>JAJHSJ010000011.1:32847119-32889032 GCA_021015155.1 Magnolia officinalis | reverse complement strand
TCAGAGACCGTTTGATATCCCAAAAGCACGTTGGAACTCTTCGATTGTCATTTTTCAATATGAATTGTTCATAATTTCAAATAGCGCGATCCAACTGGGACGCCCACAACTCCATCGTTTGATGTCGGATTGGGATGATTTTTGGCCATCTGAAAGGTATTTTAGTGCTCTTTGATTCCTGACTGGAATCGTCGTATTCCAAGACTTTAGGAATACATAAGTGGGATCGCAGTCGCCAGTCCTGAATTTTTCCTTCATCTCCTTGTCTAATAGTAACCTCATAATCTCTCACAGACGGCGAATTTACAATATTTGTGCTCGTTGAATCGTACTTGACAAGTTCCAAGTTGGACAAGATTGGCTATTCGCAGACCGTTCGATATCCCAAAAGCACGTTGGAACTCTTCGATTGTCATTTTTCAATATGGATGTTAATTTTTCCAAGTAGCGCGATCCAACTGAGACGCCCATAACTCCATCGTTTGATGTCGGATTGGGATGATTTTTGGCCATCAGAATGGTATTTTAGTGCTCTTTGATTCCTGACTGGAATCGTCGTATTCCAAGACCCTTTAGGCATCCGTAAGTGGGTCATAATCGTCGGTCCTGGATTTTTTCTTCTTCTGCTTGTCTAATAGTAACGCTCATAACTCTCTCTTCAGAGCTCGAATTTAGAATATTTGTGCTCATTGCAATCGTAACTTGACAAGCTTTCAAATTTGGATAAGAATTGACTAATTCAGAGACCGTTCGATATCGCAAAAGCACGTTGGAACTGTTCGATTGTATTTTTCAAAATTAATTGTTAATATTTTCAAATAGCGCGATCCAACTGAGACGCCCACAACTCCATCGTTTGATGCAGATTGGGATGATTTTGGCCATCTGAAAGGTATTTTAGTGCTCTTTGATTCCTGACTGGAATCGTCGTATTCCAAGACCCTTTAGGAATACGAAGTGGGATCGCAGTCGTCAGTCCTGAATTTTTCCCTCATCTCCTTGTCTAATAGTAGCCCTCATAACTCTCTCTTCAGACGTCGAATTTTCAATATTTTGTGCCCGTTGGAATCGTAACTTGACAAGATTCCAAATTGGACAAGATTTGGCTTATTCGGTGACCGTTCGATATCCCAAAAGCACGTTGGAACTCTTCGATCGTCATTTTTCAATATGGATTGTCAATATTTCCAAATAGCGCGATCCAACGAGACGCCCATAACTACATCGTTTGATGTCGGATTGGGATGATTTTTGGTCATCTGAAAGGTATTTTAGTAATCTTTGATTCCTGACTGGAATCGTCATATTCTAGACCCTTAGGAATCGTATTTAAGTGGGATTGTAGTCGTCGGTCCTGGATTTTTCAATATGGATTGTTAATATTTCCAAATAGCGTGATCCAACTGAGATGCCCCATAACTCCATCGTTTGATGTCGGATTGGGATGATTTTTGGTCATCTGAATGGTATTTAGTGCTCTTTGATTCCTGACTGGAATCATCATATTCTAAGACCCTTTAGGAATCCGTAAGTGGGATTGTAGTCGTCGGTCCTGGATTTTTCCTTCATCACCTTGTCTAATAGTCACCCTCATAATTGTCTCTTCAGACGTGTAATTTAGAATATTTGGTGCTCATTGGAATCGTAACTTGACAAGCTTCCAAATTGGACAAGAATTGGCTAATTTGGAGACCGTTCGATATCCCAAAAGCACGTTGGAACTCTTCGATTGTAATTTTTCAATATGGATTGTTAATATTCCAAGTAGCGCGATCCAACTGAGACCCCCATAACTCCATCGTTTGATGTAGGATTGGGATTTTTTTGGCCATCTGAAAGGTATTTTAGTGCTCCTTGATTCCTGACTGGAATCGTCATATTCTAAGACCCTTTAGGAATCCGTAAGTGGGATCACAGTCGTCGGTCCTGGATTTTTCCTTCATCTCCTTGTCTAATAGTAACCCACACAACTCTCTCTATAAACGTGGAATTTAGAATATTTTGTGCTCATTGGAATCGTAACTTGACAAGTTCCAAATTGGACAAGGTTTGGTTAATTCGGAGACCGTTCGATATCCCAAAAGCACGTTGGAACTCTTCGATTATCATTTTTCAATATGGATTGTTAATATTTCAAATAGCGTGATCCAACTGAGATGCCCATAACTCCATCGTTTGATGTCGGATGGGATGATTTTTGGTCATCTGAATGGTATTTTAGTGCTCTTTGATTCCTGACTGGAATCATCATATTCTAAGACCCTTTAGGAATCGGTAAGTGGGATGTAGTCGTCGGTCCTGGATTTTTCTTCATCACCTTGTCTAATAGTCACCGTCATACTTGTCTCTTCAGACGTGGAATTTAGAATATTTGGTGCTCATTGGAATCGTAACTTGACAAGCTTCCAAATTGGACAAGAATTGGCTAATTTGGAGACCGTTCGATATCCCAAAAGCACGTTGGAACTCTTCGATTGTAATTTTTCAATATGATGGTAATATTTCCAAGTAGCGCGATCCAACTGAGACACCCATAACTCCATCGTTTGATGTAGGATTGGGATTTTTTGGCCATCTGAAAGGTATTTTAGTGCTCCTTGATTCTGACTGGATCGTCATATTCTAAGACCCTTTAGGAATCGTAAGTGGGATCACAGTCGTCGGTCCTGGATTTTTTCCTTCATCTCCTTGTCTAATAGTAACCCACATAACTCTCTCTTCAACGTGGAATTTAGAATATTTTGTGCTCATTGGAATCGTAACTTGACAAGTTTCCAAATTGGACAAGGTTTGGTTAATTCGGAGACCGTTCGATATCCCAAAAGCACGTTGGAACTCTTCGATTATCATTTTTCAATATGGATTGTTAATATTTCCAAATAGCGTGATC
The DNA here is from genome assembly GCA_021015155.1 of Magnolia officinalis. Taxonomy (NCBI): domain Eukaryota; kingdom Viridiplantae; phylum Streptophyta; class Magnoliopsida; order Magnoliales; family Magnoliaceae; genus Magnolia; species Magnolia officinalis. The sequence continues at coordinate 32,886,142 of JAJHSJ010000011.1, read as the reverse complement.
CAACTGAGATGCCCATAACTCCATCGTTTGATGTCGGATTGGGATGATTTTTGGTCATCTGAATGGTATTTTAGTGCTCTTTGATTCCTGACTGGAATCATCATATTCTAAGACCCTTTAGGAATCCGTAAGTGGGATTGTAGTCGTCGGTCCTGGATTTTTCCTTCATCACCTTGTCTAATAGTCACCCTCATAATTGTCTCTTCAGACGTGTAATTTAGAATATTTGGTGCTCATTGGAATCGTAACTTGACAAGCTTCCAAATTGGACAGGAATTAGCTAATTTGGGGACCGTTCGATATCCCAAAAGCACGTTGGAACTCTTCGATTATCATTTCAAATGGATTGTTAATATTTCCAAGTAGCGCGATCCAACTGAGACGCCATAACTCCATCGTTGATGTCGGATTGGGATGATTTTTGGCCATCTGAATGGTATTTTTAGTGCTCTTTGATTCCTGACTGGAATCGTCGTATTCCAAGACCCTTTAGGCATCCGTAAGTGGGTCATAATCGTCGGTCCTGGATTTTTTCTTCTTCTGCTTGTCTAATAGTAACGCTCATAACTCTCTCTTCAGAGCTCGAATTTAGAATATTTTGTGCTCATTGCAATCGTAACTTGACAAGCTTTAAATTTGGATAAGAATTGACTAATTCAGAGACCGTTCGATATCGCAAAAGCACGTTGGAACTGTTCGATTGTCATTTTTCAAAATTAATTGTTAATATTTTCAAATAGCGCGATCCAACTGAGACGCCCACAACTCCATCGTTTGATGTCAGATTGGGATGATTTTTGGCCATCTGAAAGGTATTTTAGTGCTCTTTGATTCCTGACTGGAATCGTCGTATTCCAAGACCCTTAGGAATACAGAAGTGGGATCGCAGTCGTCAGTCCTGAATTTTTCTCCTTCTCCTTGTCTAATAGTAGCCCTCATAACTCTCTCTTCAGACGTCGAATTTTCAATATTTTGTGCCCGTGGAATCGTAACTTGACAAGATTCCAAATTGGACAAGATTTGGCTTATTCGGTGACCGTTCGATATCCCAAAAGCACGTGGAACTCTTCGATCGTCATTTTCCAATATGGATTGTCAATATTTCCAAATAGAGCGATCCAACCGAGACGCCCATAACTAATCGTTTGATGTCGATTGGGATGATTTGGTCATCTGAAAGGTATTTTAGTAATCTTTGATTCCTGACTGGAATCGTCATATTCTAAGACCCTTTAGGAATCCGTAAGTGGGATTGTAGTCGTCGGTCCTGGATTTTTCAATATGGATTGTTAATATTTCCAAATAGCGTGATCCAACTGAGATGCCCATAACTCCATCGTTTGATGTCGGATTGGGATGATTTTTGGTCATCTGAATGGTATTTTAGTGCTCTTTGATTCCTGACTGGAATCATCATATTTCTAGACCCTTTAGGAATCCGTAAGTGGGATTGTACGTCAGTCCTGGATTTTTCCTTCATCACCTTGTCTAATAGTCACCCTCATAATTGTCTCTTCAGAGACTGTAAATTAGAATATTTGGTGCTCATTGGAATCGTAACTTGACAAGCTTCAAAATTGGACAAGAATTGGCTAATTTGGAGACCGTTCGATATCCCAAAGCACGTTGGAACTCTTCGATTGTAATTTTTCAATATGGATTGTTAATATTTCCAAGTAGCGCGATCCAACTGAGACACCCAAACTCCATCGTTTGATGTAGGATTGGGATTTTTTTGCCATGAAAGGTATTTTAGTGCTCCTTGATTCCTGACTGGAATCGTCATATTCTAAGACCCTTTAGGAATCCGTAAGTGGGATCACAGTCGTCGGTCCTGGATTTTTCCTTCATCTCCTTGTCTAATAGTAACCCACACAACTCTCTCTATAAACGTGGAATTTAGAATATTTTGTGCTCATTGGAATCGTAACTTGACAAGTTTCCAAATTGGACAAGGTTTGGTTAATTCGGAGACCGTTCGATATCCCAAAAGCACGTTGGAACTCTTCGATTATCATTTTTCAATATGGATTGTTAATATTTCCAAATAGCGTGATCCAACTGAGATGCCCATAACTCCATCGTTTGATGTCGGATTGGGATGATTTTTGGTCATCTGAATGGTATTTTAGTGCTCTTTGATTCCTGACTGGAATCATCATATTCTAAGACCCTTTAGGAATCCGTAAGTGGGATTGTAGTCGTCGGTCCTGGATTTTTCCTTCATCACCTTGTCTAATAGTCACCGTCATAATTGTCTCTTCAGACGTGGAATTTAGAATATTTGGTGCTCATTGGAATCGTAACTTGACAAGCTTCCAAATTGGACAAGAATTGGCTAATTTGGAGACCGTTCGATATCCCAAAAGCACGTTGGAACTCTTCGATTGTAATTTTTCAATATGGATTGTTAATATTTCCAAGTAGCGCGATCCAACTGAGACACCCATAACTCCATCGTTTGATGTCGGATTGGGATTTTTTGGCCATCTGAAAGGTATTTTAGTGCTCTTGATTCCTGACTGGAATCGTCATATTCTAAGACCCTTTAGGAATCCGTAAGTGGGATCACAGTCGTCGGTCCTGGATTTTTCCTTCATCTCCTTGTCTAATAGTAACCCACATAACTCTCTCTATAAACGTGGAATTTAGAATATTTTTGTGCTCATTGGAATCGTAACTTGACAAGATTCCAAATTGGACAAGTTTTGTTAATTCGGAGACCGTTCGATATCCCAAAGCACGTTGGAACTCTTCGATTATCATTTTTCAATATGGATTGTTAATATTTCCAAATAGCGTGATCCAACTGAGATGCCCATAACTCCATCGTTTGATGTCGGATTGGGATGATTTTGGTCATCTGAAGGTATTTTAGTGCTCTTTGATTCCTGACTGGAATCATCATATTCTAAGACCCCTTAGGAATCCGTAAGTGGGATTGTAGTCGTCGGTCCTGGATTTTCCTTCATCACCTTGTCTAATAGTCACCCTCATAACTGTCTCTTCAGACGTGTAATTTAGAATATTTGGTGCTCATTGGAATCGTAACTTGACAGCTTCCAAATTGGACAGGAATTAGCTAATTTGGGGACCGTTCGATATCCCAAAAGCACGTTGGAACTCTTCGATTATCATTTTTCAAATGGATTGTTAATATTTCCAAGTAGCGCGATCCAACTGAGACGCCCATAACTCCATCGTTTGATGTCGGATTGGGATGATTTTTGGCCATCTGAATGGTATTTTAGTGCTCTTTGATTCCTGACTGGAATCGTCGTATTCCAAGACCCTTTAGGCATCCGTAAGTGGGTCATAATCGTCGGTCCTGGATTTTTTCTTCTTCTGCTTGTCTAATAGTAACCTCATAACTCTCTCTTCAGAGCTCGAATTTAGAAATTTTGTGCTCATTGCAATCGTAACTTGACAAGCTTTAAATTTGGATAAGAATTGACTAATTCAGAGACCGTTCGATATCACAAAAGCACGTTGGAACTGTTCGATTGTCATTTTTCAAAATTAATTGTTAATATTTTCAAATAGCGCGATCCAACTGAGACGCCCACAACTCCATCGTTTGATGTCAGATTGGGATGATTTTTGGCCATCTGAAAGGTATTTTAGTGCTCTTTGATTCCTGACTGGAATCGTCGTATTCCAAGACCCTTTAGGAATACAGAAGTGGGATCGCAGTCGTCAGTCCTGATTTTTCCCTCATCTCCTTGTCTAATAGTAGCCCTCATAACTCTCTCTTCAGACGTCGAATTTTCAATATTTTGTGCCCGTTGGAATCGTAACTTGACAAGATTCCAAATTGGACAAGATTTGGCTTATTCGGTGACCGTTCGATATCCCAAAAGCACGTTGGAACTCTTCGATCGTCATTTTTCTATATGGATTGTCAATATTTCCAAATAGCGCGATCCAACCGAGACGCCCATAACTACATCGTTTGATGTCGGATTGGGATGATTTTTGGTCATCTGAAAGGTATTTTAGTAATCTTTGATTCCTGACTGGAATCGTCATATTCTAAGACCCTTTAGGAATCCGTAAGTGGGATTGTAGTCGTCGGTCCTGGATTTTTCAATATGGATTGTTAATATTTCCAAATAGCGTGATCCAACTGAGATGCCCATAACTCCATCGTTTGATGTCGGATTGGGATGACTTTTGGTCATCTGAATGGTATTTTAGTGCTCTTTGATTCCTGACTGGAATCATCATATTCTAAGACCCTTTAGGAATCCGTAAGTGGGATTGTAGTCGTCGGTCCTGGATTTTTCCTTCATCACCTTGTCTAATAGTCACCCTCATAATTGTCTCTTCAGACGTGTAATTTAGAATATTTGGTGCTCATTGAATCGTAACTTGACAAGCTTCCAAATTGGACAAGAATTGGCTAATTTGGAGACCGTTCGATATCCCAAAAGCACGTTGGAACTCTTCGATTGTAATTTTTCAATATGGATTGTTAATATTTCCAAGTACCGCGATCCAACTGAGACACCATAACTCCATCGTTTGATGTCGGATTGGGATTTTTTTGGCCATCTGAAAGGTATTTTAGTGCTCCTTGATTCCTGACTGGAATCGTCATATTCTAAGACCCTTTAGGAATCCGTAAGTGGGATCACAGTCGTCGGTCCTGGATTTTTCCTTCATCTCCTTGTCTAATAGTAACCCACACAACTCTCTCTATAAACGTGGAATTTAGAATATTTTGTGCTCATTGGAATCGTAACTTGACAAGTTTCCAAATTGGACAAGGTTTGGTTAATTCGGAGACCGTTCGATATCCCAAAAGCACGTTGGAACTCTTCGATTATCATTTTTCAATAGGATTGTTAATATTTCCAAATAGCGTGATCCAACTGAGATGCCCATAACTCCATCGTTTGATGTCGGATTGGGATGATTTTGGTCATCTGAATGGTATTTTAGTGCTCTTTGATTCCTGACTGGAATCATCATATTCTAAGACCCTTTAGGAATCCGTAAGTGGGATTGTAGTCGTCGGTCCTGGATTTTTCCATCATCACCTTGTCTAATAGTCACCGTCATAATTGTCTCTTCAGACGTGGAATTTAGAATATTTGGTGCTCATTGGAATCGTAACTTGACAAGCTTCCAAATTGGACAAGAATTGGCTAATTGGAGACCGTTCGATATCCCAAAAGCACGTTGGAACTCTTCGATTGTAATTTTCAATATGGATTGTTAAATTTCCAAGTAGCGCGATCCAACTGAGACACCCATAACTCCATCGTTTGATGTAGGATTGGGATTTTTTTGGCCATCTGAAAGGTATTTTAGTGCTCCTTGATTCCTGACTGGAATCGTCATATTCTAAGACCCTTTAGGAATCCGTAAGTGGGATCACAGTCGTCGGTCCTGGATTTTTCCTTCATCTCCTTGTCTAATAGTAACCCACATAACTCTCTCTATAAACGTGGAATTTAGAATATTTTGTGCTCATTGGAATCGTAACTTGACAAGTTTCCAAATTGGACAAGGTTTGGTTAATTCGGAGACCGTTCGATATCCCAAAAGCACGTTGGAACTCTTCGATTATCATTTTTCAATATGGATTGTTAATATTTCCAAATAGCGTGATCCAACTGAGATGCCCATAACTCCATCGTTTGATGTCGGATTGGGATGACTTTTGGTCATCTGAATGGTATTTTAGTGCTCTTTGATTCCTGACTGGAATCATCATATTCTAAGACCCTTAGGAATCCGTAAGTGGGATGTAGTCGTCGGTCCTGGATTTTCTTCTTCTCCTTGTCTAATAGTCACCCTCATAATTGTCTCTTCAGACGTGTAATTTAGAATATTTGGTGCTCATTGGAATCGTAACTTGACAAGCTTCCAAATTGGACAAGAATTGGCTAATTTGGAGACCGTTCGATATCCCAAAAGCACGTTGGAACTCTTCGATTGTAATTTTTCAATATGGATTGTAATATTTCCAAGTAGCGCGATCCAGACTGAGACACCCATAACTCCATCGTTTGATGTAGGATTGGGATTTTTTGGCCATCTGAAAGGTATTTTAGTGCTCTTGATTCCTGACTGGAATCGTCATATTCTAAGACCCTTTAGGAATCCGTAAGTGGGATCACAGTCGTCGGTCCTGGATTTTTCCTTCATCTCCTTGTCTAATAGTAACCCACAACTCTCTCTTATAAACGTGGAATTTAGAATATTTTGTGCTCATTGGAATCGTAACTTGACAAGTTTCCAAATTGGACAAGGTTTTGGTTAATTCGGAGACCGTTCGATATCCCAAAGCACGTTGGAACTCTTCGATTATCATTTTTCAATATGGATTGTTAATATTTCCAAATAGCGTGATCCAACTGAGATGCCCATAACTCCATCGTTTGATGTCGGATGGGATGATTTTTGGTCATCTGAATGGTATTTTAGTGCTCTTTGATTCCTGACTGGAATCGTCATATTCTAAGACCCTTTAGGAATCCGTAAGTGGGATTGTAGTCGTCGGTCCTGGATTTTTCCTTCATCACCTTGTCTAATAGTCACCGTCATAATTGTCTCTTCAGACGTGGAATTTAGAATATTTGGTGCTCATTGGAATCGTAACTTGACAAGCTTCCAAATTGGACAAGAATTGGCTAATTTGGAGATCGTTCGATATCCCAAAAGCACGTTGGAACTCTTCGATTGTAATTTTTCAATATGGATTGTTAATATTTCCAAGTAGCGCGATCCATCCAACTGAGACCCATAACTCCATCGTTTGATGTAGGATTGGGATATTTTTTGGCCATCTGAAAGGTATTTTAGTGCTCTTTGATTCCTGACTGGAATCGTCATATTCTAAGACCCTTTAGGAATCCGTAAGTGGGATCGCAGTCGTCGGTCCTGGATTTTTCCTTCATCTCCTTGTCTAATAGTAACCCACATAACTCTCTCTTTAAACGTGGAATTTAGAATATTTTGTGCTCATTGGAATCGTAACTTGACAAGTTTCCAAATTGGACAAGGTTTGGTTAATTCGGAGACCGTTCGATATCCCAAAAGCACGTTGGAACTCTTCGATTATCATTTTTCAATATGGATTGTTAATATTTCCAAATAGCGTGATCCAACTGAGATGCCCATAACTCCATCGTTTGATGTCGGATTGGGATGATTTTTGGTCATCTGAATGGTATTTTAGTGCTCTTTGATTCCTGACTGGAATCATCATATTCTAAGACCCCTTAGGAATCCGTAAAGGGATTGTAGTCGTCGTCCTCTGGATTTTTCCTTCATCACCTTGTCTAATAGTCACCCTCATAATTGTCTCTTCAGACGTGTAATTTAGAATATTTGGTGCTCATTGGAATCGTAACTTGACAAGCTTCCAAATTGGACAAGAATTAGCTAATTTGGGGACCGTTCGATATCCCAAAAGCACGTTGGAACTCTTCGATTATCATTTTTCAAAATGGATTGTTAATATTTCCAAGTAGCGCGATCCAACTGAGACGCCCATAACTCCATCGTTTGATGTCGGATTGGGATGATTTTTGGCCATCTGAATGGTATTTTAGTGCTCTTTGATTCCTGACTGGAATCGTCGTATTCCAAGACCCTTTAGGCATCCGTAAGTGGGTCATAATCGTCGGTCCTGGATTTTTTCTTCTTCTGCTTGTCTAATAGTAACGCTCATAACTCTCTCTTCAGAGCTCGAATTTAGAATATTTTGTGCTCATTGCAATCGTAACTTGACAAGCTTTAAATTTGGATAAGAATTGACTAATTTAGAGACCGTTCGATATCACAAAAGCACGTTGGAACTGTTCGATTGTCATTTTTCAAAATTAATTGTTAATATTTTCAAATAGCGCGATCCAACTGAGACGCCCACAACTCCATCGTTTGATGTCAGATTGGGATGATTTTTGGCCATCTGAAAGGTATTTTAGTGCTCTTTGATTCCTGACTGGAATCGTCGATTCCAAGACCCTTTAGGAATACAGAAGTGGGATCGCAGTCGTCAGTCCTGGAATTTTTCCCTTCATCTCCTTGTCTAATAGTAGCCCTCATAACTCTCTCTTCAGACGTCGAATTTTCAATATTTGTGCTCGTTGGAATCGTAACTTGACAAGATTCCAAATTGGACAAGATTTGGCTTATTCGGTGACCGTTCGATATCCCAAAAGCACGTTGGAACTCTTCGATCGTCATTTTTCTATATGGATTGTCAATATTTCCAATAGCGCGATCCAACGAGACGCCCATAACTCCATCGTTTGATGTCGGATTGGGATGATTTTTGGTCATCTGAAAGGTATTTTAGTAATCTTTGATTCCTGACTGGAATCGTCATATTCTAAGACCCTTTAGGAATCCGTAAGTGGGATGTAGTCGTCGGTCCTGGATTTTTCAATATGGATTGTAATAGTTCCAAATAGCGTGATCCAACTGAATGCCAATAACTCCATCGTTTGATGTCGGATTGGGATGACTTTTGGTCATCTGAATGGTATTTTAGTGCTCTTTGATTCCTGACTGGAATCATCATATTCTAAGACCTTTAGGAATCCGTAAGTGGGATTGTAGTCGTCGGTCCTGGATTTTTCCTTCATCACCTTGTCTAATAGTCACCCTCATAATTGTCTCTTCAGACGTGAATTTAGAATATTTGGTGCTCATGGAATCGTAACTTGACAAGCTTCCAAATGGACAAGAATTGGCTAATTGGAGACCGTTCGATATCCCAAAAGCACGTTGGAACTCTTCGATTGTAATTTTTCAATATGGATTGTTAATATTTCCAAGTACGCGATCCAACTGAGACACCCATAACTCCATCGTTTGATGTAGGATTGGGATTTTTTTTGGCCATCTGAAAGGTATTTAGTGCTCCTTGATTCCTGACTGGAATCGTCATATTCTAAGACCCTTTAGGAATCCGTAAGTGGGATCACAGTCGTCGGTCCTGGATTTTTCCTTCATCTCCTTGTCTAATAGTAACCCACACAACTCTCTCTATAACGTGGAATTTAGAATATTTTGTGCTCATTGGAATCGTAACTTGACAAGTTTCCAAATTGGACAAGGTTTGGTTAATTCGGAGACAGTTCGATATCCCAAAAGCACGTTGGAACTCTTCGATTATCATTTTTCAATATGGATTGTTAATATTTCCAAATAGCGTGATCCAACTGAGATGCCCATAACTCCATCGTTTGATGTTGGAATGGGATGATTTTTGGTCATCTGAAAGGTATTTAGTGCTCTTTGATTCCTGACTGGAATCGTCATATTCTAAGACCCTTTAGGAATCCGTAAGTGGGATTGCAGTCGTCGGTCCTGGATTTTTCCTTCATCTCCTTGTCTAATAGTCACCCTCATAATTGTCTCTTCAGATGTCGAATTTAGAATATTTGGTGATCATTGGAATCGTAACTTGACAAGCTTCCAAATTGGACAGGAATTGGCTAATTTGGAGACCGTTCGATATCCCAAAAGCACGTTGGAACTCTTCGATTATCATTTTCAAAATGGATTGTTATATTTCCAAGTAGCGCGATCCAACTGAGACGCCCATAACTCCATCGTTTGATGTCGGATTGGGATGATTTTTGGCCATCTGAATGGTATTTTAGTGCTCTTTGATTCCTGACTGGAATCGTCGTATTCCAAGACCCTTTAGGCATCCGTAAGTGGGTCATAATCGTCGGTCCTGGATTTTCTTCTTCTGCTTGTCTAATAGTAACGCTCATAACTCTCTTCAGAGCTCGAATTTAGAATTTTTGTGCTCATTGCAATCGTAACTTGACAAGCTTTAAATTGGATAAGAATTGACTAATTCAGAGACCGTTCGATATCGCAAAAGCACGTTGGAACTGTTCGATTGTCATTTTTCAAAATTAATTGTTAATATTTTCAAATAGCGCGATCCAACTGAGACGCCCACAACTCCATCGTTTGATGTCAGATTGGGATGATTTTTGGCCATCTGAAAGGTATTTTAGTGCTCTTTGATTCCTGACTGGAATCGTCGTATTCCAAGACCCTTTAGGAATACAGAAGTGGGATCGCAGTCGTCAGTCCTGAATTTTTCCCTCATCTCCTTGTCTAATAGTAGCCCTCATAACTCTCTCTTCAGACGTCGAATTTTCAATATTTTGTGCCCGTTGGAATCGTAACTTGACAAGATTCCAAATTGGACAAGATTTGGCTTATTCGGTGACCGTTCGATATCCCAAAAGCACGTTGGAACTCTTCGATCGTCATTTTTCAATATGGATTGTCAATATTTCCAAATAGCGCGATCCAACCGAGACGCCCATAACTACATCGTTTGATGTCGGATTGGGATGATTTTTGGTCATCTGAAAGGTATTTTAGTAATCTTTGATTCCTGACTGGAATCGTCATATTCTAAGACCCTTTAGGAATCCGTAAGTGGGATTGTAGTCGTCGGTCCTGGATTTTTCAATATGGATTGTTAATATTTCCAAATAGCGTGATCCAACTGAGATGCCCATAACTCCATCGTTTGATGTCGGGATTGGGATGATTTTGGTCATATCTGAATGGTATTTTAGTGCTCTTTGATCCTGACTGGAATCATCATATTCTAAGACCCTTTAGGAATCCGTAAGTGGGATTGTAGTCGTCAGTCCTGGATTTTTCCTTCATCACCTTGTCTAATAGTCACCCTCATAATTGTCTCTTCAGACGTGTAAATTAGAATATTTGGTGCTCATTGGAATCGTAACTTGACAAGCTTCCAAATTGGACAAGAATTGGCTAATTTGGAGACCGTTCGATATCCCAAAAGCACGTTGGAACTCTTCGATTGTAATTTTTCAATATGGATTGTTAATATTTCCAAGTAGCGCGATCCAACTGAGACACCCATAACTCCATCGTTTGATGTAGGATTGGGATTTTTTTGGCCATCTGAAAGGTATTTTAGTGCTCCTTGATTCCTGACTGGAATCGTCATATTCTAAGACCCTTTAGGAATCCGTAAGTGGGATCACAGTCGTCGGTCCTGGATTTTTCCTTCATCTCCTTGTCTAATAGTAACCCACACAACTCTCTCTATAAACGTGGAATTTAGAATATTTTGTGCTCATTGGAATCGTAACTTGACAAGTTTCCAAATTGGACAAGGTTTGGTTAATTCGGAGACCGTTCGATATCCCAAAAGCACGTTGGAACTCTTCGATTATCATTTTTCAATATGGATTGTTAATATTTCCAAATAGCGTGATCCAACTGAGATGCCCATAAGTCCATCGTTTGATGTCGGATTGGGATGACTTTTGGTCATCTGAATGGTATTTTAGTGCTCTTTGATTCCTGACTGGAATCGTCATATTCTAAGACCCTTTAGGAATCCGTAAGTGGATTGTAGTCGTCGGTCCTCCTGGATTTTCCTTCATCACCTTGTCTAATAGTCACCTCATAATGTCTCTTCAGACGTGGAATTTAGAATATTTGGTGCTCATTGGAATCGTAACTTGACAAGCTTCCAATTGGACAAGAATTGGCTAATTTGGAGACCGTTCGATATCCCAAAAGCACGTTGGAACTCTTCGATTGTCATTTTTCAATATGGATTGTTAATATTTCCAAGTAGCGCGATCCAACTGAGACACCCATAACTCCATCGTTTGATGTAGGATTGGGATTTTTTTTGGCCATCTGAAAGGTATTTTAGTGCTCCTTGATTCCTGACTGGAATCGTCATATTCTAAGACCCTTTAGGAATCCGTAAGTGGGATCACAGTCGTCGGTCCTGGATTTTTCCTTCATCTCCTTGTCTAATAGTAACCCACATAACTCTCTCTTTAAACGTGGAATTTAGAATATTTTGTGCTCATTGGAATCGTAACTTGACAAGTTTCCAAATTGGACAAGGTTTGGTTAATTCGGAGACCGTTCGATATCCCAAAAGCACGTTGGAACTCTTCGATTATCATTTTTCAATATGGATTGTTAATATTTCCAAATAGCGTGATCCAACTGAGACGCCCATAACTCCATCGTTTGATGTCGGATTGGGATGATTTTTGGTCATCTGAAAGGTATTTTAGTGCTCTTTGATTCCTGACTGGAATCGTCATATTCTAAGACCCTTTAGGAATCCGTAAGTGGGATTGTAGTCGTCGGTCCTGGATTTTTCCTTCATCACCTTGTCTAATAGTCACCCTCATAATTGTCTCTTCAGACGTGTAATTTAGAATATTTGGTGCTCATTGGAATCGTAACTTGACAAGCTTCCAAATTGGACAGGAATTAGCTAATTTGGGGACCGTTCGATATCCCAAAAGCACGTTGGAACTCTTCGATTATCATTTTTCAAAATGGATTGTTAATATTTCCAAGTAGCGCGATCCAACTGAGACGCCCATAACTCCATCGTTTGATGTCGGATTGGGATGATTTTTGGCCATCTGAATGGTATTTTAGTGCTCTTTGATTCCTGACTGGAATCGTCGTATTCCAAGACCCTTTAGGCATCCGTAAGTGGGTCATAATCGTCGGTCCTGGATTTTTCCTTCTTCTCCTTGTCTAATAGTAACGCTCATAACTCTCTCTTCAGAGCTCGAATTTAGAATATTTTGTGCTCATTGCAATCGTAACTTGACAAGCTTTAAATTTGGATAAGAATTGACTAATTCAGAGACCGTTCGATATCACAAAAGCACGTTGGAACTCTTCGATTGTCATTTTTCAATATTAATTGTTAATATTTTCAAATAGCGCGATCCAACTGAGACGCCCACAACTCCATCGTTTGATGTCGGATTGGGATGATTTTTGGCCATCTGAAAGGTATTTTAGTGCTCTTTGATTCCTGACTGGAATCATCGTATTCCAAGACCCTTTAGGAATACAGAAGTGGGATCGCAGTCGTCAGTCCTGAATTTTTCCTTCATCTCCTTGTCTAATAGTAACCCTCATAACTCTCTCTTCAGACGTCGAATTTACAATATTTTGTGCTCGTTGGAATCGTAACATGACAAGATTCCAAATTGGACAAGATTTGGCTATTCAGGTGACCGTGTTCGGATCCCAAAAGCACGTTGGAACTCTTGATCGCATTTTTCAATATGGATTGTTAATATTTCCAATAGCGCGATCCAACTGAGACGCCCATAACTCCATCGTTTGATGTCGGATTGGGATGATTTTTGGTCATCTGAAAGGTATTTTAGTGCTCTTTGATTCCTGACTGGAATCGTCATATTCTAAGACCCTTAGGAATCCGTAAGTGGGATCGCAGTCGTCGGTCCTGGATTTTTCCTTCATCTCCTTGTCTAATAGTAACCCTCATAACTCTCTCTTCAGACGTCGAATTTAGAATATTTGTGCTCATTGGAATCGTAAACTTGACAAGCTTCCAAATTGGACAGGAATTGGCTAATTCGGAGACCGTTCGATATCCCAAAAGCACGTTGGACTCTTCGATTGTCATTTTTCAATATGGATTGTTAATATTCCAAGTAGCGCGATCCAACTGAGACGCCCATAACTCCATCGTTTGATGTCGGTTGGGATATTTTTTGGCCATCTGAAAGGTATTTTAGTGCTCTTTGATTCCTGACTGGAATCGTCATATTCTAAGACCCTTTAGGAATCCGTAAGTGGGATCGCAGTCGTCGGTCTGGATTTTTCCTTCATCTCCTTGTCTAATAGTAACCCTCATAACTCTCTCTTCAGACGTCGAATTTAGAATATTTTGTGCTCATTGGAATCGTAACTTGACAAGCTTTCCAAATTGGACAAGAATTGGCTAATTCGGAGACCGTTCGATATCCCAAAAGCACGTTGGAACTCTTCGATTGTCATTTTTCAATAGGATTGTTAATATTTCCAAGTAGCGCGATCCAACTGAGACACCCATAACTCCATCGTTTGATGTCGGATTGGGATTTTTTGGCCATCTGAAAGGTATTTTAGTGCTCTTTGATTCCTGACTGGAATCGTCGTATTTCTAAGACCCTTTAGGAAGTCGTAAGTGGGATCGCAAGTCGGTCCTGGATTTTTCCTTCATCTCCTTGTCTAATAGTAACCTCATAATTCTCTCTTCAGACGTCGAATTAGAATATTGGTGCTCATTGGAATCGTAACTTGACAAGCTTCCAAATTGGACAAGAATTGGCTAATTTGGAGACCGTTCGATATCCCAAAAGCACGTTGGAAATCTTCGATTGTATTTTTCAATATGGATTGTTAATATTTCCAAGTAGCGCGATCCAACTGAGACACCCATAACTCCATCGTTGATGTAGGATTGGGATTTTTGGCCATCTGAAAGGTATTTTAGTGCTCTTGATTCCTGACTGGAATCGTCATATTCAAGACCCTTTAGGAATCCGTAAGTGGATCGCAGTCGTCGGTCCTGGATTTTTCCTTCATCTCCTTGTCTAATAGTAACCCATAACTCTCTCTTAAACGTGGAATTTAGAATATTTTGTGCTCATTGGAATCGTAACTGACAAGTTCCAAATTGGACAAGGTTTGGTTAATTCGGAGACCGTTCGATATCCAAAAGCACGTTGGAACTCTTCGATTGTCATTTTTCAATATGGATTGTTAATATTCCAAATAGCGCGATCCAACTGAGACGCCCATAACTCCATCGTTTGATGTCGGATTGGGATGATTTTGGTCATCTGAAGGTATTTTAGTGCTCTTTGATTCCTGACTGGAATCGTCATATTCTAAGACCTTTAGGAATCCGTAAGTGGGATCGTAGTCGTCGTCCTGGATTTTTCCTTCATCTCCTTGTCTAATAGTAACCCTCATAATTGTCTCTTCAGACGTGGAATTTAGAATATTTGGTGCTCATTGAATCGTAACTTGACAAGCTTCCAATTGGACAAGAATGGCTAATTCGGAGACCGTTCGATATCCCAAAAGCACGTTGGAACTCTCGATTGTATTTTTCAATATGGATTGTTAATATTTCCAAGTAGCGCGATCCAACTGAGACGCCCATAACTCCATCGTTTGATGTAGGATTGGGATTTTTTTGGCCATCTGAAAGGTATTTTAGTGCTCTTGATTCCTGACTGGAATCGTCATATTCCAAGACCCTTTAGGAATCCGTAAGTGGGATCACAGTCGTCGGTCCTGGATTTTTCCTTCATCTCCTTGTCTAATAGTAACCCACATAACTCTCTCTTAAACGTGGAATTTAGAATATTTTGTGCTCATTGGAATCGTAACTTGACAAGTTTCCAAATTGGACAAGTTTGGTTAATTCGGAGACCGTTCGATATCCCAAAAGCACGTTGGAACTCTTCGATTATCATTTTTCAATATGGATTGTTAATATTTCCAAAAGCGCGATCCAACTGAGACGCCATAACTCCATCGTTTTGATGTCGGATTGGGATGATTTTGGTCATCTGAAAGGTATTTTAGTGCTCTTTGATTCCTGACTGGAATCGTCGTATTCTAAGACCCTTTAGGAATCCGTAAGTGGGATCGCAGTCGTCGGTCCTGGATTTTTCCTTCATCTCCTTGTCTAATAGTAACCCTCATATCTCTCTTCAGACGTGAATTTAGAATATTGGTGCTCATTGGAATCGTAACTTGACAAGCTCCAAATGGACAAGAATTGGCTAATTTGGAGACCGTTCGATATCCCCAAAGCACGTGGGAACTCTTCGATTGTCATTTTTCAATATGGATTGTTAATATTTCCAAGTAGCGCGATCCAACTGAGACACCCATAACTCCATCGTTTGATGTAGGATTGGGATTTTTTTGGCCATCTGCTGAAAGGTATTTTAGTGCTCTTTGATTCCTGACTGGAATCGTCATATTCTAAGACCCTTTAGGAATCCGTAAGTGGGATCACAGTCGTCGGTCCTGGATTTTTCCTTCATCTCCTTGTCTAATAGTAACCCACATAACTCTCTCTATAACGTGGAATTTAGAATATTTTGTGCTCATTGGAATCGTAACTTGACAAGTTTCCAAATTGGACAAGGTTTGGTTAATTCGGAGACCGTTCGATATCCCAAAAGCACGTTGGAACTCTTCGATTATCATTTTCAATATGGATTGTTAATATTTCCAAATAGCGTGATCCAACTGAGACGCCCATAACTCCATCGTTTGATGTCGGATTGGGATGATTTTTGGTCATCTGAATAGGTATTTTAGTGCTCTTTGATTCCTGACGGAATCGTCATATTCTAAGACCCTTTAGGATATCCGTAAGTGGGATCGTAGTCGTCGGTCCTGGATTTTTCCTTCATCTCCTTGTCTAATAGTCACCCTCATAACCCTCTCTTCAGACGTTGTAATTTAGAATATTTGGTGCTCATTGGAATCGTAACTTGACAAGATTCCAAATTGGACAAGAATTGGCTAATTCGGGGACCGTTCGATATCCCAAAAGCACGTTGGAACTCTTCGATTTCATTTTCAATATGGATTGTTAATATTTCCAAGTAGCGCGATCCAACTGAGACGCCCATAACTCCATCGTTGATGTCGGATTGGGATGATTTTGGCCATCTGAAAGGTTATTTTAGTGCTCTTTGATTCCTGACTGAATCGTCGTATTCCAAGACCCTTTAGGAATCCGTAAGTGGGTCACAATCGTCGGTCTGGATTTTCCTTCATCTCCTTGTCTAATAGAACCCTCATAACTCTCTTCAGAGCTCAAATTAGAATATTTTGTGCTCATTGGAATCGTAACTTGACAAGCTTCAAATTGGACAAGAATTGGCTAATTCGGAGACCGTTCGATATCCCAAAAGCACGTTGGAACTCTTCGATTGTCATTTTTCAATATGATTGTTAATATTTCAAGTAGCGCGATCCAACTGAGACGCCCACAACTCCATCGTTTGATGTCGGATTGGGATGATTTTTGGCCATCTGAAAGGTATTTAGTGCTCTTTGATTCCTGACTGGAATCGTCGTATTCCAAGACCCTTTAGGAATACATTAAGTGGGATCGCAGTCGTCGGTCCTGGATTTTTCCTTCATCTCCTTGTCTAATAGTAACCCTCATAACTCTCTCTTCAGACGTCGAATTTAGAATATTTTGTGCTCATTGGAATCGTAACTTGACAAGATTCCAAATTGGACAAGATTGGCTAATTCGCAGACCGTTCGATATCCCAAAAGCACGTTGGAACTCTTCGATTGTCATTTTTCAATATGGATTGTTAATATTTCCAAGTAGCGCGACATCCAACTGAGACGCCCAAACTCCATCGTTTGATGTCGGATTGGATGATTTTTGGCCATCTGAAAGGTATTTTAGTGCTCTTTGATTCCTGACTGGAATCGTCGTATTCCAAGACCCTTAGGAATCCGCAAGTGGGATCACAAGTCGTCGGTCCTGGATTTTTCCTTCATCTCCTTGTCTAATAGTAACCCTCATAACGCTCTTTAAACGTCGAATTTAGAATATTTTGTGCTCGTTGGAATCGTAACTTGACAAGATTCAAATTGGACAAGATTGGCTAATTCGGAGACCGTTCGATATCCCAAAAGCACGTTGGAACTCTTCGATTATCATTTTTCAATATGGATTGTTAATATTTCAAGGTAGCGCGATCCAACTGAGACGCCCATAACTCCATCGTTTGATGTCGGATTGGGATGATTTTTGGTCATCTGAAAGGTATTTTAGTGCTCTTTGATTCCTGACTGGAATCGTCTATTCTAAGACCCTTTAGGAATCCGTAAGTGGGATCGCAGTCGCGGTCCTGGATTTTTCCTTCATCTCCTTGTCTAATAGTAACCCTCATAAACTCTCTCTTCAGACGTCGAATTTAGAATATTTTGTGCTCATTGGAATCGTAACTTGACAAGCTTCCAAATTGGACAAGAATTGGCTAATTTCGGAGACCGTTCGATATCCCAAAAGCACGTTGGAACTCTTCGATGTCATTTTTCAATATGGATTGTAATATTTCCAAGTAGCGCGATCCAACTGAGACGCCCATAACTCCATCGTTTGATGTCGGATTGGGATATTTTTTGGCCATCTGAAGGTATTTTAGTGCTCTTTGATTCCTGACTGGAATCGTCGTATTCCAAGACCCTTTAGGAATCCGTAAGTGGGTCAAAGTCGTCGGTCCTGGATTTTTCCTTCTTCTCCTTGTCTAATAGTAACCCTCATAACTCTCTTTCAGAGCTCGAATTTAGAATATTTTGTGCTCATTGGAATCGTAACTTGACAAGCTTCAAATTGGACAAGAATTGGCTAATTCAGAGACCGTTCGATATCCCAAAAGCACGTTGGAACTCTTCGATTGTCATTTTTCAATATGGATTGTTAATATTTCCAATAGCGCGATCCAACTGAGACGCCCATAACTCCATCGTTTGATGTCGGATTGGGATGATTTTTGGCCATCTGAAAGGTATTTTAGTGCTCTTTGATTCCTGACTGGAATCGTCGTATTCCAAGACCCTTTAGGAATCCGTAAGTGGGATCGCAGTCGTCGGTCCTGGATTTTTCCTTCATCTCCTTGTCTAATAGTAACCCTCATAACTCTCTCTTCAGACGTCAAATTTAGAATATTTGGTGCTCATTGGAATCGTAACTTGACAAGCTTCAAATTGGACAAGAATTGGCTAATTCGGAGACCGTTCGATATCCCAAAAGCACGTTGGAACTCTTCGATTGTCATTTTTCAATATGGATTGTTAATATTTCCAAGTAGCGCGATCCAACTGAGACGCCCATAACTCCATCGTTTGATGTCGGATTGGGATGATTTTTGGCCATCTGAAAGGTATTTTAGTGCTCTTTGATTCCTGACTGGAATCGTCGTATTCCAAGACCCTTTAGGAATCCGCAAGTTGGATCGAAGTCGTCGGTCCTGGATTTTTCCTTCATCTCCTTGTCTAATAGTAACCCTCATAACTCTCTCTTTAGACTCAAATTTAGAATATTTTGTTCTTATTTGAATCGTAACTTGACAAGATTCCCAAATTGGACAAGAATTGGCTAATTCGGAGACCGTTCGATATCCCAAATGCACGTTGGAACTCTTCGATTGTCATTTTTCAATATGGATTGTTAATATTTCCAAGTAGCGCGATCCAACTTAGACGCCAATAACTCCATCGTTTGATGTCGGATTGGGATGATTTTTGGCCATCTGAAAGGTATTTTAGTGCTCTTTGATTCCTGACTGGAATCGTCGTATTCCAAGACCCTTAGGAATCCGTAAGTGGGATCGCAGTCGTCGGTCCTGGATTTTCCTTCATCTCCTTGTCTAATAGTAACCCTCATAACTCTCTCTTCAGACGTCGAATTTAGAATATTTTGTGCTCGTTGGAATCGTAACTTGACAAGCTTCCAAATTGGACAAGAATTGGCTATTCGGTGACCGTTCGATATCCCAAAAGCACGTTGGAACTCTTCGATCGTCGTTTTCAATATGGATTGATAATATTTCCAAATAGCGCGATCCAACTGAGACGCCCATAACTCCATCGTTTGATGTCGGATTGGGATGATTTTTGGTCATCTGAAAGTATTTTAGTGCTCTTTGATTCCTGACTCGAATCGTCATATTCTAAGACCCTTTAGGAATCCGTAAGTGGGATCGCAGTCGTCGGTCCTGGATTTTTCCTTCATCTCCTTGTCTAATAGTAACCCACATAACCTCTCTTTAAACGTGGAATTTAGAATATTTTGTGCTCATTGGAATCGTAACCTGACAAGATTCCAAATTGGACAAGTTTGGCAAATTCGGAGACCGTTCGATATCCCAAAAGCACGTTGGAACTCTTCGATTGTCATTTTTCAATATCGATTGTTAAGATTTCCAAGTAGCGCGATCCAACTGAGACGCCCATAACTCCATCGTTTGATGTCGGATTGGGATAATTTTTGCCATCTGAAAGGTATTTTAGTGCTCTTTGATTCCTGACTGGAATCGTCGTATTCCAAGACCCTTTATGAATCCGCAAGTTGGATCGAAGTCAGTCGGTCTTGGATTTTCCTTCATCTCCTTGTCTAATAGTAACCCACATAACTCTCTCTTTAGACGTCAAATTTAGAATATTTTGTGCTCATTGGAATCGTAACTTGACAAGATTCTAAATTGGACAAGATTTGGCTAATTCGGAGACCGTTCGATATCCCAAAAGCACGTTGGAACTCTTCGATTATCATTTTTCAATAGGATTGTTAATATTTCCAAGTAGCGCGATCCAACTGAGACACCCATAACTCCATCGTTTGATGTCGGATTGGTATGATTTTTGGCCATCTGAAAGGTATTTTAGTGCTCTTTGATTCCTTACAGGAATCGTCGTATTCCAAGACCCTTTAGGCATCCGTAAGTGGGTCACAATCGTCGGTCCTGGATTTTTCTTTCTTCTCCTTGTCTTATTGTAACCCTCATAAGTCTCTCTTCAGAGCTCAAATTTAGAATATTTTCTGCTCATTGCAATCGTAACTTGACAAGATTCAAACTTGGATAAGAATTGACTAATTCAGGGACCGTTCGATATCCAAAAGCACGTTGGAACTTTTCGATTGTCATTTTTCAATATGGATTGTTAATATTTCCAGGTAGCGCGATCCAACTGAGACGCCCACAACTCCATCGTTTGATGTCGGATTGGGATGATTTTTGGCCATCTGAAAGGTATTTTAGTGCTCTTTGATTCCTGACTGGAATCGTCATATTCCAAGACCCATTAGGAATACAGAAGTGGGATCGCAGTCGTTAGTCCTGAATTTTTCCTTCATCTCCTTGTCTAATAGTAACCCTCATAACTCTCTTCAGACGTCGAATTTAGAATATTTTGTGCTCGTTGGAATCGTAACTTGACAAGCTTCCAAATTGGACAAGAATTGGCTTATTCGGTGACCGTTCGATATCCCAAAAGCACGTTGGAACTCTTCGATCGTCGTTTTTCAATATGGATTGATAATTTTCCAAATAGCGCGATCCAACTGAGACGCCCATAACTCCATCGTTTGATGTCGGATTGGGATGATTTTTGGTCATCTGAAAGTTATTTTAGTGCTCTTTGATTCCTGACTCGAATCGTCATATTCTAAGACCCTTTAGGAATCCGTAAGTGGGATCACAGTCGTCGGTCCTGGATTTTTCCTTCATCTCCTTGTCTAATAGTAACCCACATAACCCTCTCTTTAAACGTAATTTAGAATATTTTGTGCTCATTGGAATCGTAACTGACAAGATTCCAAATTGGACAAGGTTTGGCAAATTCGGAGACCGTTCGATATCCCAAAAGCACGTTGGAACTCTTCGATTGTCATTTTTCAATATCGATTGTTAATATTTCCAAGTAGCGCGATCCAACTGAGACGCCCATAACTCCATCGTTTGATGTCGGATTGGGATGATTTTTTGCCATCTGAAAGGTATTTTAGTGCTCTTTGATTCCTGGCTAGAATCGTCGTATTCCAAGACCCTTTATGAATCCGCAAGTGAGATCGAAGTCGTTGGTCTTGGATTTTTCCTTCATCTCCTTGTCTAATAGTAACCCACATAACGCACTCTTTAGACGTCAAATTTAGAATATTTTGTGCTCATTGGAATCGTAACTTGACAAGATTCTAAATTGGACAAGATTGGCTAATTCGAAGACCGTTCGATATCCCAAAAGCACGTTGGAACTCTTCGATTATCATTTTTCAATATGGATTGTTAATATTTCCAAGTAGCGCGATCCAACTGAGACGCCCATAACTCCATCGTTTGATGTCGGATTGGTATGATTTTTGGCCATCTGAAAGGTATTTTAGTGCTCTTTGATTCCTTACTGGAATCGTCGTATTCCAAGACCCTTTAGGAATGTGTAAGTGGGTCACAATCGTCGGTCCTGGATTTTTCTTCTTCTCCTTGTCTAATAGTAACCCTCATAACTCTCTCTTCAAGCTCAAATTTAGAATATTTTGTGCTCATTGCAATCGTAACTTGACAAGATTCAAATTGGACAAGAATTGCTAATTCAGGGACCGTTCGATATCCCAAAAGCACGTTGGAACTTTCGATTGTCATTTTTCAATATGGATTGTTAATATTTCCAAATAGCGCGATCCAACTGAGACGCCCACAACTCCATCGTTTGATGTCGGATTGGGATGATTTTTGGCCATCTGAAAGGTATTTTAGTGCTCTTTGATTCCTGACTGGAATCGTCGTATTCCAAGACCCATTAGGAATATAGAAGTGGAATCGCAGTCGTAGTCCTGAATTTTTCCTTCATCTCCTTGTCTAATAGTAACCCTCATAACTCTCTCTTCAGACGTCGAATTTAGAATATTTTGTGCTCGTTGGAATCGTAACTTGACAAGCTTCCAAATTGGACAAGAATTGGCTTATTCGGTACCGTTCGATATCCCAAAAGCACGTTGGAACTCTTCGATCGTCATTTTTCAATATGGATTGATAATATTTCCAAATAGCGCGATCCAACTGAGACGCCCATAACTCCATCGTTTGATGTCGGATTGGGATAATTTTTTGCCATCTGAAAGGTATTTTAGTGCTCTTTGATTCCTGACTGGAATCGTCGTATTCCAAGACCCTTTATGAATCCGCAAGTTGGATCGAAGTCATCGGTCTTGGATTTTTCCTTCATCTCCTTGTCTAATAGTAACCCACATAACTCTCTCTTTAGACGTCAAATTTAGAATATTTTGTGCTCATTGGAATCGTAACTTGACAAGATTCTAAATTGGACAAGATTTGGCTAATTCGGAGACCGTTCGATATCCCAAAAGCACGTTGGAACTCTTCGATTATCATTTTTCAATACGGATTGTTAATATTTCCAAGTAGCGCGATCCAACTGAGACCCATAACTCCATCGTTTGATGTCGGATTGGTATGATTTTTGGCCATCTGAAAGGTATTTTAGTGCTCTTTGATTCCTTACAGGAATCGTCGTATTCCAAGACCCTTTAGGCTTCCGTAAGTGGGTCACAATCGTCGGTCCTGGATTTTTCTTTCTTCTCCTTGTCTTATGTAACCCTCATAAGTCTCTCTTCAGAGCTCAAATTTAGAATATTTTCTGCTCATTGCAATCGTAACTTGACAAGATTCAAACTTGGATAAGAATTGACTAATTCAGGGACCGTTCGATATCCAAAAGCACGTTGGAACTTTTCGATTGTCATTTTTCAATATGGATTGTTAATATTTCCAGGTAGCGCGATCCAACTGAGACGCCCACAACTCCATCGTTTGATGTCGGATTGGGATGATTTTTGGCCATCTGAAAGGTATTTTAGTGCTCTTTGATTCCTGACTGGAATCGTCGTATTCCAAGACCCATTAGGAATATAGAAGTGGAATCGCAGTCGTTAGTCCTGAATTTTTCCTTCATCTCCTTGTCTAATAGTAACCCTCATAACTCTTCTTCAGACGTCGAATTTAGAATATTTTGTGCTCGTTGGAATCGTAACTTGACAAGCTTCCAAATTGGACAAGAATTGGCTTATTCGGTAACCGTTCGATATCCCAAAAGCACGCTGGAACTCTTCGATCGTCGTTTTTCAATATGGATTGATAATATTTCCAAATAGCGCGATCCAACTGAGACGCCCATAACTCCATCGTTTGATGTCGGATTGGGATGATTTTTGGTCATCTGAAAGTTATTTTAGTGCTCTTTGATTCCTGACTCGAATCGTCATATTCTAAGACCCTTTAGGAATCCGTAAGTGGGATCGCAGTCGTCGGTCCTGGATTTTTCCTTCATCTCCTTGTCTAATAGTAACCCACATAACCCTCTCTTTAAACGTGGAATTTAGAATATTTTGTGCTCATTGGAATCGTAACCTGACAAGATTCCAAATTGGACAAGGTTTGGCAAATTCGGAGACCGTTCGATATCCCAAAAGCACGTTGGAACTCTTCGATTGTCATTTTTCAATATCGATTGTTAAGATTTCCAAGTAGCGCGATCCAACTGAGACGCCCATAACTCCATCGTTTGATGTTGGATTGGGATAATTTTTTGCCATCTGAAAGGTATTTTAGTGCTCTTTGATTCCTGACTGGAATCGTCGTATTCCAAGACCCTTTATGAATCCGCAAGTTGGATCGAAGTCATCGGTCTTGGATTTTTCCTTCATCTCCTTGTCTAATAGTAACCCACATAACTCTCTCTTTAGACGTCAAATTTAGAATATTTTGTGCTCATTGGAATCGTAACTTGACAAGATTCTAAATTGGACAAGATTTGGCTAATTCGGAGACCGTTCGATATCCCAAAAGCACGTTGGAACTCTTCGATTATCATTTTTCAATACGGATTGTTAATATTTCCAAGTAGCGCGATCCAACTGAGACACCCATAACTCCATCGTTTGATGTCGGATTGGTATGATTTTTGGCCATCTGAAAGGTATTTTAGTGCTCTTTGATTCCTTACAGGAATCGTCGTATTCCAAGACCCTTTAGGCTTCCGTAAGTGGGTCACAATCGTCGGTCCTGGATTTTTCTTTCTTCTCCTTGTCTATTGTAACCCTCATAAGTCTCTCTTCAGAGCTCAAATTTAGAATATTTTCTGCTCATTGCAATCGTAACTTGACAAGATTCAAACTTGGATAAGAATTGACTAATTCAGGGACCGTTCGATATCCAAAAGCACGTTGGAACTTTTCGATTGTCATTTTTCAATATGGATTGTTAATATTTCCAGGTAGCGCGATCCAACTGAGACGCCCACAACTCCATCGTTTGATGTCGGATTGGGATGATTTTTGGCCATCTGAAAGGTATTTTAGTGCTCTTTGATTCCTGACTGGAATCGTCATATTCCAAGACCCATTAGGAATACAGAAGTGGGATCGCAGTCGTTAGTCCTGAATTTTTCCTTCATCTCCTTGTCTAATAGTAACCCTCATAACTCTCTTCAGACGTCGAATTTAGAATATTTTGTGCTCGTTGGAATCGTAACTTGACAAGCTTCCAAATTGGACAAGAATTGGCTTATTCGGTGACCGTTCGATATCCCAAAAGCACGTTGGAACTCTTCGATCGTCGTTTTTCAATATGGATTGATAATTTTTCAAATAGCGCGATCCAACTGAGACGCCCATAACTCCATCGTTTGATGTCGGATTGGGATGATTTTTGGTCATCTGAAAGTTATTTTAGTGCTCTTTGATTCCTGACTCGAATCGTCATATTCTAAGACCCTTTAGGAATCCGTAAGTGGGATCGCAGTCGTCGGTCCTGGATTTTTCCTTCATCTCCTTGTCTAATAGTAACCCACATAACCCTCTCTTTAAACGTGGAATTTAGAATATTTTGTGCTCATTGGAATCGTAACCTGACAAGATTCCAAATTGGACAAGGTTTGGCAAATTCGGAGACCGTTCGATATCCCAAAAGCACGTTGGAACTCTTCGATTGTCATTTTTCAATATCGATTGTTAAGATTTCCAAGTAGCGCGATCCAACTGAGACGCCCATAACTCCATCGTTTGATGTCGGATTGGGATAATTTTTTGCCATCTGAAAGGTATTTTAGTGCTCTTTGATTCCTGACTGGAATCGTCGTATTCCAAGACCCTTTATGAATCCGCAAGTTGGATCGAAGTCATCGGTCTTGGATTTTTCCTTCATCTCCTTGTCTAATAGTAACCCACATAACTCTCCTTTAGACGTCAAATTTAGAATATTTTGTGCTCATTGGAATCGTAACTTGACAAGATTCTAAATTGGACAAGATTTGGCTAATTCGGAGACCGTTCGATATCCCAAAAGCACGTTGGAACTCTTCGATTATCATTTTTCAATATGGATTGTTAATATTTCCAAGTAGCGCGACCCAACTGAGATGCCCATAACTCCATCGTTTGATGTCGGATTGGTATGATTTTTGGCCATCTGAAAGGTATTTTAGTGCTCTTTGATTCCTTACAGGAATCGTCGTATTCCAAGACCCTTTAGGCATGCGTAAGTGGGTCACAATCGTCGGTCCTGGATTTTTCTTTCTTCTCCTTGTCTAATAGTAACCCTCATAACTCTCTCTTCAAAGCTCAAATTTAGAATATTTTCTGCTCATTGCAATCGTAACTTGACAAGATTCAAACTTGGACAAGAATTGACTAATTCAGGGACCGTTCGATATCCAAAAGCACGTTGGAACTTTTCGATTGTCATTTTTCAATATGGATTGTTAATATTTCCAGGTAGCGCGATCCAACTGAGACGCCCACAACTCCATCGTTTGATGTCGGATTGGGATGATTTTTGGCCATCTGAAAGGTATTTTAGTGCTCTTTGATTCCTGACTGGAATCGTCGTATTCCAAGACCCATTAGGAATATAGAAGTGGAATCGCAGTCGTTAGTCCTGAATTTTTCCTTCATCTCCTTGTCTAATAGTAACCCTCATAACTCTCTCTTCAGACGTCGAATTTAGAATATTTTGTGCTCGTTGGAATCGTAACTTGACAAGCTTCCAAATTGGACAAGAATTGGCTTATTCGGTAACCGTTCGATATCCCAAAAGCACGCTGGAACTCTTCGATCGTCGTTTTTCAATATGGATTGATAATATTTCCAAATAGCGCGATCCAACTGAGACGCCCATAACTCCATCGTTTGATGTCGGATTGGGATGATTTTTGGTCATCTGAAAGTTATTTTAGTGCTCTTTGATTCCTGACTCGAATCGTCATATTCTAAGACCCTTTAGGAATCCGTAAGTGGGATCGCAGTCGTCGGTCCTGGATTTTTCCTTCATCTCCTTGTCTAATAGTAACCCACATAACCCTCTCTTTAAACGTGGAATTTAGAATATTTTGTGCTCATTGGAATCGTAACCTGACAAGATTCCAAATTGGACAAGGTTTGGCAAATTCGGAGACCGTTCGATATCCCAAAAGCACGTTGGAACTCTTCGATTGTCATTTTTCAATATCGATTGTTAAGATTTCCAAGTAGCGCGATCCAACTGAGACGCCCATAACTCCATCGTTTGATGTTGGATTGGGATAATTTTTTGCCATCTGAAAGGTATTTTAGTGCTCTTTGATTCCTGACTGGAATCGTCGTATTCCAAGACCCTTTATGAATCCGCAAGTTGGATCGAAGTCATCGGTCTTGGATTTTTCCTTCATCTCCTTGTCTAATAGTAACCCACATAACTCTCTCTTTAGACGTCAAATTTAGAATATTTTGTGCTCATTGGAATCGTAACTTGACAAGATTTAAATTGGACAAGATTTGGCTAATTCGGAGACCGTTCGATATCCCAACAGCACGTTGGAACTCTTCGATTATCATTTTTCAATACGGATTGTTAATATTTCCAAGTAGCGCGATCCAACTGAGACACCCATAACTCCATCGTTTGATGTCGGATTGGTATGATTTTTGGCCATCTGAAAGGTATTTTAGTGCTCTTTGATTCCTTACAGGAATCGCCGTATTCCAAGACCCTTTAGGCTTCCGTAAGTGGGTCACAATCGTCGGTCCTGGATTTTTCTTTCTTCTCCTTGTCTTATTGTAACCCTCATAAGTCTCTCTTCAGAGCTCAAATTTAGAATATTTTCTGCTCATTGCAATCGTAACTTGACAAGATTCAAACTTGGATAAGAATTGACTAATTCAGGGACCGTTCGATATCCAAAAGCACGTTGGAACTTTTCGATTGTCATTTTTCAATATGGATTGTTAATATTTCCAGGTAGCGCGATCCAACTGAGACGCCCACAACTCCATCGTTTGATGTCGGATTGGGATGATTTTTGGCCATCTGAAAGGTATTTTAGTGCTCTTTGATTCCTGACTGGAATCGTCGTATTCCAAGACCCATTAGGAATATAGAAGTGGAATCGCAGTCGTTAGTCCTGAATTTTTCCTTCATCTCCTTGTCTAATAGTAACCCTCATAACTCTCTCTTCAGACGTCGAATTTAGAATATTTTGTGCTCGTTGGAATCGTAACTTGACAAGCTTCCAAATTGGACAAGAATTGGCTTATTCGGTAACCGTTCGATATCCCAAAAGCACGCTGGAACTCTTCGATCGTCGTTTTTCAATATGGATTGATAATATTTCCAAATAGCGCGATCCAACTGAGACGCCCATAACTCCATCGTTTGATGTCGGATTGGGATGATTTTTGGTCATCTGAAAGTTATTTTAGTGCTCTTTGATTCCTGACTCGAATCGTCATATTCTAAGACCCTTTAGGAATCCGTAAGTGGGATCGCAGTCGTCGGTCCTGGATTTTTCCTTCATCTCCTTGTCTAATAGTAACCCACATAACCCTCTCTTTAAACGTGGAATTTAGAATATTTTGTGCTCATTGGAATCGTAACCTGACAAGATTCCAAATTGGACAAGGTTTGGCAAATTCGGAGACCGTTCGATATCCCAAAAGCACGTTGGAACTCTTCGATTGTCATTTTTCAATATCGATTGTTAAGATTTCCAAGTAGCGCGATCCAACTGAGACGCCCATAACTCCATCGTTTGATGTGGATTGGGATAATTTTTTGCCATCTGAAAGGTATTTTAGTGCTCTTTGATTCCTGACTGGAATCGTCGTATTCCAAGACCCTTTATGAATCCGCAAGTTGGATCGAAGTCATCGGTCTTGGATTTTTCCTTCATCTCCTTGTCTAATAGTAACCCACATAACTCTCTCTTTAGACGTCAAATTTAGAATATTTTGTGCTCATTGGAATCGTAACTTGACAAGATTCTAAATTGGACAAGATTTGGCTAATTCGGAGACCGTTCGATATCCCAAAAGCACGTTGGAACTCTTCGATTATCATTTTTCAATACGGATTGTTAATATTTCCAAGTAGCGCGATCCAACTGAGACACCCATAACTCCATCGTTTGATGTCGGATTGGTATGATTTTTGGCCATCTGAAAGGTATTTTAGTGCTCTTTGATTCCTTACAGGAATCGTCGTATTCCAAGACCCTTTAGGCATGCGTAAGTGGGTCACAATCGTCGGTCCTGGATTTTTCTTTCTTCTCCTTGTCTTATTGTAACCCTCATAAGTCTCTCTTCAGAGCTCAAATTTAGAATATTTTCTGCTCATTGCAATCGTAACTTGACAAGATTCAAACTTGGATAAGAATTGACTAATTCAGGGACCGTTCGATATCCAAAAGCACGTTGGAACTTTTCGATTGTCATTTTTCAATATGGATTGTTAATATTTCCAGGTAGCGCGATCCAACTGAGACGCCCACAACTCCATCGTTTGATATCGGATTGGGATGATTTTTGGCCATCTGAAAGGTATTTTAGTGCTCTTTAATTCCTGACTGGAATCGTCATATTCCAAGACCCATTAGGAATACAGAAGTGGGATCGCAGTCGTTAGTCCTGAATTTTTCCTTCATCTCCTTGTCTAATAGTAACCCTCATAACTCTCTTCAGACGTCGAATTTAGAATATTTTGTGCTCGTTGGAATCGTAACTTGACAAGCTTCCAAATTGGACAAGAATTGGCTTATTCGGTGACCGTTCGATATCCCAAAAGCACGTTGGAACTCTTCGATCGTCGTTTTTCAATATGGATTGATAATTTTTCGAAATAGCGTGATCCAACTGAGACGCCCATAACTCCATCGTTTGATGTCGGATTGGGATGATTTTTGGTCATCTGAAAGTTATTTTAGTGCTCTTTGATTCCTGACTCGAATCGTCATATTCTAAGACCCTTTAGGAATCCGTAAGTGGGATCACAGTCGTCGGTCCTGGATTTTTCCTTCATCTCCTTGTCTAATAGTAACCCACATAACCCTCTCTTTAAACGTGGAATTTAGAATATTTTGTGCTCATTGGAATCGTAACCTGACAAGATTCCAAATTGGACAAGGTTTGGCAAATTCGGAGACCGTTCGATATCCCAAAAGCACGTTGGAACTCTTCGATTGTCATTTTTCAATATCGATTGTTAAGATTTCCAAGTAGCGCGATCCAACTGAGACGCCCATAACTCCATCGTTTGATGTCGGATTGGGATAATTTTTTGCCATCTGAAAGGTATTTTAGTGCTCTTTGATTCCTGACTGGAATCGTCGTATTCCAAGACCCTTTATGAATCCGCAAGTTGGATCGAAGTCATCGGTCTTGGATTTTTCCTTCATCTCCTTGTCTAATAGTAACCCACATAACTCTCCCTTTAGACGTCAAATTTAGAATATTTTGTGCTCATTGGAATCGTAACTTGACAAGATTCTAAATTGGACAAGATTTGGCTACTTCGAAGACCGTTCGATATCCCAAAAGCACGTTGGAACTCATCGATTATCATTTTTCAATATGGATTGTTAATATTTCCAAGTAGCGCGATCCAACTGAGATGCCCATAACTCCATCGTTTGATGTCGGATTGGTATGATTTTTGGCCATCTGAAAGGTATTTTAGTGCTCTTTGATTCCTTACAGGAATCGTCGTATTCCAAGACCCTTTAGGCATGTGTAAGTGGGTCACAATCGTCGGTCCTGGATTTTTCTTTCTTCTCCTTGTCTAATAGTAACCCTCATAACTCTCTCTTCAAAGCTCAAATTTAGAATATTTTCTGCTCATTGCAATCGTAACTTGACAAGATTCAAACTTGGACAAGAATTGACTAATTCAGGGACCGTTCGATATCCAAAAGCACGTTGGAACTTTTCGATTGTCATTTTTCAATATGGATTGTTAATATTTCCAGGTAGCGCGATCCAACTGAGACGCCCACAACTCCATCGTTTGATGTCGGATTGGGATGATTTTTGGCCATCTGAAAGGTATTTTAGTGCTCTTTGATTCCTGACTGGAATCGTCGTATTCCAAGACCCATTAGGAATATAGAAGTGGAATCGCAGTCGTTAGTCCTGAATTTTTCCTTCATCTCCTTGTCTAATAGTAACCCTCATAACTCTCTCTTCAGACGTCGAATTTAGAATATTTTGTGCTCGTTGGAATCGTAACTTGACAAGCTTCCAAATTGGACAAGAATTGGCTTATTCGGTAACCGTTCGATATCCCAAAAGCACGCTGGAACTCTTCGATCGTCGTTTTTCAATATGGATTGATAATATTTCCAAATAGCGCGATCCAACTGAGACGCCCATAACTCCATCGTTTGATGTCGGATTGGGATGATTTTTGGTCATCTGAAAGTTATTTTAGTGCTCTTTGATTCCTGACTCGAATCGTCATATTCTAAGACCCTTTAGGAATCCGTAAGTGGGATCGCAGTCGTCGGTCCTGGATTTTTCCTTCATCTCCTTGTCTAATAGTAACCCACATAACCCTCTCTTTAAACGTGGAATTTAGAATATTTTGTGCTCATTGGAATCGTAACCTGACAAGATTCCAAATTGGACAAGGTTTGGCAAATTCGGAGACCGTTCGATATCCCAAAAGCACGTTGGAACTCTTCGATTGTCATTTTTCAATATCGATTGTTAAGATTTCCAAGTAGCGCGATCCAACTGAGACGCCCATAACTCCATCGTTTGATGTTGGATTGGGATAATTTTTTGCCATCTGAAAGGTATTTTAGTGCTCTTTGATTCCTGACTGGAATCGTCGTATTCCAAGACCCTTTATGAATCCGCAAGTTGGATCGAAGTCATCGGTCTTGGATTTTTCCTTCATCTCCTTGTCTAATAGTAACCCACATAACTCTCTCTTTAGACGTCAAATTTAGAATATTTTGTGCTCATTGGAATCGTAACTTGACAAGATTCTAAATTGGACAAGATTTGGCTAATTCGGAGAACGTTCGATATCCCAACAGCACGTTGGAACTCTTCGATTATCATTTTTCAATACGGATTGTTAATATTTCCAAGTAGCGCGATCCAACTGAGACACCCATAACTCCATCGTTTGATGTCGGATTGGTATGATTTTTGGCCATCTGAAAGGTATTTTAGTTTTGTGCTCTTGATTCCTTACAGGAATCGCCGTATTCCAAGACCCTTTAGGCTTCCGTAAGTGGGTCACAATCGTCGGTCCTGGATTTTTTCTTTCTTCTCCTTGTCTTATTGTAACCCTCATAAGTCTCTCTTCAGAGCTCAAATTTAGAATATTTTCTGCTCATTGCAATCGTAACTTGACAAGATTCAAACTTGGATAAGAATTGACTAATTCAGGGACCGTTCGATATCCAAAAGCACGTTGGAACTTTTCGATTGTCATTTTTCAATATGGATTGCTAATATTTCCAGGTAGCGCGATCCAACTGAGACGCCCACAACTCCATCGTTTGATGTCGGATTGGGATGATTTTTGGCCATCTGAAAGGTATTTTAGTGCTCTTTGATTCCTGACTGGAATCGTCGTATTCCAAGACCCATTAGGAATATAGAAGTGGAATCGCAGTCGTTAGTCCTGAATTTTTCCTTCATCTCCTTGTCTAATAGTAACCCTCATAACTCTCTCTTCAGACGTCGAATTTAGAATATTTTGTGCTCGTTGGAATCGTAACTTGACAAGCTTCCAAATTGGACAAGAATTGGCTTATTCGGTAACCGTTCGATATCCCAAAAGCACGCTGGAACTCTTCGATCGTCGTTTTTCAATATGGATTGATAATATTTCCAAATAGCGCGATCCAACTGAGACGCCCATAACTCCATCGTTTGATGTCGGATTGGGATGATTTTTGGTCATCTGAAAGTTATTTTAGTGCTCTTTGATTCCTGACTCGAATCGTCATATTCTAAGACCCTTTAGGAATCCGTAAGTGGGATCGCAGTCGTCGGTCCTGGATTTTTCCTTCATCTCCTTGTCTAATAGTAACCCACATACCCTCTCTTTAAACGTGGAATTTAGAATATTTTGTGCTCATTGGAATCGTAACCTGACAAGATTCCAAATTGGACAAGGTTTGGCAAATTCGGAGACCGTTCGATATCCCAAAAGCACGTTGGAACTCTTCGATTGTCATTTTTCAATATCGATTGTTAAGATTTCCAAGTAGCGCGATCCAACTGAGACGCCCATAACTCCATCGTTTGATGTGGATTGGGATAATTTTTGCCATCTGAAAGGTATTTTAGTGCTCTTTGATTCCTGACTGGAATCGTCGTATTCCAAGACCCTTTATGAATCCGCAAGTTGGATCGAAGTCATCGGTCTTGGATTTTTCCTTCATCTCCTTGTCTAATAGTAACCCACATAACTCTCTCTTTAGACGTCAAATTTAGAATATTTTGTGCTCATTGGAATCGTAACTTGACAAGATTCTAAATTGGACAAGATTTGGCTAATTCGGAGACCGTTCGATATCCCAAAAGCACGTTGGAACTCTTCGATTATCATTTTTCAATACGGATTGTTAATATTTCCAAGTAGCGCGATCCAACTGAGACACCCATAACTCCATCGTTTGATGTCGGATTGGTATGATTTTTGGCCATCTGAAAGGTATTTTAGTGCTCTTTGATTCCTTACAGGAATCGTCGTATTCCAAGACCCTTTAGGCATGCGTAAGTGGGTCACAATCGTCGGTCCTGGATTTTTCTTTCTTCTCCTTGTCTATTGTAACCCTCATAAGTCTCTCTTCAGAGCTCAAATTTAGAATATTTTCTGCTCATTGCAATCGTAACTTGACAAGATTCAAACTTGGATAAGAATTGACTAATTCAGGGACCGTTCGATATCCAAAAGCACGTTGGAACTTTCGATTGTCATTTTTCAATATGGATTGTTAATATTTCCAGGTAGCGCGATCCAACTGAGACGCCCACAACTCCATCGTTTGATGTCGGATTGGGATGATTTTTGGCCATCTGAAAGGTATTTTAGTGCTCTTTAATTCCTGACTGGAATCGTCATATTCCAAGACCCATTAGGAATACAGAAGTGGATCGCAGTCGTTAGTCCTGAATTTTTCCTTCATCTCCTTGTCTAATAGTAACCCTCATAACTCTCTTCAGACGTCGAATTTAGAATATTTTGTGCTCGTTGGAATCGTAACTTGACAAGCTTCCAAATTGGACAAGAATTGGCTTATTCGGTGACCGTTCGATATCCCAAAAGCACGTTGGAACTCTTCGATCGTCGTTTTTTCAATATGGATTGATAATTTTCGAAATAGCGCGATCCAACTGAGACGCCCATAACTCCATCGTTTGATGTCGGATTGGGATGATTTTTGGTCATCTGAAAGTTATTTTAGTGCTCTTTGATTCCTGACTCGAATCGTCATATTCTAAGACCCTTTAGGAATCCGTAAGTGGGATCACAGTCGTCGGTCCTGGATTTTTCCTTCATCTCCTTGTCTAATAGTAACCCACATAACCCTCTCTTTAAACGTGGAATTTAGAATATTTTGTGCTCATTGGAATCGTAACCTGACAAGATTCCAAATTGGACAAGGTTTGGCAAATTCGGAGACCGTTCGATATCCCAAAAGCACGTTGGAACTCTTCGATTGTCATTTTTCAATATCGATTGTTAAGATTTCCAAGTAGCGCGATCCAACTGAGACGCCCATAACTCCATCGTTTGATGTCGGATTGGGATATTTTTTGCCATCTGAAAGGTATTTTAGTGCTCTTTGATTCCTGACTGGAATCGTCGTATTCCAAGACCCTTTATGAATCCGCAAGTTGGATCGAAGTCATCGGTCTTGGATTTTCCTTCATCTCCTTGTCTAATAGTAACCCACATAACTCTCCTCTTTAGACGTCAAATTTAGAATATTTTGTGCTCATTGGAATCGTAACTTGACAAGATTCTAAATTGGACAAGATTTGGCTACTTCGAAGACCGTTCGATATCCCAAAAGCACGTTGGAACTCTTCGATTATCATTTTTCAATACGGATTGTTAATATTTCCAAGTAGCGCGATCCAACTGAGACACCCATAACTCCATCGTTTGATGTCGGATTGGTATGATTTTTGGCCATCTGAAAGGTATTTTAGTGCTCTTTGATTCCTTACAGGAATCGTCGTATTCCAAGACCCTTTAGGCATGTGTAAGTGGGTCACAATCGTCGGTCCTGGATTTTTCTTTCTTCTCCTTGTCTAATAGTAACCCTCATAACTCTCTCTTCAAAGCTCAAATTTAGAATATTTTCTGCTCATTGCAATCGTAACTTGACAAGATTCAAACTTGGACAAGAATTGACTAATTCAGGGACCGTTCGATATCCAAAAGCACGTTGGAACTTTTCGATTGTCATTTTTCAATATGGATTGTTAATATTTCCAGGTAGCGCGATCCAACTGAGACGCCCACAACTCCATCGTTTGATGTCGGATTGGAGATTTTTGGCCATCTGAAAGGTATTTTAGTGCTCTTTGATTCCTGACTGGAATCGTCGTATTCCAAGACCCATTAGGAATATAGAAGTGGAATCGCAGTCGTTAGTCCTGAATTTTCCTTCATCTCCTTGTCTAATAGTAACCCTCATAACTCTCTCTTCAGACGTCGAATTTAGAATATTTTGTGCTCGTTGGAATCGTAACTTGACAAGCTTCCAAATTGGACAAGAATTGGCTTATTCGGTAACCGTTCGATATCCCAAAAGCACGCTTGGAACTCTTCGCTTCGATCGTCGTTTTTCAATATGGATTGATAATATTCCAAATAGCGCGATCCAACTGAGACGCCCATAACTCCATCGTTTGATGTTGGATTGGGATATTTTTGCCATCTGAAAGGTATTTTAGTGCTCTTTGATTCCTGACTGGAATCGTCGTATTCCAAGACCCTTTATGAATCCGCAAGTTGATCGAAAGTCATCGGTCTTGGATTTTTCCTTCATCTCCTTGTCTAATAGTAACCCACATAACTCTCTCTTTAGACGTCAAATTTAGAATATTTTGTGCTCATTGGAATCGTAACTTGACAAGATTCTAAATTGGACAAGATTTGGCTAATTCGGAGACGTTCGATATCCCAAAAGCACGTTGGAACTCTTCGATTATCATTTTTCAATACGGATTGTTAATATTTCCAAGTAGCGCGATCCAACTGAGACACCCATAACTCCATCGTTTGATGTCGGATTGGGATGATTTTTTGGCCATCTGAAAGGTATTTTAGTGCTCTTTGATTCCTTACAGGAATCGTCGTATTCCAAGACCCTTTAGGATCCGTAAGTGGGTCACAATCGTCGGTCCTGGATTTTTTCTTCATCTCCTTGTCTTATTGTAACCCTCATAACTCTCTCTTCAGAGCTCAAATTTAGAATATTTTTGCTCATTGGAATCGTAACTTGACAAGATTCAAAATTGGATAAGAATTGGCTAATTCGGGACCGTTCGATATCCAAAAGCACGTTGGAACTTTTCGATTGTCATTTTTCAATGGATTGTTAATATTTCCAGTAGCGCGATCCAACTGAGACGCCCACAACTCCATCGTTTGATGTCGGATTGGGATGATTTTTGGCCATCTGAAAGGTATTTAGTGCTCTTTGATTCCTGACTGGAATCGTCGTATTCCAAGACCCATTAGGAATATAGAAGTGGAATCGCAGTCGTAGTCCTGAATTTTTCCTTCATCTCCTTGTCTAATAGTAACCCTCATAACTCTCTCTTCAGACGTCGAATTTAGAATTTTGTGCTCGTTGGAATCGTAACTTGACAAGCTTCCAAATTGGACAAGAATTGGCTTATTCGGTAACCGTTCGATATCCCAAAAGCACGTTGGAACTCTTCGATTGTCTTTTTTCAATATTGATTGTTAATATTTCCAACTAGCGCGATCCAACTGAGACGCCCATAACTCCATCGTTTGATGTCGGATTGGGATGATTTTTGGTCATCTGAAAGGTATTTTAGTGCTCTTTAATTCCTGACTGGAATCGTCATATTCTAAGACCCTTTAGGAATCTGTAAGTGGGATGACAGTCGTCGGTCCTGAATTTTTCCTTCATCTCCTTGTCTAATAGTAACCCATAACCCTCTCTTTAAACGTGGAATTTAGAATATTTTGTGCTCATTGGAATCGTAACCTGACAAGCTTCCAAATTGGACAAGGTTTGGCAAATTCGGAGACCGTTCGAGACCGTTCGATATCCCAAAAGCACGTTGGAACTCTTCGATTGTCATTTTTCAATATCGATTGTTAAGATTTCCAAGTAGCGCGATCCAACTGAGACGCCCATAACTCCATCGTTTGATGTCGGATTGGGATAATTTTTGCCATCTGAAAGGTATTTTAGTGCTCTTTGATTCCTGACTGGAATCGTCGTATTCCAAGACCCTTTATGAATCCGCAAGTTGGATCGAAGTCATCGGTCTTGGATTTTTCCTTCATCTCCTTGTCTAATAGTAACCCACATAACTCTCTCTTTAGACGTCAATTTAGAATATTTTGTGCTCATTGGAATCGTAACTTGACAAGATTCTAAATTGGACAAGATTGGCTAATTCGGAGACCGTTCGATATCCCAAAAGCACGTTGGAACTCTTCGATTGTCATTTTTCAATATGGATTGTTAATATTTCCAAGTAGCGCGATCCAACTGAGACGCCCATAACTCCATCGTTTGATGTCGGATTGGTATGATTTTGGCCATCTGAAAGGTATTTTAGTGCTCTTTGATTCCTTACAGAATCGTCGTATTCCAAGACCCTTTAGGATCCGTAAGTGGGTCACAATCGTCGGTCCTGGATTTTTCTTTCTCTCCTTGTCTTATAGTACCCCATAACTCTCTCTTCAGAGACTCAAATTTAGAATATTTTGCTCATTGCAATCGTAACTTGACAAGATTCAAACTTGGACAAGAATTGCTAATTCAGGGACCGTTCGATATCCCAAAAGCACGTTGGAACTTTCGATTGTCATTTTTCAATATGGATTGTTAATATTTCCAGGTAGCGCGATCCAACTGAGACGCCCACAACTCCATCGTTTGATGTCGGATTGGGATGATTTTTGGCCATCTGAAAGGTATTTTAGTGCTCTTTGATTCCTGACTGGAATCGTCGTATTCCAAGACCCTTAGGAATATAGAAGTGGGATCGCAGTCGTTAGTCCTGAATTTTTCCTTCATCTCCTTGTCTAATAGTAACCCTCATAACTCTCTCTTCAGACGTCGAATTTAGAATATTTTGTGCTCGTTGGAATCGTAACTTGACAAGCTTCCAAATTGGACAAGAATTGGCTTATTCGGTAACCGTTCGATATCCCAAAAGCACGCTGTGAACTCTTCGATCGTCGTTTTTCAATATGGATTGATAATATTTCCAAATAGCGCGATCCAACTGAGACGCCATAACTCCATCGTTTGATGTCGGATTGGGATGATTTTTGGTCATCTGAAAGTTATTTTAGTGCTCTTTGATTCCTGACTCGAATCGTCATATTCTAAGACCCTTTAGGAATCCGTAAGTGGGATCGCAGTCGTCGGTCCTGGATTTTCCTTCATCCTTGTCTAATAGTAACCCACATAACCCTCTCTTTAAACGTGGAATTTAGAAATTTTGTGCTCATTGGAATCGTAACTGACAAGATTCCAAATTGGACAAGGTTGGCAAATTCGGAGACCGTTCGATATCCCAAAAGCACGTTGGAACTCTTCGATTGTCATTTTTCAATATCGATTGTTAAGATTTCCAAGTAGCGCGATCCAACTGAGACGCCCATAACTCCATCGTTTGATGTTGGATTGGGATAATTTTTGCCATCTGAAAGGTATTTTAGTGCTCTTTGATTCCTGACTGGAATCGTCGTATTCCAAGACCCTTATGAATCCGCAAGTTGGATCGAAGTCATCGGTCTTGGATTTTTCCTTCATCTCCTTGTTCTAATAGTAACCCCATAACTCTCTCTTTAGACGTCAAATTTAGAATATTTTGTGCTCATTGGAATCGTAACTTGACAAGATTCTAAATTGGACAAGATTTGGCTAATTCGGAGACCGTTCGATATCCCAAAAGCACGTTGGAACTCTTCGATTATCCTTTTCAATACGGATTGTTAATATTTCCAAGTAGCGCGATCCACTGAGACGACACCCATAACTCCATCGTTTGATGTCGGATTGGTATGATTTTTGGCCATCTGAAAGGTATTTTAGTGCTCTTTGATTCCTTACAGGAATCGTCGTATTCCAAGACC
>JAJHSJ010000011.1:32804788-32847019 GCA_021015155.1 Magnolia officinalis | reverse complement strand
TTTGGTGCTCATTGGAATCGTACTTGACAAGCTTCCAAATTGGACAGGAATTGGCTAATTTGGGGACCGTTCGATATCCCAAAAGCACGTTGGAACTCTTCGATTGTCATTTTTCAATATGGATTGTTAATATTCCAAGTAGCGCGATCCACTGAGACGCCCATAACTCCATCGTTTGATGTCGGATTGGGATGATTTTTGGCCATCTGAAAGGTATTTTAGTGCTCTTTGATTCCTGACTGGAATCGTCGTATTCCAAGACCCTTTAGGAATCCGTAAGTGGGATCACAATCGTCGGTCCTGGATTTTTCCTTCATCTCCTTGTCTAATAGTAACCCTCATAACTCTCTTCAGACGTCAAATTTAGAATATTTTGTGCTCATTGGAATCGTAACTTGACAAGATTCAAATTGGACAAGAATTGGCTAATTCGGAGACCGTTCGATATCCCAAAGCACGTTGGAACTCTTCGATTGTCATTTTTCAATATGATTGTTAATATTTCAAATAGCGCGATCCAACTGAGACCCCACAAACTCCATCGTTTGATGTCGGATTGGGATGATTTTTGGCCATCTGAAAGGTATTTTAGTGCTCTTTGATTCCTGACTGGAATCGTCGTATTCCAAGACCCTTTAGGAATCCGTAAGTGGATCGCAGTCGTCGGTCCTGAATTTTTCCTTCATCCCTTGTCTAATAGTAACCTCATAACTCTCTCTTCAGACGTCGAATTTAGAATATTTGTGCTCATTTGAATCGTAACTTGACAAGCTTCCAAATTGGACAAGAATTGGCTAATTCGGAGACCGTTCGATATCCCAAAGCACGTTGGAACTCTTCGATTGTCATTTTTCAATATGGATTGTTAATATTTCCAAGTAGCGCGATCCAACTGAGACGCCCATACACTCCATCGTTTGATGTCGGATTGGGATGATTTTTGGCCATCTGAAAGTATTTTAGTGCTCTTTGATTCCTGACTGGAATCGTCGTATCCAAGACCCTTTAGGAATCCGTAAGTGGGATCGTCAGTCGTCGGTCCTGGATTTTTCCTTCATCTCCTTGTCTAATAGTAACCCACTAACTCTCTCTTTAAACTCGAATTTAGAATATTTTGTGCTCATTGAAATCGTAACTTGAAAATTCCAAATTGGACAAGAATTGGCTAATTCGAGACCGTTCGATATCCCAAAAGCACGTTGGAACTCTTCGATTGTCATTTTTCAATATGGATTGTTAATATTTCCAAGTAGCGCGATCCAACTGAGACGCCCATAACTCCATCGTTTGATGTCGGATTGGATGATTTTTGGTCATCTGAAAGGTATTTTAGTGCTCTTTGATTCCTGACTGGAATCGTCATATTTAAGACCCTTTAGGAATCCGTAAGTGGGATCGCAGTCGTCGGTCCTGGATTTTTCCTTCATCTCCTTGTCTAATAGTAACCCTCATAACTCTCTCTTCAGACGTCGAATTTAGAATATTTGTGTGCTCATTGGAATCGTAACTTGACAAGCTTCCAAATTGGACAAGAATTGGCTAATTGGAGACCGTTCGATATCCCAAAGCACGTTGGAACTCTTCGATGTCATTTTTCAATATGGATTGTTAATATTTCCAAGTAGCGCGATCCAACTGAGACGCCCATAACTCCATCGTTTGATGTCGGATTGGGATATTTTTTTGGCCATCTGAAAGGTATTTTAGTGCTCTTTGATTCCTGACTGGAATCGTCGTATTCCAAGACCCTTTAGGAATCCGTAAGGGTCACAATCGTCGGTCCTCGGTCCTGGATTTTCCTTCTTCTCCTTGTCTAATAGTAACCCTCATAACTCTCTCTCTTTCAGAGCTCGAATTTAGAATATTTTGTGCTCATTGGAATCGTAACTTGACAAGATTCAAATTGGACAAGAATTGGCTAATTCAGAGACCGTTCGATATCCCAAAAGCACGTTGGAACTCTTCGATTGTCATTTTTCAATATGAATTGTTAATATTTCCAAATAGCGCGATCCAACTGAGACGCCCACAACTCCATCGTTTGATGTCGGATTGGGATGATTTTTGGCCATCTGAAAGGTATTTTAGTGCTCTTTGATTCCTGACTGGAATCGTCGTATTCACGACCCTTTAGGAATCCGTAAGTGGGATCGCAGTCGTCGGTCCTGGATTTTTCCTTCATCTCCTTGTCTAATAGTAACCCTCATAACTCTCTCTTCAGACGTCGAATTTAGAATATTTGGTGCTCATTGAATCGTAACTTGACAAGCTTCCAATTGGACAAGATTGGCTAATTCGGGACCGTTCGATATCCCAAAAGCACGTTGGAACTCTTCGATTGTCATTTTTCAATATGGATTGTTAATATTTCCATAGCGCGATCCAACTGAGACGCCCATAACTCCATCGTTTGATGTCGGATTGGGATGATTTTGGCCATCTGAAAGGTATTTTAGTGCTCTTTGATTCCTGACTGGAATCGTCGTATTCCAAGACCCTTTAGGAATCCGAAGTGGGATCGAAGTCGTCGGTCCTGGATTTTTCCTTCATCTCCTTGTCTAATAGTAACCCTCATAACTCTCTCTTAGACGTCAAATTTAGAATATTTGTGCTCATTGGAATCGTAACTTGACAAGATTCCAAATTGGACAAGAATTGGCTAATTCGGGACCGTTCGATATCCCAAAAGCACGTTGGAACTCTTCGATTGTCATTTTTCAATATGGATTGTTAATATTTCCAAGTAGCGCGATCCACTGAGACGCCCATAACTCCATCGTTTGATGTCGGATTGGGATGATTTTTGGCCATCTGAAAGGTATTTTAGTGCTCTTTGATTCCTGACTGGAATCGTCGTATTCCAAGACCCTTTAGGAATCCGTAAGTGGGATCGCAGTCGTCGGTCCTGGATTTTTCCTTCATCTCCTTGTCTAATAGTAACCCTCATAACTCTCTCTTCAGACGTCGAATTTAGAATATTTTGTGCTCGTTGGAATCGTAACTTGACAAGCTTCCAAATTGGACAAGATTGGCTTATTCGGTGACCGTTCGATATCCCAAAAGCACGTTGGAACTCTTCGATCGTCATTTTTCAATATGATTGTAATATTTTCAAATAGCGCGATCCACTGAGACGCCCATAACTCCATCGTTTGATGTCGGATTGGGATGATTTTGGTCATCTGAAAGTTATTTTAGTGCTCTTTGATTCCTGACTGGAATCGTCATATTCTAAGACCCTTTAGGAATCCGTAAGTGGGATCGCAGTCGTCGGTCCTGGATTTTCCTTCATCTCCTTGTCTAATAGTAACCCACATAACCTCTCTTAAACGTCGAATTTAGAATATTTTGTGCTCATTGGAATCGTAACTTGACAAGATTCCAATTGGACAAGGTTTGGCTAATTCGGAGACCGTTCGATATCCCAAAAGCACGTTGGAACTCTTCGATTGTCATTTTTCAATATGGATTGTTAATATTTCCAAGTAGCGCGATCCAACTGAGACGCCCATAACTCCATCGTTTGATGTCGGATTGGGATAATTTTTTGCCATCTGAAAGGTATTTTAGTGCTCTTTGATTCCTGACTGGAATCGTCGTATTCCAAGACCCTTTATGAATCCGTAAGTGGATCAAGTCGTCGGTCCTGGATTTTTCCTTCATCTCCTTGTCTAATAGTAACCCTCATAACTCTCTCTTTAGACGTCAAATTTAGAATATTTTGTGCTCATTGGAATCGTAACTTGACAAGATTCAAATTGGACAAGATTTGGCTAATTCGGAGACCGTTCGATATCCCAAAAGCACGTTGGAACTCTTCGATTATCATTTTTCAATATGGATTGTTAATATTTCCAAGTAGCGCGATCCAACTGAGACGCCCATAACTCCATCGTTTGATGTCGGATGGGATGATTTTTGGCCATCTGAAAGGTATTTTAGTGCTCTTTGATTCCTGACTGGAATCGTCGTATTCCAAGACCCTTTAGGCATATAGTAAGTGGGTCACAATCGTCGGTCCTGGATTTTTCCTTCTTCTCCTTGTCTAATAGTAACCCTCATAACTCTCTCTTCAGAGCTCGAATTTAGAATATTTTTGCTCATTGCAATCGTAACTTGACAAGATTCAAATTGGACAAGAATTGACTAATTCGGGACCGTTCGATATCCAAAAGCACGTTGGAACTCTTCGATTGTCATTTTTCAATATGGATTGTTAATATTTCCAAATAGCGCGATCCAACTGAGACGCCCACAACTCCATCGTTTGATGTCGGATTGGGATGATTTTTGGCCATCTGAAAGGTATTTTAGTGCTCTTTGATTCCTGACTGGAATCGTCATATTCCAAGACCCTTTAGGAATACGAAGTGGGATCGCAGTCGTCGTCCTGAATTTTCCTTCATCTCCTTGTCTAATAGTAACCCTCATAACTCTCTTTCAGACGTCGAATTTAGAATATTTTGTGCTCGTTGGAATCGTAACTTGACAAGCTTCCAAATTGGACAAGAATTGGCTTATTCGGTGACCGTTCGATATCCCAAAAGCACGTTGGAACTTTTCGATTGTCGTTTTTCAATATGGATTGATAATTTTTCCAAATAGCGCGATCCAACTGAGACGCCCATAACTCCATCGTTTGATGTCGGATTGGGATGATTTTTGGCATCTGAAAGGTATTTTAGTGCTCTTTGATTCCTGACTGAATCGTCATATTCTAAGACCCTTTAGGAATCCGTAAGTGGGTCACAGTCGTCGGTCCTGGATTTTTCCTTCATCTCCTTGTCTAATAGTAACCCACATAACTCTCTCTTTAAACGTGGAATTTAGAATATTTTGTGCTCATTGGAATCGTAACCTGACAAGATTCCAAATTGGACAAGGTTTGGCTAATTCGGAGACCGTTCGATATCCCAAAAGCACGTTGGAACTCTTCGATTGTCATTTTTCAATATCGATTGTTAATATTTCCAAGTAGCGCGATCCAACTGAGACGCCCATAACTCCATCGTTTGATGTCGGATTGGATAATTTTTTGCCATCTGAAAGGTATTTTAGTGCTCTTTGATTCCTGACTGGAATCGTCGTATCCAAGACCCTTATGAATCCGCAAGTTGGATCGAAGTCGTCGGTCTTGGATTTTTCCTTCATCTCCTTGTCTAATAGTAACCCACATAACTCTCTCTTTAGACGTCAAATTTAGAATATTTTGTGCTCATTGGAATCGTAACTTGACAAGATTCAAATTGGACAAGATTGGCTAATTCGAAGACCGTTCGATATAAAAGCACGTTGGAACTCTTCGATTGTCATTTTTCAATATGGATTGTTAATATTTCCAAGTAGCGCGATCCAACTGAGGCCCATAACTCCATCGTTTGATGTCGGATTGGATGATTTTTGGCCATCTGAAAGGTATTTTAGTGCTCTTTGATTCCTGACGGAATCGTCGTATTCCAAGACCCTTTAGGAATATGAAGTGGGTCACAATCGTCGGTCCTGGATTTTTCTTTCTTCTCCTTGTCTAATAGTAACCCTCATAACTCTCTCTTCAAAGTCGAATTTAGAATATTTGTGCTCATTGCAATCGTAACTTGACAAGATTCAAATTGGACAAGAATTGGCTATTCGGGACCGTTCGATATCCAAAAGCACGTTGGAACTCTTCGATTGTCATTTTTCAATATGGATTGTAAATTTCCAAATAGCGCGATCCAA
The DNA here is from genome assembly GCA_021015155.1 of Magnolia officinalis. NCBI lineage: Eukaryota > Viridiplantae > Streptophyta > Magnoliopsida > Magnoliales > Magnoliaceae > Magnolia > Magnolia officinalis. Next base: position 32,841,301 of record JAJHSJ010000011.1, on the reverse strand, counting down.
CTGAGACGCCCATAACTCCATCGTTTGATGTCGGATTGGGATGATTTTGGCCATCTGAAAGGTATTTTAGTGCTCTTTGATTCCTGACTGGAATCGTCATATTCCAAGACCCTTTAGGAATATAGAAGTGGAATCGCAGTCGTCGGTCCTGGATTTTTCCTTCATCTCCTTGTCTAATAGTAACCCTCATAACTCTCTCTTCAACGTCGAATTTAGAATATTTTGTGCTCATTGGAATCGTAACTTGACAAGTTCAAATTGGACAAGAATTGGCTAATTCGGAGACCGTTCGATATCCCAAAAGCACGTTGGAACTCTTCGATTGTCATTTTTCAATATGGATTGTTAATATTTCCAAATAGCGCGATCCAACTGAGACGCCCATAACTCCATCGTTTGATGTCGGATTGGGATAATTTTTTGCCATCTGAAAGGTATTTTAGTGCTCTTTGATTCCTGACTGGAATCGTCGTATTCCAAGACCCTTTATGAATCCGCAAGTTGGATCGAAGTCATCGGTCTTGGATTTTTCCTTCATCTCCTTGTCTAATAGTAACCCACATAACTCTCTCTTTAGACGTCAAATTTAGAATATTTTGTGCTCATTGGAATCGTAACTTGACAAGATTCTAAATTGGACAAGATTTGGCTAATTCGGAGACCGTTCGATATCCCAAAAGCACGTTGGAACTCTTCGATTATCATTTTTCAATACGGATTGTTAATATTTCCAAGTAGCGCGATCCAACTGAGACACCCATAACTCCATCGTTTGATGTCGGATTGGTATGATTTTTGGCCATCTGAAAGGTATTTTAGTGCTCTTTGATTCCTTACAGGAATCGTCGTATTCCAAGACCCTTTAGGCTTCCGTAAGTGGGTCACAATCGTCGGTCCTGGATTTTTCTTTCTTCTCCTTGTCTTATTGTAACCCTCATAAGTCTCTCTTCAGAGCTCAAATTTAGAATATTTTCTGCTCATTGCAATCGTAACTTGACAAGATTCAAACTTGGATAAGAATTGACTAATTCAGGGACCGTTCGATATCCAAAAGCACGTTGGAACTTTTCGATTGTCATTTTTCAATATGGATTGTTAATATTTCCAGGTAGCGCGATCCAACTGAGACGCCCACAACTCCATCGTTTGATGTCGGATTGGGATGATTTTTGGCCATCTGAAAGGTATTTTAGTGCTCTTTGATTCCTGACTGGAATCGTCGTATTCCAAGACCCATTAGGAATATAGAAGTGGAATCGCAGTCGTTAGTCCTGAATTTTTCCTTCATCTCCTTGTCTAATAGTAACCCTCATAACTCTCTCTTCAGACGTCGAATTTAGATATTTTGTGCTCGTTGGAATCGTAACTTGACAAGCTTCCAAATTGGACAAGAATTGGCTTATTCGGTAACCGTTCGATATCCCAAAAGCACGTTGGAACTCTTCGATCGTCGTTTTTCAATATGGATTGATAATATTTCCAAATAGCGCGATCCAACTGAGACGCCCATAACTCCATCGTTTGATGTCGGATTGGGATGATTTTGGTCATCTGAAAGTTATTTTAGTGCTCTTTGATTCCTGACTCGAATCGTCATATTCTAAGACCCTTTAGGAATCCGTAAGTGGGATCGCAGTCGTCGGTCCTGGATTTTTCCTTCATCTCCTTGTCTAATAGTAACCCACATAACCCTCTCTTTAAACGTGGAATTTAGAATATTTTGTGCTCATTGGAATCGTAACCTGACAAGATTCCAAATTGGACAAGGTTTGGCAAATTCGGAGACCGTTCGATATCCCAAAAGCACGTTGGAACTCTTCGATTGTCATTTTTCAATATCGATTGTTAAGATTTCCAAGTAGCGCGATCCAACTGAGACGCCCATAACTCCATCGTTTGATGTTGGATTGGGATAATTTTTTGCCATCTGAAAGGTATTTTAGTGCTCTTTGATTCCTGACTGGAATCGTCGTATTCCAAGACCCTTTATGAATCCGCAAGTTGGATCGAAGTCATCGGTCTTGGATTTTTCCTTCATCTCCTTGTCTAATAGTAACCCACATAACTCTCTCTTTAGACGTCAAATTTAGAATATTTTGTGCTCATTGGAATCGTAACTTGACAAGATTCAAATTGGACAAGATTTGGCTAATTCGGAGACCGTTCGATATCCCAAAAGCACGTTGGAACTCTTCGATTATCATTTTTCAATACGGATTGTTAATATTTCCAAGTAGCGCGATCCAACTGAGACACCCATAACTCCATCGTTTGATGTCGGATTGGTATGATTTTTGGCCATCTGAAAGGTATTTTAGTGCTCTTTGATTCCTTACAGGAATCGTCGTATTCCAAGACCCTTTAGGCATCCGTAAGTGGGTCACAATCGTCGGTCCTGGATTTTTCTTTCTTCTCCTTGTCTATTGTAACCCTCATAAGTCTCTCTTCAGAGCTCAAATTTAGAATATTTTCTGCTCATTGCAATCGTAACTTGACAAGATTCAAACTTGGATAAGAATTGACTAATTCAGGGACCGTTCGATATCCAAAAGCACGTTGGAACTTTTCGATTGTCATTTTTCAATATGGATTGTTAATATTTCCAGGTAGCGCGATCCAACTGAGACGCCCACAACTCCATCGTTTGATGTCGGATTGGGATGATTTTTGGCCATCTGAAAGGTATTTTAGTGCTCTTTGATTCCTGACTGGAATCGTCATATTCCAAGACCCATTAGGAATACAGAAGTGGGATCGCAGTCGTTAGTCCTGAATTTTTCCTTCATCTCCTTGTCTAATAGTAACCCTCATAACTCTCTTCAGACGTCGAATTTAGAATATTTTGTGCTCGTTGGAATCGTAACTTGACAAGCTTCCAAATTGGACAAGAATTGGCTTATTCGGTGACCGTTCGATATCCCAAAAGCACGTTGGAACTCTTCGATCGTCGTTTTTCAATATGGATTGATAATTTTCCAAATAGCGCGATCCAACTGAGACGCCCATAACTCCATCGTTTGATGTCGGATTGGGATGATTTTTGGTCATCTGAAAGTTATTTTAGTGCTCTTTGATTCCTGACTCGAATCGTCATATTCTAAGACCCTTTAGGAATCCGTAAGTGGGATCGCAGTCGTCGGTCCTGGATTTTTCCTTCATCTCCTTGTCTAATAGTAACCCACATAACCCTCTCTTTAAACGTGGAATTTAGAATATTTTGTGCTCATTGGAATCGTAACCTGACAAGATTCCAAATTGGACAAGGTTTGGCAAATTCGGAGACCGTTCGATATCCCAAAAGCACGTTGGAACTCTTCGATTGTCATTTTTCAATATCGATTGTTAAGATTTCCAAGTAGCGCGATCCAACTGAGACGCCCATAACTCCATCGTTTGATGTCGGATTGGGATGATTTTTGGCCATCTGAAAGGTATTTTAGTGCTCTTTGATTCCTGACTGGAATCGTCGTATTCCAAGACCCTTTATGAATCCGCAAGTGGGATCGAAGTCATCGGTCTTGGATTTTTCCTTCATCTCCGTGTCTAATAGTAACCCACATAACTCTCTCTTTAGACGTCAAATTTAGAATATTTTGTGCTCGTTGGAATCGTAACTTGACAAGATTCCAAATTAGACAAGATTTGGCTAATTCGGAGACCGTTCGATATCCCAAAAGCACGTTGGAACTCTTCGATTATCATTTTTCAATATGGATTGTTAATATTTCCAAGTAGCGCGATCCAACTGAGACGCCCATAACTCCATCGTTTGATGTCGGATTGGTATGATTTTTGGCCATCTGAAAGGTATTTTAGTGCTCTTTGATTCCTTACAGGAATCGTCGTATTCCAAGACCCTTTAGGCATGTAAGTGGGTCACAATCGTCGGTCCTGGATTTTTCTTCTTCTCCTTGTCTAATAGTAACCCTCATAACTCTCTCTTCAAAGCTCAAATTTAGAATATTTTCTGCTCATTGCAATCGTAACTTGACAAGATTCAAACTTGGACAAGAATTGACTAATTCAGGGACCGTTCGATATCCAAAAGCACGTTGGAACTTTTCGATTGTCATTTTTCAATATGGATTGTTAATATTTCCAGGTAGCGCGATCCAACTGAGACGCCCACAACTCCATCGTTTGATGTCGGATTGGGATGATTTTTGGCCATCTGAAAGGTATTTTAGTGCTCTTTGATTCCTGACTGGAATCGTCGTATTCCAAGACCCATTAGGAATATAGAAGTGGAATCGCAGTCGTTAGTCCTGAATTTTTCCTTCATCTCCTTGTCTAATAGTAACCCTCATAACTCTCTCTTCAGACGTCGAATTTAGAATATTTTGTGCTCGTTGGAATCGTAACTTGACAAGCTTCCAAATTGGACAAGAATTGGCTTATTCGGTAACCGTTCGATATCCCAAAAGCACGTTGGAACTCTTCGATCGTCGTTTTTCAATATGGATTGATAATATTTCCAAATAGCGCGATCCAACTGAGACGCCCATAACTCCATCGTTTGATGTCGGATTGGGATGATTTTTGGTCATCTGAAAGTTATTTTAGTGCTCTTTGATTCCTGACTCGAATCGTCATATTCTAAGACCCTTTAGGAATCCGTAAGTGGGATCGCAGTCGTCGGTCCTGGATTTTTCCTTCATCTCCTTGTCTAATAGTAACCCACATAACCCTCTCTTTAAACGTGGAATTTAGAATATTTTGTGCTCATTGGAATCGTAACCTGACAAGATTCCAAATTGGACAAGGTTTGGCAAATTCGGAGACCGTTCGATATCCCAAAAGCACGTTGGAACTCTTCGATTGTCATTTTTCAATATCGATTGTTAAGATTTCCAAGTAGCGCGATCCAACTGAGACGCCCATAACTCCATCGTTTGATGTTGGATTGGGATAATTTTTTGCCATCTGAAAGGTATTTTAGTGCTCTTTGATTCCTGACTGGAATCGTCGTATTCCAAGACCCTTTATGAATCCGCAAGTTGGATCGAAGTCATCGGTCTTGGATTTTTCCTTCATCTCCTTGTCTAATAGTAACCCACATAACTCTCTCTTTAGACGTCAAATTTAGAATATTTTGTGCTCATTGGAATCGTAACTTGACAAGATTCTAAATTGGACAAGATTTGGCTAATTCGGAGACCGTTCGATATCCCAAAAGCACGTTGGAACTCTTCGATTATCATTTTTCAATACGGATTGTTAATATTTCCAAGTAGCGCGATCCAACTGAGACACCCATAACTCCATCGTTTGATGTCGGATTGGTATGATTTTTGGCCATCTGAAAGGTATTTTAGTGCTCTTTGATTCCTTACAGGAATCGCCGTATTCCAAGACCCTTTAGGCTTCCGTAAGTGGGTCACAATCGTCGGTCCTGGATTTTTCTTTCTTCTCCTTGTCTTATTGTAACCCTCATAAGTCTCTCTTCAGAGCTCAAATTTAGAATATTTTCTGCTCATTGCAATCGTAACTTGACAAGATTCAAACTTGGATAAGAATTGACTAATTCAGGGACCGTTCGATATCCAAAAGCACGTTGGAACTTTTCGATTGTCATTTTTCAATATGGATTGTTAATATTTCCAGGTAGCGCGATCCAACTGAGACGCCCACAACTCCATCGTTTGATGTCGGATTGGGATGATTTTTGGCCATCTGAAAGGTATTTTAGTGCTCTTTGATTCCTGACTGGAATCGTCGTATTCCAAGACCCATTAGGAATATAGAAGTGGAATCGCAGTCGTTAGTCCTGAATTTTTCCTTCATCTCCTTGTCTAATAGTAACCCTCATAACTCTCTCTTCAGACGTCGAATTTAGAATATTTTGTGCTCGTTGGAATCGTAACTTGACAAGCTTCCAAATTGGACAAGAATTGGCTTATTCGGTAACCGTTCGATATCCCAAAAGCACGCTGGAACTCTTCGATCGTCGTTTTTCAATATGGATTGATAATATTTCCAAATAGCGCGATCCAACTGAGACGCCCATAACTCCATCGTTTGATGTCGGATTGGGATGATTTTTGGTCATCTGAAAGTTATTTTAGTGCTCTTTGATTCCTGACTCGAATCGTCATATTCTAAGACCCTTTAGGAATCCGTAAGTGGGATCGCAGTCGTCGGTCCTGGATTTTTCCTTCATCTCCTTGTCTAATAGTAACCCACATAACCCTCTCTTTAAACGTGGAATTTAGAATATTTTGTGCTCATTGGAATCGTAACCTGACAAGATTCCAAATTGGACAAGGTTTGGCAAATTCGGAGACCGTTCGATATCCCAAAAGCACGTTGGAACTCTTCGATTGTCATTTTTCAATATCGATTGTTAAGATTTCCAAGTAGCGCGATCCAACTGAGACGCCCATAACTCCATCGTTTGATGTGGATTGGGATAATTTTTTGCCATCTGAAAGGTATTTTAGTGCTCTTTGATTCCTGACTGGAATCGTCGTATTCCAAGACCCTTTATGAATCCGCAAGTTGGATCGAAGTCATCGGTCTTGGATTTTTCCTTCATCTCCTTGTCTAATAGTAACCCACATAACTCTCTCTTTAGACGTCAAATTTAGAATATTTTGTGCTCATTGGAATCGTAACTTGACAAGATTCTAAATTGGACAAGATTTGGCTAATTCGGAGACCGTTCGATATCCCAAAAGCACGTTGGAACTCTTCGATTATCATTTTTCAATACGGATTGTTAATATTTCCAAGTAGCGCGATCCAACTGAGACACCCATAACTCCATCGTTTGATGTCGGATTGGTATGATTTTTGGCCATCTGAAAGGTATTTTAGTGCTCTTTGATTCCTTACAGGAATCGTCGTATTCCAAGACCCTTTAGGCATGCGTAAGTGGGTCACAATCGTCGGTCCTGGATTTTTCTTTCTTCTCCTTGTCTTATTGTAACCCTCATAAGTCTCTCTTCAGAGCTCAAATTTAGAATATTTTCTGCTCATTGCAATCGTAACTTGACAAGATTCAAACTTGGATAAGAATTGACTAATTCAGGGACCGTTCGATATCCAAAAGCACGTTGGAACTTTTCGATTGTCATTTTTCAATATGGATTGTTAATATTTCCAGGTAGCGCGATCCAACTGAGACGCCCACAACTCCATCGTTTGATATCGGATTGGGATGATTTTTGGCCATCTGAAAGGTATTTTAGTGCTCTTTAATTCCTGACTGGAATCGTCATATTCCAAGACCCATTAGGAATACAGAAGTGGGATCGCAGTCGTTAGTCCTGAATTTTTCCTTCATCTCCTTGTCTAATAGTAACCCTCATAACTCTCTTCAGACGTCGAATTTAGAATATTTTGTGCTCGTTGGAATCGTAACTTGACAAGCTTCCAAATTGGACAAGAATTGGCTTATTCGGTGACCGTTCGATATCCCAAAAGCACGTTGGAACTCTTCGATCGTCGTTTTTCAATATGGATTGATAATTTTCGAAATAGCGCGATCCAACTGAGACGCCCATAACTCCATCGTTTGATGTCGGATTGGGATGATTTTTGGTCATCTGAAAGTTATTTTAGTGCTCTTTGATTCCTGACTCGAATCGTCATATTCTAAGACCCTTTAGGAATCCGTAAGTGGGATCACAGTCGTCGGTCCTGGATTTTTCCTTCATCTCCTTGTCTAATAGTAACCCACATAACCCTCTCTTTAAACGTGGAATTTAGAATATTTTGTGCTCATTGGAATCGTAACCTGACAAGATTCCAAATTGGACAAGGTTTGGCAAATTCGGAGACCGTTCGATATCCCAAAAGCACGTTGGAACTCTTCGATTGTCATTTTTCAATATCGATTGTTAAGATTTCCAAGTAGCGCGATCCAACTGAGACGCCCATAACTCCATCGTTTGATGTCGGATTGGGATAATTTTTGCCATCTGAAAGGTATTTTAGTGCTCTTTGATTCCTGACTGGAATCGTCGTATTCCAAGACCCTTTATGAATCCGCAAGTTGGATCGAAGTCATCGGTCTTGGATTTTTCCTTCATCTCCTTGTCTAATAGTAACCCACATAACTCTCCCTTTAGACGTCAAATTTAGAATATTTTGTGCTCATTGGAATCGTAACTTGACAAGATTCTAAATTGGACAAGATTTGGCTACTTCGAAGACCGTTCGATATCCCAAAAGCACGTTGGAACTCATCGATTATCATTTTTCAATATGGATTGTTAATATTTCCAAGTAGCGCGATCCAACTGAGATGCCCATAACTCCATCGTTTGATGTCGGATTGGTATGATTTTTGGCCATCTGAAAGGTATTTTAGTGCTCTTTGATTCCTTACAGGAATCGTCGTATTCCAAGACCCTTTAGGCATGTGTAAGTGGGTCACAATCGTCGGTCCTGGATTTTTCTTTCTTCTCCTTGTCTAATAGTAACCCTCATAACTCTCTCTTCAAAGCTCAAATTTAGAATATTTTCTGCTCATTGCAATCGTAACTTGACAAGATTCAAACTTGGACAAGAATTGACTAATTCAGGGACCGTTCGATATCCAAAAGCACGTTGGAACTTTTCGATTGTCATTTTTCAATATGGATTGTTAATATTTCCAGGTAGCGCGATCCAACTGAGACGCCCACAACTCCATCGTTTGATGTCGGATTGGGATGATTTTTGGCCATCTGAAAGGTATTTTAGTGCTCTTTGATTCCTGACTGGAATCGTCGTATTCCAAGACCCATTAGGAATATAGAAGTGGAATCGCAGTCGTTAGTCCTGAATTTTTCCTTCATCTCCTTGTCTAATAGTAACCCTCATAACTCTCTCTTCAGACGTCGAATTTAGAATATTTTGTGCTCGTTGGAATCGTAACTTGACAAGCTTCCAAATTGGACAAGAATTGGCTTATTCGGTAACCGTTCGATATCCCAAAAGCACGCTGGAACTCTTCGATCGTCGTTTTTCAATATGGATTGATAATATTTCCAAATAGCGCGATCCAACTGAGACGCCCATAACTCCATCGTTTGATGTCGGATTGGGATGATTTTTGGTCATCTGAAAGTTATTTTAGTGCTCTTTGATTCCTGACTCGAATCGTCATATTCTAAGACCCTTTAGGAATCCGTAAGTGGGATCGCAGTCGTCGGTCCTGGATTTTTCCTTCATCTCCTTGTCTAATAGTAACCCACATAACCCTCTCTTTAAACGTGGAATTTAGAATATTTTGTGCTCATTGGAATCGTAACCTGACAAGATTCCAAATTGGACAAGGTTTGGCAAATTCGGAGACCGTTCGATATCCCAAAAGCACGTTGGAACTCTTCGATTGTCATTTTTCAATATCGATTGTTAAGATTTCCAAGTAGCGCGATCCAACTGAGACGCCCATAACTCCATCGTTTGATGTTGGATTGGGATAATTTTTTGCCATCTGAAAGGTATTTTAGTGCTCTTTGATTCCTGACTGGAATCGTCGTATTCCAAGACCCTTTATGAATCCGCAAGTTGGATCGAAGTCATCGGTCTTGGATTTTTCCTTCATCTCCTTGTCTAATAGTAACCCACATAACTCTCTCTTTAGACGTCAAATTTAGAATATTTTGTGCTCATTGGAATCGTAACTTGACAAGATTCTAAATTGGACAAGATTGGCTAATTCGGAGAACGTTCGATATCCCAACAGCACGTTGGAACTCTTCGATTATCATTTTTCAATACGGATTGTTAATATTTCCAAGTAGCGCGATCCAACTGAGACACCCATAACTCCATCGTTTGATGTCGGATTGGTATGATTTTGGCCATCTGAAAGGTATTTTAGTGCTCTTTGATTCCTTACAGGAATCGCCGTATTCCAAGACCCTTTAGGCTTCCGTAAGTGGGTCACAATCGTCGGTCCTGGATTTTTCTTTCTTCTCCTTGTCTTATTGTAACCCTCATAAGTCTCTCTTCAGAGCTCAAATTTAGAATATTTTCTGCTCATTGCAATCGTAACTTGACAAGATTCAAACTTGGATAAGAATTGACTAATTCAGGGACCGTTCGATATCCAAAAGCACGTTGGAACTTTTCGATTGTCATTTTTCAATATGGATTGCTAATATTTCCAGGTAGCGCGATCCAACTGAGACGCCCACAACTCCATCGTTTGATGTCGGATTGGGATGATTTTTGGCCATCTGAAAGGTATTTTAGTGCTCTTTGATTCCTGACTGGAATCGTCGTATTCCAAGACCCATTAGGAATATAGAAGTGGAATCGCAGTCGTTAGTCCTGAATTTTTCCTTCATCTCCTTGTCTAATAGTAACCCTCATAACTCTCTCTTCAGACGTCGAATTTAGAATATTTTGTGCTCGTTGGAATCGTAACTTGACAAGCTTCCAAATTGGACAAGAATTGGCTTATTCGGTAACCGTTCGATATCCCAAAAGCACGCTGGAACTCTTCGATCGTCGTTTTTCAATATGGATTGATAATATTTCCAAATAGCGCGATCCAACTGAGACGCCCATAACTCCATCGTTTGATGTCGGATTGGGATGATTTTTGGTCATCTGAAAGTTATTTTAGTGCTCTTTGATTCCTGACTCGAATCGTCATATTCTAAGACCCTTTAGGAATCCGTAAGTGGGATCGCAGTCGTCGGTCCTGGATTTTTCCTTCATCTCCTTGTCTAATAGTAACCCACATAACCCTCTCTTTAAACGTGGAATTTAGAATATTTTGTGCTCATTGGAATCGTAACCTGACAAGATTCCAAATTGGACAAGGTTTGGCAAATTCGGAGACCGTTCGATATCCCAAAAGCACGTTGGAACTCTTCGATTGTCATTTTTCAATATCGATTGTTAAGATTTCCAAGTAGCGCGATCCAACTGAGACGCCCATAACTCCATCGTTTGATGTTGGATTGGGATAATTTTTTGCCATCTGAAAGGTATTTTAGTGCTCTTTGATTCCTGACTGGAATCGTCGTATTCCAAGACCCTTTATGAATCCGCAAGTTGGATCGAAGTCATCGGTCTTGGATTTTTCCTTCATCTCCTTGTCTAATAGTAACCCACATAACTCTCTCTTTAGACGTCAAATTTAGAATATTTTGTGCTCATTGGAATCGTAACTTGACAAGATTCTAAATTGGACAAGATTTGGCTAATTCGGAGACCGTTCGATATCCCAAAAGCACGTTGGAACTCTTCGATTATCATTTTTCAATACGGATTGTTAATATTTCCAAGTAGCGCGATCCAACTGAGACACCCATAACTCCATCGTTTGATGTCGGATTGGTATGATTTTTGGCCATCTGAAAGGTATTTTAGTGCTCTTTGATTCCTTACAGGAATCGTCGTATTCCAAGACCCTTTAGGCATGCGTAAGTGGGTCACAATCGTCGGTCCTGGATTTTTCTTTCTTCTCCTTGTCTTATTGTAACCCTCATAAGTCTCTCTTCAGAGCTCAAATTTAGAATATTTTCTGCTCATTGCAATCGTAACTTGACAAGATTCAAACTTGGATAAGAATTGACTAATTCAGGGACCGTTCGATATCCAAAAGCACGTTGGAACTTTTCGATTGTCATTTTTCAATATGGATTGTTAATATTTCCAGGTAGCGCGATCCAACTGAGACGCCCACAACTCCATCGTTTGATATCGGATTGGGATGATTTTTGGCCATCTGAAAGGTATTTTAGTGCTCTTTAATTCCTGACTGGAATCGTCATATTCCAAGACCCATTAGGAATACAGAAGTGGGATCGCAGTCGTTAGTCCTGAATTTTTCCTTCATCTCCTTGTCTAATAGTAACCCTCATAACTCTCTTCAGACGTCGAATTTAGAATATTTTGTGCTCGTTGGAATCGTAACTTGACAAGCTTCCAAATTGGACAAGAATTGGCTTATTCGGTGACCGTTCGATATCCCAAAAGCACGTTGGAACTCTTCGATCGTCGTTTTTCAATATGGATTGATAATTTTTCGAAATAGCGTGATCCAACTGAGACGCCCATAACTCCATCGTTTGATGTCGGATTGGGATGATTTTTGGTCATCTGAAAGTTATTTTAGTGCTCTTTGATTCCTGACTCGAATCGTCATATTCTAAGACCCTTTAGGAATCCGTAAGTGGGATCACAGTCGTCGGTCCTGGATTTTTCCTTCATCTCCTTGTCTAATAGTAACCCACATAACCCTCTCTTTAAACGTGGAATTTAGAATATTTTGTGCTCATTGGAATCGTAACCTGACAAGATTCCAAATTGGACAAGGTTTGGCAAATTCGGAGACCGTTCGATATCCCAAAAGCACGTTGGAACTCTTCGATTGTCATTTTTCAATATCGATTGTTAAGATTTCCAAGTAGCGCGATCCAACTGAGACGCCCATAACTCCATCGTTTGATGTCGGATTGGGATAATTTTTTGCCATCTGAAAGGTATTTTAGTGCTCTTTGATTCCTGACTGGAATCGTCGTATTCCAAGACCCTTTATGAATCCGCAAGTTGGATCGAAGTCATCGGTCTTGGATTTTTCCTTCATCTCCTTGTCTAATAGTAACCCACATAACTCTCCCTTTAGACGTCAAATTTAGAATATTTTGTGCTCATTGGAATCGTAACTTGACAAGATTCTAAATTGGACAAGATTTGGCTAATTCGAAGACCGTTCGATATCCCAAAAGCACGTTGGAACTCATCGATTATCATTTTTCAATATGGATTGTTAATATTTCCAAGTAGCGCGATCCAACTGAGACACCCATAACTCCATCGTTTGATGTCGGATTGGTATGATTTTTGGCCATCTGAAAGGTATTTTAGTGCTCTTTGATTCCTTACAGGAATCGTCGTATTCCAAGACCCTTTAGGCATGTGTAAGTGGGTCACAATCGTCGGTCCTGGATTTTTCTTTCTTCTCCTTGTCTAATAGTAACCCTCATAACTCTCTCTTCAAAGCTCAAATTTAGAATATTTTCTGCTCATTGCAATCGTAACTTGACAAGATTCAAACTTGGACAAGAATTGACTAATTCAGGGACCGTTCGATATCCAAAAGCACGTTGGAACTTTCGATTGTCATTTTTCAATATGGATTGTTAATATTTCCAGGTAGCGCGATCCAACTGAGACGCCCACAACTCCATCGTTTGATGTCGGATTGGGATGATTTTTGGCCATCTGAAAGGTATTTTAGTGCTCTTTGATTCCTGACTGGAATCGTCGTATTCCAAGACCCATTAGGAATATAGAAGTGGAATCGCAGTCGTTAGTCCTGAATTTTTCCTTCATCTCCTTGTCTAATAGTAACCCTCATAACTCTCTCTTCAGACGTCGAATTTAGAATATTTTGTGCTCGTTGGAATCGTAACTTGACAAGCTTCCAAATTGGACAAGAATTGGCTTATTCGGTAACCGTTCGATATCCCAAAAGCACGTTGGAACTCTTCGATCGTCGTTTTTCAATATGGATTGATAATATTTCCAAATAGCGCGATCCAACTGAGACGCCCATAACTCCATCGTTTGATGTCGGATTGGGATAATTTTTTGCCATCTGAAAGGTATTTTAGTGCTCTTTGATTCCTGACTGGAATCGTCGTATTCCAAGACCCTTTATGAATCCGCAAGTTGGATCGAAGTCATCGGTCTTGGATTTTTCCTTCATCTCCTTGTCTAATAGTAACCCACATAACTCTCTCTTTAGACGTCAAATTTAGAATATTTTGTGCTCATTGGAATCGTAACTTGACAAGATTCTAAATTGGACAAGATTTGGCTAATTCGGAGACCGTTCGATATCCCAAAAGCACGTTGGAACTCTTCGATTATCATTTTTCAATACGGATTGTTAATATTTCCAAGTAGCGCGATCCAACTGAGACACCCATAACTCCATCGTTTGATGTCGGATTGGTATGATTTTTGGCCATCTGAAAGGTATTTTAGTGCTCTTTGATTCCTTACAGGAATCGTCGTATTCCAAGACCCTTTAGGCTTCCGTAAGTGGGTCACAATCGTCGGTCCTGGATTTTTCTTTCTTCTCCTTGTCTTATTGTAACCCTCATAAGTCTCTCTTCAGAGCTCAAATTTAGAATATTTTCTGCTCATTGCAATCGTAACTTGACAAGATTCAAACTTGGATAAGAATTGACTAATTCAGGGACCGTTCGATATCCAAAAGCACGTTGGAACTTTTCGATTGTCATTTTTCAATATGGATTGTTAATATTTCCAGGTAGCGCGATCCAACTGAGACGCCCACAACTCCATCGTTTGATGTCGGATTGGGATGATTTTTGGCCATCTGAAAGGTATTTTAGTGCTCTTTGATTCCTGACTGGAATCGTCGTATTCCAAGACCCATTAGGAATATAGAAGTGGAATCGCAGTCGTTAGTCCTGAATTTTTCCTTCATCTCCTTGTCTAATAGTAACCCTCATAACTCTCTCTTCAGACGTCGAATTTAGAATATTTTGTGCTCGTTGGAATCGTAACTTGACAAGCTTCCAAATTGGACAAGAATTGGCTTATTCGGTAACCGTTCGATATCCCAAAAGCACGCTGGAACTCTTCGATCGTCGTTTTTCAATATGGATTGATAATATTTCCAAATAGCGCGATCCAACTGAGACGCCCATAACTCCATCGTTTGATGTCGGATTGGGATGATTTTTGGTCATCTGAAAGTTATTTTAGTGCTCTTTGATTCCTGACTCGAATCGTCATATTCTAAGACCCTTTAGGAATCCGTAAGTGGGATCGCAGTCGTCGGTCCTGGATTTTTCCTTCATCTCCTTGTCTAATAGTAACCCACATAACCCTCTCTTTAAACGTGGAATTTAGAATATTTTGTGCTCATTGGAATCGTAACCTGACAAGATTCCAAATTGGACAAGGTTTGGCAAATTCGGAGACCGTTCGATATCCCAAAAGCACGTTGGAACTCTTCGATTGTCATTTTTCAATATCGATTGTTAAGATTTCCAAGTAGCGCGATCCAACTGAGACGCCCATAACTCCATCGTTTGATGTTGGATTGGGATAATTTTTTGCCATCTGAAAGGTATTTTAGTGCTCTTTGATTCCTGACTGGAATCGTCGTATTCCAAGACCCTTTATGAATCCGCAAGTTGGATCGAAGTCATCGGTCTTGGATTTTTCCTTCATCTCCTTGTCTAATAGTAACCCACATAACTCTCTCTTTAGAAGTCAAATTTAGAATATTTTGTGCTCATTGGAATCGTAACTTGACAAGATTCTAAATTGGACAAGATTTGGCTAATTCGGAGACCGTTCGATATCCCAAAGCACGTTGGAACTCTTCGATTATCATTTTTCAATACGGATTGTTAATATTTCCAAGTAGCGCGATCCAACTGAGACACCCATAACTCCATCGTTTGATGTCGGATTGGTATGATTTTTGGCCATCTGAAAGGTATTTTAGTGCTCTTTGATTCCTTACAGGAATCGTCGTATTCCAAGACCCTTTAGGCTTCCGTAAGTGGGTCACAATCGTCGGTCCTGGATTTTTCTTTCTTCTCCTTGTCTTATTGTAACCCTCATAAGTCTCTCTTCAGAGCTCAAATTTAGAATATTTTCTGCTCATTGCAATCGTAACTTGACAAGATTCAAACTTGGATAAGAATTGACTAATTCAGGGACCGTTCGATATCCAAAAGCACGTTGGAACTTTTCGATTGTCATTTTTCAATATGGATTGTTAATATTTCCAGGTAGCGCGATCCAACTGAGACGCCCACAACTCCATCGTTTGATGTCGGATTGGGATGATTTTTGGCCATCTGAAAGGTATTTTAGTGCTCTTTGATTCCTGACTGGAATCGTCGTATTCCAAGACCCATTAGGAATATAGAAGTGGAATCGCAGTCGTTAGTCCTGAATTTTTCCTTCATCTCCTTGTCTAATAGTAACCCTCATAACTCTCTCTTCAGACGTCGAATTTAGAATATTTTGTGCTCGTTGGAATCGTAACTTGACAAGCTTCCAAATTGGACAAGAATTGGCTTATTCGGTAACCGTTCGATATCCCAAAAGCACGCTGGAACTCTTCGATCGTCGTTTTTCAATATGGATTGATAATATTTCCAAATAGCGCGATCCAACTGAGACGCCCATAACTCCATCGTTTGATGTCGGATTGGGATGATTTTTGGTCATCTGAAAGTTATTTTAGTGCTCTTTGATTCCTGACTCGAATCGTCATATTCTAAGACCCTTTAGGAATCCGTAAGTGGGATCGCAGTCGTCGGTCCTGGATTTTTCCTTCATCTCCTTGTCTAATAGTAACCCACATAACCCTCTCTTTAAACGTGGAATTTAGAATATTTTGTGCTCATTGGAATCGTAACCTGACAAGATTCCAAATTGGACAAGGTTTGGCAAATTCGGAGACCGTTCGATATCCCAAAAGCACGTTGGAACTCTTCGATTGTCATTTTTCAATATCGATTGTTAAGATTTCCAAGTAGCGCGATCCAACTGAGACGCCCATAACTCCATCGTTTGATGTTGGATTGGGATAATTTTTTGCCATCTGAAAGGTATTTTAGTGCTCTTTGATTCCTGACTGGAATCGTCGTATTCCAAGACCCTTTATGAATCCGCAAGTTGGATCGAAGTCATCGGTCTTGGATTTTTCCTTCATCTCCTTGTCTAATAGTAACCCACATAACTCTCTCTTTAGACGTCAAATTTAGAATATTTTGTGCTCATTGGAATCGTAACTTGACAAGATTCTAAATTGGACAAGATTTGGCTAATTCGGAGACCGTTCGATATCCCAAAAGCACGTTGGAACTCTTCGATTATCATTTTTCAATACGGATTGTTAATATTTCCAAGTAGCGCGATCCAACTGAGACACCCATAACTCCATCGTTTGATGTCGGATTGGTATGATTTTTGGCCATCTGAAAGGTATTTTAGTGCTCTTTGATTCCTTACAGGAATCGTCGTATTCCAAGACCCTTTAGGCATGCGTAAGTGGGTCACAATCGTCGGTCCTGGATTTTTCTTTCTTCTCCTTGTCTTATGTAACCCTCATAAGTCTCTCTTCAGAGCTCAAATTTAGAATATTTTCTGCTCATTGCAATCGTAACTTGACAAGATTCAAACTTGGATAAGAATTGACTAATTCAGGGACCGTTCGATATCCAAAAGCACGTTGGAACTTTTCGATTGTCATTTTTCAATATGGATTGTTAATATTTCCAGGTAGCGCGATCCAACTGAGACGCCCACAACTCCATCGTTTGATGTCGGATTGGGATGATTTTTGGCCATCTGAAAGGTATTTTAGTGCTCTTTGATTCCTGACTGGAATCGTCATATTCCAAGACCCATTAGGAATATAGAAGTGGGATCGCAGTCGTTAGTCCTGAATTTTTCCTTCATCTCCTTGTCTAATAGTAACCCTCATAACTCTCTTCAGACGTCGAATTTAGAATATTTTGTGCTCGTTGGAATCGTAACTTGACAAGCTTCCAAATTGGACAAGAATGGGCTTATTCGGTGACCGTTCGATATCCCAAAAGCACGTTGGAACCCTTCGATCGTCGTTTTTCAATATGGATTGATAATTTTTCCAAATAGCGCGATCCAACTGAGACGCCCATAACTCCATCGTTTGATGTCGGATTGGGATGATTTTTGGTCATCTAAAAGTTATTTTAGTGCTCTTTGATTCCTGACTCGAATCGTCATATTCTAAGACCCTTTAGGAATCCGTAAGTGGGATCGCAGTCGTCGGTCCTGGATTTTTCCTTCATCTCCTTGTCTAATAGTAACCCACATAACTCTCTCTTTAAACGTGGAATTTAGAATATTTTGTGCTCATTGGAATCGTAACCTGACAAGATTCCAAATTGGACAAGGTTTGGCTAATTCGGAGACCGTTCGATATCCCAAAAGCACGTTGGAACTCTTCGATTGTCATTTTTCAATATCGATTGTTAAGATTTCCAAGTAGCGCGATCCAACTGAGACGCCCATAACTCCATCGTTTGATGTCGGATTGGGATGATTTTTAGCCATCGGAAAGGTATTTTAGTGCTCTTTGATTCCTGACTGGAATCGTCGTATTCCAAGACCCTTTATGAATCCGCAAGTGGGATCGAAGTCGTCGGTCTTGGATTTTTCCTTCATCTCCTTGTCTAATAGTAACCCACATAACTCTCTCTTTAGACGTCAAATTTAGAATATTTTGTGCTCATTGGAATCGTAACTTGACAAGATTCCAAATTGGACAAGATTTGGCTAATTCGGAGACCGTTCGATATCCCAAAAGCACGTTGGAACTCTTCGATTATCATTTTTCAATATGGATTGTTAATATTTCCAAGTAGCGCGATCCAACTGAGACGCCCATAACTCCATCGTTTGATGTCGGATTGGGATGATTTTTGGCCATCTGAAAGGTATTTTAGTGCTCTTTGATTCCTTACAGGAATCGTCGTATTCCAAGACCCTTTAGGCATGTGTAAGTGGGTCACAATCGTCGGTCCTGGATTTTTCTTTCTTCTCCTTGTCTAATAGTAACCCTCATAACTCTCTCTTCAGAGCTCAAATTTAGAATATTTTCTGCTCATTGCAATCGTAACTTGACAAGATTCAAACTTGGACAAGAATTGACTAATTCAGGGACCGTTCGATATCCAAAAGCACGTTGGAACTTTTCGATTGTCATTTTTCAATATGGATTGTTAATATTTCCAGGTAGCGCGATCCAACTGAGACGCCCACATCTCCATCGTTTGATGTCGGATTGGGATGATTTTTGGCCATCTGAAAGGTATTTTAGTGCTCTTTGATTCCTAACTGGAATCGTCGTATTCCAAGACCCATTAGGAATACAGAAGTGGGATCGCAGTCGTTAGTCCTGAATTTTTCCTTCATCTCCTTGTCTAATAGTAACCCTCATAACTCTCTCTTCAGACGTCGAATTTAGAATATTTTGTGCTCGTTGGAATCGTAACTTGACAAGCTTCCAAATTGGACAAGAATTGGCTTATTCGGTAACCGTTCGATATCCCAAAAGCACGCTGGAACTCTTCGATCGTCGTTTTTCAATATGGATTGATAATATTTCCAAATAGCGCGATCCAACTGAGACGCCCATAACTCCATCGTTTGATGTCGGATTGGGATGATTTTTGGTCATCTGAAAGTTATTTTAGTGCTCTTTGATTCCTGACTCGAATCGTCATATTCTAAGACCCTTTAGGAATCCGTAAGTGGGATCGCAGTCGTCGGTCCTGGATTTTTCCTTCATCTCCTTGTCTAATAGTAACCCACATAACCCTCTCTTTAAACGTGGAATTTAGAATATTTTGTGCTCATTGGAATCGTAACCTGACAAGATTCCAAATTGGACAAGGTTTGGCAAATTCGGAGACCGTTCGATATCCCAAAAGCACGTTGGAACTCTTCGATTGTCATTTTTCAATATCGATTGTTAAGATTTCCAAGTAGCGCGATCCAACTGAGACGCCCATAACTCCATCGTTTGATGTTGGATTGGGATAATTTTTTGCCATCTGAAAGGTATTTTAGTGCTCTTTGATTCCTGACTGGAATCGTCGTATTCCAAGACCCTTTATGAATCCGCAAGTTGGATCGAAGTCATCGGTCTTGGATTTTTCCTTCATCTCCTTGTCTAATAGTAACCCACATAACTCTCTCTTTAGACGTCAAATTTAGAATATTTTGTGCTCATTGGAATCGTAACTTGACAAGATTCTAAATTGGACAAGATTTGGCTAATTCGGAGACCGTTCGATATCCCAAAAGCACGTTGGAACTCTTCGATTATCATTTTTCAATACGGATTGTTAATATTTCCAAGTAGCGCGATCCAACTGAGACACCCATAACTCCATCGTTTGATGTCGGATTGGTATGATTTTTGGCCATCTGAAAGGTATTTTAGTGCTCTTTGATTCCTTACAGGAATCGTCGTATTCCAAGACCCTTTAGGCATCCGTAAGTGGGTCACAATCGTCGGTCCTGGATTTTTCTTTCTTCTCCTTGTCTTATTGTAACCCTCATAAGTCTCTCTTCAGAGCTCAAATTTAGAATATTTTCTGCTCATTGCAATCGTAACTTGACAAGATTCAAACTTGGATAAGAATTGACTAATTCAGGGACCGTTCGATATCCAAAAGCACGTTGGAACTTTTCGATTGTCATTTTTCAATATGGATTGTTAATATTTCCAGGTAGCGCGATCCAACTGAGACGCCCACAACTCCATCGTTTGATGTCGGATTGGGATGATTTTTGGCCATCTGAAAGGTATTTTAGTGCTCTTTAATTCCTGACTGGAATCGTCATATTCCAAGACCCATTAGGAATACAGAAGTGGGATCGCAGTCGTTAGTCCTGAATTTTTCCTTCATCTCCTTGTCTAATAGTAACCCTCATAACTCTCTTCAGACGTCGAATTTAGAATATTTTGTGCTCGTTGGAATCGTAACTTGACAAGCTTCCAAATTGGACAAGAATTGGCTTATTCGGTGACCGTTCGATATCCCAAAAGCACGTTGGAACTCTTCGATCGTCGTTTTTCAATATGGATTGATAATTTTTCGAAATAGCGCGATCCAACTGAGACGCCCATAACTCCATCGTTTGATGTCGGATTGGGATGATTTTTGGTCATCTGAAAGTTATTTTAGTGCTCTTTGATTCCTGACTCGAATCGTCATATTCTAAGACCCTTTAGGAATCCGTAAGTGGGATCACAGTCGTCGGTCCTGGATTTTTCCTTCATCTCCTTGTCTAATAGTAACCCACATAACCCTCTCTTTAAACGTGGAATTTAGAATATTTTGTGCTCATTGGAATCGTAACCTGACAAGATTCCAAATTGGACAAGGTTTGGCAAATTCGGAGACCGTTCGATATCCCAAAAGCACGTTGGAACTCTTCGATTGTCATTTTTCAATATCGATTGTTAAGATTTCCAAGTAGCGCGATCCAACTGAGACGCCCATAACTCCATCGTTTGATGTCGGATTGGGATAATTTTTGCCATCTGAAAGGTATTTTAGTGCTCTTTGATTCCTGACTGGAATCGTCGTATTCCAAGACCCTTTATGAATCCGCAAGTTGGATCGAAGTCATCGGTCTTGGATTTTTCCTTCATCTCCTTGTCTAATAGTAACCCACATAACTCTCCCTTTAGACGTCAAATTTAGAATATTTTGTGCTCATTGGAATCGTAACTTGACAAGATTCTAAATTGGACAAGATTTGGCTACTTCGAAGACCGTTCGATATCCCAAAAGCACGTTGGAACTCTTCGATTATCATTTTTCAATATGGATTGTTAATATTTCCAAGTAGCGCGATCCAACTGAGATGCCCATAACTCCATCGTTTGATGTCGGATTGGTATGATTTTTGGCCATCTGAAAGGTATTTTAGTGCTCTTTGATTCCTTACAGGAATCGTCGTATTCCAAGACCCTTTAGGCATGTGTAAGTGGGTCACAATCGTCGGTCCTGGATTTTTCTTTCTTCTCCTTGTCTAATAGTAACCCTCATAACTCTCTCTTCAAGCTCAAATTTAGAATATTTTCTGCTCATTGCAATCGTAACTTGACAAGATTCAAACTTGGACAAGAATTGACTAATTCAGGGACCGTTCGATATCCAAAAGCACGTTGGAACTTTTCGATTGTCATTTTTCAATATGGATTGTTAATATTTCCAGGTAGCGCGATCCAACTGAGACGCCCACAACTCCATCGTTTGATGTCGGATTGGGATGATTTTTGGCCATCTGAAAGGTATTTTAGTGCTCTTTGATTCCTGACTGGAATCGTCGTATTCCAAGACCCATTAGGAATATAGAAGTGGAATCGCAGTCGTTAGTCCTGAATTTTTCCTTCATCTCCTTGTCTAATAGTAACCCTCATAACTCTCTCTTCAGACGTCGAATTTAGAATATTTTGTGCTCGTTGGAATCGTAACTTGACAAGCTTCCAAATTGGACAAGAATTGGCTTATTCGGTAACCGTTCGATATCCCAAAAGCACGCTGGAACTCTTCGATCGTCGTTTTTCAATATGGATTGATAATATTTCCAAATAGCGCGATCCAACTGAGACGCCCATAACTCCATCGTTTGATGTCGGATTGGGATGATTTTTGGTCATCTGAAAGTTATTTTAGTGCTCTTTGATTCCTGACTCGAATCGTCATATTCTAAGACCCTTTAGGAATCCGTAAGTGGGATCGCAGTCGTCGGTCCTGGATTTTTCCTTCATCTCCTTGTCTAATAGTAACCCACATAACCCTCTCTTTAAACGTGGAATTTAGAATATTTTGTGCTCATTGGAATCGTAACCTGACAAGATTCCAAATTGGACAAGGTTTGGCAAATTCGGAGACCGTTCGATATCCCAAAAGCACGTTGGAACTCTTCGATTGTCATTTTTCAATATCGATTGTTAAGATTTCCAAGTAGCGCGATCCAACTGAGACGCCCATAACTCCATCGTTTGATGTTGGATTGGGATAATTTTTTGCCATCTGAAAGGTATTTTAGTGCTCTTTGATTCCTGACTGGAATCGTCGTATTCCAAGACCCTTTATGAATCCGCAAGTTGGATCGAAGTCATCGGTCTTGGATTTTTCCTTCATCTCCTTGTCTAATAGTAACCCACATAACTCTCTCTTTAGACGTCAAATTTAGAATATTTTGTGCTCATTGGAATCGTAACTTGACAAGATTCTAAATTGGACAAGATTTGGCTAATTCGGAGACGTTCGATATCCCAAAAGCACGTTGGAACTCTTCGATTATCATTTTTCAATACGGATTGTTAATATTTCCAAGTAGCGCGATCCAACTGAGACACCCATAACTCCATCGTTTGATGTCGGATTGGTATGATTTTTGGCCATCTGAAAGGTATTTTAGTGCTCTTTGATTCCTTACAGGAATCGCCGTATTCCAAGACCCTTTAGGCTTCCGTAAGTGGGTCACAATCGTCGGTCCTGGATTTTTCTTTCTTCTCCTTGTCTTATTGTAACCCTCATAAGTCTCTCTTCAGAGCTCAAATTTAGAATATTTTCTGCTCATTGCAATCGTAACTTGACAAGATTCAAACTTGGATAAGAATTGACTAATTCAGGGACCGTTCGATATCCAAAAGCACGTTGGAACTTTTCGATTGTCATTTTTCAATATGGATTGTTAATATTTCCAGGTAGCGCGATCCAACTGAGACGCCCACAACTCCATCGTTTGATGTCGGATTGGGATGATTTTTGGCCATCTGAAAGGTATTTTAGTGCTCTTTGATTCCTGACTGGAATCGTCGTATTCCAAGACCCATTAGGAATATAGAAGTGGAATCGCAGTCGTTAGTCCTGAATTTTTCCTTCATCTCCTTGTCTAATAGTAACCCTCATAACTCTCTCTTCAGACGTCGAATTTAGAATATTTTGTGCTCGTTGGAATCGTAACTTGACAAGCTTCCAAATTGGACAAGAATTGGCTTATTCGGTAACCGTTCGATATCCCAAAAGCACGCTGGAACTCTTCGATCGTCGTTTTTCAATATGGATTGATAATATTTCCAAATAGCGCGATCCAACTGAGACGCCCATAACTCCATCGTTTGATGTCGGATTGGGATGATTTTTGGTCATCTGAAAGTTATTTTAGTGCTCTTTGATTCCTGACTCGAATCGTCATATTCTAAGACCCTTTAGGAATCCGTAAGTGGGATCGCAGTCGTCGGTCCTGGATTTTTCCTTCATCTCCTTGTCTAATAGTAACCCACATAACCCTCTCTTTAAACGTGGAATTTAGAATATTTTGTGCTCATTGGAATCGTAACCTGACAAGATTCCAAATTGGACAAGGTTTGGCAAATTCGGAGACCGTTCGATATCCCAAAAGCACGTTGGAACTCTTCGATTGTCATTTTTCAATATCGATTGTTAAGATTTCCAAGTAGCGCGATCCAACTGAGACGCCCATAACTCCATCGTTTGATGTTGGATTGGGATAATTTTTTGCCATCTGAAAGGTATTTTAGTGCTCTTTGATTCCTGACTGGAATCGTCGTATTCCAAGACCCTTTATGAATCCGCAAGTTGGATCGAAGTCATCGGTCTTGGATTTTTCCTTCATCTCCTTGTCTAATAGTAACCCACATAACTCTCTCTTTAGACGTCAAATTTAGAATATTTTGTGCTCATTGGAATCGTAACTTGACAAGATTCTAAATTGGACAAGATTTGGCTAATTCGGAGACCGTTCGATATCCCAAAAGCACGTTGGAACTCTTCGATTATCATTTTTCAATACGGATTGTTAATATTTCCAAGTAGCGCGATCCAACTGAGACACCCATAACTCCATCGTTTGATGTCGGATTGGTATGATTTTTGGCCATCTGAAAGGTATTTTAGTGCTCTTTGATTCCTTACAGGAATCGTCGTATTCCAAGACCCTTTAGGCATGCGTAAGTGGGTCACAATCGTCGGTCCTGGATTTTTCTTTCTTCTCCTTGTCTTATTGTAACCCTCATAAGTCTCTCTTCAGAGCTCAAATTTAGAATATTTTCTGCTCATTGCAATCGTAACTTGACAAGATTCAAACTTGGATAAGAATTGACTAATTCAGGGACCGTTCGATATCCAAAAGCACGTTGGAACTTTTCGATTGTCATTTTTCAATATGGATTGTTAATATTTCCAGGTAGCGCGATCCAACTGAGACGCCCACAACTCCATCGTTTGATATCGGATTGGGATGATTTTTGGCCATCTGAAAGGTATTTTAGTGCTCTTTAATTCCTGACTGGAATCGTCATATTCCAAGACCCATTAGGAATACAGAAGTGGGATCGCAGTCGTTAGTCCTGAATTTTTCCTTCATCTCCTTGTCTAATAGTAACCCTCATAACTCTCTTCAGACGTCGAATTTAGAATATTTTGTGCTCGTTGGAATCGTAACTTGACAAGCTTCCAAATTGGACAAGAATTGGCTTATTCGGTGACCGTTCGATATCCCAAAAGCACGTTGGAACTCTTCGATCGTCGTTTTTCAATATGGATTGATAATTTTTCGAAATAGCGCGATCCAACTGAGACGCCCATAACTCCATCGTTTGATGTCGGATTGGGATGATTTTTGGTCATCTGAAAGTTATTTTAGTGCTCTTTGATTCCTGACTCGAATCGTCATATTCTAAGACCCTTTAGGAATCCGTAAGTGGGATCACAGTCGTCGGTCCTGGATTTTTCCTTCATCTCCTTGTCTAATAGTAACCCACATAACCCTCTCTTTAAACGTGGAATTTAGAATATTTTGTGCTCATTGGAATCGTAACCTGACAAGATTCCAAATTGGACAAGGTTTGGCAAATTCGGAGACCGTTCGATATCCCAAAAGCACGTTGGAACTCTTCGATTGTCATTTTTCAATATCGATTGTTAAGATTTCCAAGTAGCGCGATCCAACTGAGACGCCCATAACTCCATCGTTTGATGTCGGATTGGGATAATTTTTTGCCATCTGAAAGGTATTTTAGTGCTCTTTGATTCCTGACTGGAATCGTCGTATTCCAAGACCCTTTATGAATCCGCAAGTTGGATCGAAGTCATCGGTCTTGGATTTTTCCTTCATCTCCTTGTCTAATAGTAACCCACATAACTCTCCCTTTAGACGTCAAATTTAGAATATTTTGTGCTCATTGGAATCGTAACTTGACAAGATTCTAAATTGGACAAGATTTGGCTATTCGAAGACCGTTCGATATCCCAAAAGCACGTTGGAACTCATCGATTATCATTTTTCAATATGGATTGTTAATATTTCCAAGTAGCGCGATCCAACTGAGACGCCCATAACTCCATCGTTTGATGTCGGATTGGTATGATTTTTGGCCATCTGAAAGGTATTTTAGTGCTCTTTGATTCCTTACAGGAATCGTCGTATTCCAAGACCCTTTAGGCATGTGTAAGTGGGTCACAATCGTCGGTCCTGGATTTTTCTTTCTTCTCCTTGTCTAATAGTAACCCTCATAACTCTCTCTTCAAAGCTCAAATTTAGAATATTTTCTGCTCATTGCAATCGTAACTTGACAAGATTCAAACTTGGACAAGAATTGACTAATTCAGGGACCGTTCGATATCCAAAAGCACGTTGGAACTTTTCGATTGTCATTTTTCAATATGGATTGTTAATATTTCCAGGTAGCGCGATCCAACTGAGACGCCCACAACTCCATCGTTTGATGTCGGATTGGGATGATTTTTGGCCATCTGAAAGGTATTTTAGTGCTCTTTGATTCCTGACTGGAATCGTCGTATTCCAAGACCCATTAGGAATATAGAAGTGGAATCGCAGTCGTTAGTCCTGAATTTTTCCTTCATCTCCTTGTCTAATAGTAACCCTCATAACTCTCTCTTCAGACGTCGAATTTAGAATATTTTGTGCTCGTTGGAATCGTAACTTGACAAGCTTCCAAATTGGACAAGAATTGGCTTATTCGGTAACCGTTCGATATCCCAAAAGCACGCTGGAACTCTTCGATCGTCGTTTTTCAATATGGATTGATAATATTTCCAAATAGCGCGATCCAACTGAGACGCCCATAACTCCATCGTTTGATGTCGGATTGGGATGATTTTTGGTCATCTGAAAGTTATTTTAGTGCTCTTTGATTCCTGACTCGAATCGTCATATTCTAAGACCCTTTAGGAATCCGTAAGTGGGATCGCAGTCGTCGGTCCTGGATTTTTCCTTCATCTCCTTGTCTAATAGTAACCCACATAACCCTCTCTTTAAACGTGGAATTTAGAATATTTTGTGCTCATTGGAATCGTAACCTGACAAGATTCCAAATTGGACAAGGTTTGGCAAATTCGGAGACCGTTCGATATCCCAAAAGCACGTTGGAACTCTTCGATTGTCATTTTTCAATATCGATTGTTAAGATTTCCAAGTAGCGCGATCCAACTGAGACGCCCATAACTCCATCGTTTGATGTTGGATTGGGATAATTTTTTGCCATCTGAAAGGTATTTTAGTGCTCTTTGATTCCTGACTGGAATCGTCGTATTCCAAGACCCTTTATGAATCCGCAAGTTGGATCGAAGTCATCGGTCTTGGATTTTTCCTTCATCTCCTTGTCTAATAGTAACCCACATAACTCTCTCTTTAGACGTCAAATTTAGAATATTTTGTGCTCATTGGAATCGTAACTTGACAAGATTCTAAATTGGACAAGATTTGGCTAATTCGGAGACCGTTCGATATCCCAAAAGCACGTTGGAACTCTTCGATTATCATTTTTCAATACGGATTGTTAATATTTCCAAGTAGCGCGATCCAACTGAGACACCCATAACTCCATCGTTTGATGTCGGATTGGTATGATTTTTGGCCATCTGAAAGGTATTTTAGTGCTCTTTGATTCCTTACAGGAATCGTCGTATTCCAAGACCCTTTAGGCTTCCGTAAGTGGGTCACAATCGTCGGTCCTGGATTTTTCTTTCTTCTCCTTGTCTTATTGTAACCCTCATAAGTCTCTCTTCAGAGCTCAAATTTAGAATATTTTCTGCTCATTGCAATCGTAACTTGACAAGATTCAAACTTGGATAAGAATTGACTAATTCAGGGACCGTTCGATATCCAAAAGCACGTTGGAACTTTTCGATTGTCATTTTTCAATATGGATTGTTAATATTTCCAGGTAGCGCGATCCAACTGAGACGCCCACAACTCCATCGTTTGATGTCGGATTGGGATGATTTTTGGCCATCTGAAAGGTATTTTAGTGCTCTTTGATTCCTGACTGGAATCGTCGTATTCCAAGACCCATTAGGAATATAGAAGTGGAATCGCAGTCGTTAGTCCTGAATTTTTCCTTCATCTCCTTGTCTAATAGTAACCCTCATAACTCTCTCTTCAGACGTCGAATTTAGAATATTTTGTGCTCGTTGGAATCGTAACTTGACAAGCTTCCAAATTGGACAAGAATTGGCTTATTCGGTAACCGTTCGATATCCCAAAAGCACGTTGGAACTCTTCGATCGTCGTTTTTCAATATGGATTGATAATATTTCCAAATAGCGCGATCCAACTGAGACGCCCATAACTCCATCGTTTGATGTCGGATTGGGATGATTTTTGGTCATCTGAAAGTTATTTTAGTGCTCTTTGATTCCTGACTCGAATCGTCATATTCTAAGACCCTTTAGGAATCCGTAAGTGGGATCGCAGTCGTCGGTCCTGGATTTTTCCTTCATCTCCTTGTCTAATAGTAACCCACATAACCTCTCTTTAAACGTGGAATTTAGAATATTTTGTGCTCATTGGAATCGTAACCTGACAAGATTCCAAATTGGACAAGGTTTGGCAAATTCGGAGACCGTTCGAT
Organism: Magnolia officinalis; assembly: GCA_021015155.1. Classification (NCBI taxonomy): domain Eukaryota; kingdom Viridiplantae; phylum Streptophyta; class Magnoliopsida; order Magnoliales; family Magnoliaceae; genus Magnolia; species Magnolia officinalis. The sequence goes on along the minus strand of JAJHSJ010000011.1, from coordinate 32,812,878 downwards.
ATCCCAAAAGCACGTTGGAACTCTTCGATTGTCATTTTTCAATATCGATTGTTAAGATTTCCAAGTAGCGCGATCCAACTGAGACGCCCATAACTCCATCGTTTGATGTCGGATTGGGATAATTTTTTGCCATCTGAAAGGTATTTTAGTGCTCTTTGATTCCTGACTGGAATCGTCGTATTCCAAGACCCTTTATGAATCCGCAAGTTGGATCGAAGTCATCGGTCTTGGATTTTTCCTTCATCTCCTTGTCTAATAGTAACCCACATAACTCTCTCTTTAGACGTCAAATTTAGAATATTTTGTGCTCATTGGAATCGTAACTTGACAAGATTCTAAATTGGACAAGATTTGGCTAATTCGGAGACCGTTCGATATCCCAAAAGCACGTTGGAACTCTTCGATTATCATTTTTCAATACGGATTGTTAATATTTCCAAGTAGCGCGATCCAACTGAGACACCCATAACTCCATCGTTTGATGTCGGATTGGTATGATTTTTGGCCATCTGAAAGGTATTTTAGTGCTCTTTGATTCCTTACAGGAATCGTCGTATTCCAAGACCCTTTAGGCATCCGTAAGTGGGTCACAATCGTCGGTCCTGGATTTTTCTTTCTTCTCCTTGTCTATTGTAACCCTCATAACTCTCTCTTCAGAGCTCAAATTTAGAATATTTTCTGCTCATTGCAATCGTAACTTGACAAGATTCAAACTTGGACAAGAATTGACTAATTCAGGGACCGTTCGATATCCAAAAGCACGTTGGAACTTTTCGATTGTCATTTTTCAATATGGATTGTTAATATTTCCAAGTAGCGCGATCCAACTGAGACGCCCAGAACTCTATCGTTTGACGTCGGATTGGGATATTTTTTGGCCATCTGAAAGATATTTTAGTGCTCTTTGATTCCTGACTGGAATCATCGTATTCCAAGACCCATTAGGAATATAGAAGTGGGATCGCAGTCGTTAGTCCTGAATTTTTCCTTCATCTCCTTGTCTAATAGTAACCCTCATAACAATCTCTTCAGACGTCGAATTTACAATATTTTGTGCTCGTTGGAATCGTAACTTGACGAGCTTCCAAATTGGACAAGAATTGGCTTATTCAGTGACCGTTCGATATCCCAAAAGCACGTTGGAACTCTTCGATCGTCGTTTTTCAATATGGATTGATAATATTTCCAAATAGCGCGATCCAACTGAGACGCCCATAACTCCATCGTTTGATGTCGGATTGGGATGATTTTTGGTCATCTGAAAGATATTTTAGTGCTCTTTGATTCCTGACTGGAATCGTCATATTCTAAGACCCTTTAGGAATCCGTAAGTGGGATCGCAGTCGTCGGTCCTGTATTTTACCTTCATCTCCTCGTCTAATAGTAACCCACATAACTCTCTCTTTAAACGTGGAATTTAGAATATTTTGTGCTCATTGGAATCGTAACCTGACAAGATTCCAAATTGGACAAGGTTTGGCAAATTCGGAGACCGTTCGATATCCCAAAAGCACGTTGGAACTCTTCGATTGTCATTTTTCAATATCGATTGTTAAGATTTCCAAGTAGCGCGATCCAACTGAGACGCCCATAACTCCATCGTTTGATGTGGATTGGGATAATTTTTTGCCATCTGAAAGGTATTTTAGTGCTCTTTGATTCCTGACTGGAATCGTCGTATTCCAAGACCCTTTATGAATCCGCAAGTTGGATCGAAGTCATCGGTCTTGGATTTTTCCTTCATCTCCTTGTCTAATAGTAACCCACATAACTCTCTCTTTAGACGTCAAATTTAGAATATTTTGTGCTCATTGGAATCGTAACTTGACAAGATTCTAAATTGGACAAGATTTGGCTAATTCGGAGAACGTTCGATATCCCAAAGCACGTTGGAACTCTTCGATTATCATTTTTCAATACGGATTGTTAATATTTCCAAGTAGCGCGATCCAACTGAGACACCCATAACTCCATCGTTTGATGTCGGATTGGTATGATTTTTGGCCATCTGAAAGGTATTTTAGTGCTCTTTGATTCCTTACAGGAATCGTCGTATTCCAAGACCCTTTAGGCATCCGTAAGTGGGTCACAATCGTCGGTCCTGGATTTTTCTTTCTTCTCCTTGTCTTATTGTAACCCTCATAAGTCTCTCTTCAGAGCTCAAATTTAGAATATTTTCTGCTCATTGCAATCGTAACTTGACAAGATTCAAACTTGGATAAGAATTGACTAATTCAGGGACCGTTCGATATCCAAAAGCACGTTGGAACTTTTCGATTGTCATTTTTCAATATGGATTGTTAATATTTCCAGGTAGCGCGATCCAACTGAGACGCCCACAACTCCATCGTTTGATGTCGGATTGGGATGATTTTTGGCCATCTGAAAGGTATTTTAGTGCTCTTTGATTCCTGACTGGAATCGTCGTATTCCAAGACCCATTAGGAATATAGAAGTGGAATCGCAGTCGTTAGTCCTGAATTTTTCCTTCATCTCCTTGTCTAATAGTAACCCTCATAACTCTCTCTTCAGACGTCGAATTTAGAATATTTTGTGCTCGTTGGAATCGTAACTTGACAAGCTTCCAAATTGGACAAGAATTGGCTTATTCGGTAACCGTTCGATATCCCAAAAGCACGTTGGAACTCTTCGATCGTCGTTTTTCAATATGGATTGATAATATTTCCAAATAGCGCGATCCAACTGAGACGCCCATAACTCCATCGTTTGATGTCGGATTGGGATGATTTTTGGTCATCTGAAAGTTATTTTAGTGCTCTTTGATTCCTGACTCGAATCGTCATATTCTAAGACCCTTTAGGAATCCGTAAGTGGGATCGCAGTCGTCGGTCCTGGATTTTTCCTTCATCTCCTTGTCTAATAGTAACCCACATAACCCTCTCTTTAAACGTGGAATTTAGAATATTTTGTGCTCATTGGAATCGTAACCTGACAAGATTCCAAATTGGACAAGGTTTGGCAAATTCGGAGACCGTTCGATATCCCAAAAGCACGTTGGAACTCTTCGATTGTCATTTTTCAATATCGATTGTTAAGATTTCCAAGTAGCGCGATCCAACTGAGACGCCCATAACTCCATCGTTTGATGTGGATTGGGATAATTTTTTGCCATCTGAAAGGTATTTTAGTGCTCTTTGATTCCTGACTGGAATCGTCGTATTCCAAGACCCTTTATGAATCCGCAAGTTGGATCGAAGTCATCGGTCTTGGATTTTTCCTTCATCTCCTTGTCTAATAGTAACCCACATAACTCTCTCTTTAGACGTCAAATTTAGAATATTTTGTGCTCATTGGAATCGTAACTTGACAAGATTCTAAATTGGACAAGATTTGGCTAATTCGGAGACCGTTCGATATCCCAAAAGCACGTTGGAACTCTTCGATTATCATTTTTCAATACGGATTGTTAATATTTCCAAGTAGCGCGATCCAACTGAGACACCCATAACTCCATCGTTTGATGTCGGATTGGTATGATTTTTGGCCATCTGAAAGGTATTTTAGTGCTCTTTGATTCCTTACAGGAATCGTCGTATTCCAAGACCCTTTAGGCATGCGTAAGTGGGTCACAATCGTCGGTCCTGGATTTTTCTTTCTTCTCCTTGTCTTATTGTAACCCTCATAAGTCTCTCTTCAGAGCTCAAATTTAGAATATTTTCTGCTCATTGCAATCGTAACTTGACAAGATTCAAACTTGGATAAGAATTGACTAATTCAGGGACCGTTCGATATCCAAAAGCACGTTGGAACTTTTCGATTGTCATTTTTCAATATGGATTGTTAATATTTCCAGGTAGCGCGATCCAACTGAGACGCCCACAACTCCATCGTTTGATGTCGGATTGGGATGATTTTTGGCCATCTGAAAGGTATTTTAGTGCTCTTTGATTCCTGACTGGAATCGTCATATTCCAAGACCCATTAGGAATAAGAAGTGGGATCGCAGTCGTTAGTCCTGAATTTTTCCTTCATCTCCTTGTCTAATAGTAACCCTCATAACTCTCTTCAGACGTCGAATTTAGAATATTTTGTGCTCGTTGGAATCGTAACTTGACAAGCTTCCAAATTGGACAAGAATTGGCTATTCGGTGACCGTTCGATATCCCAAAAGCACGTTGGAACTCTTCGATCGTCGTTTTTCAATATGGATTGATAATTTTTCCAAATAGCGCGATCCAACTGAGACGCCCATAACTCCATCGTTTGATGTCGGATTGGGATGATTTTTGGTCATCTGAAAGTATTTTAGTGCTCTTTGATTCCTGACTCGAATCGTCATATTCTAAGACCCTTTAGGAATCCGTAAGTGGGATCGCAGTCGTCGGTCCTGGATTTTTCCTTCATCTCCTTGTCTAATAGTAACCCACATAACCCTCTCTTTAAACGTGGAATTTAGAATATTTTGTGCTCATTGGAATCGTAACCTGACAAGATTCCAAATTGGACAAGGTTTGGCAAATTCGGAGACCGTTCGATATCCCAAAAGCACGTTGGAACTCTTCGATTGTCATTTTTCAATATCGATTGTTAAGATTTCCAAGTAGCGCGATCCAACTGAGACGCCCATAACTCCATCGTTTGATGTCGGATTGGGATAATTTTTTGCCATCTGAAAGGTATTTTAGTGCTCTTTGATTCCTGACTGGAATCGTCGTATTCCAAGACCCTTTATGAATCCGCAAGTTGGATCGAAGTCATCGGTCTTGGATTTTTCCTCATCTCCTTGTTTAATAGTAACCCACATAACTCTCTCTTTAGACGTCAAATTTAGAATATTTTGTGCTCATTGGAATCGTAACTTGACAAGATTCTAAATTGGACAAGATTTGGCTAATTCGGAGACCGTTCGATATCCCAAAAGCACGTTGGAACTCTTCGATTATCATTTTCAATATGGATTGTTAATATTTCCAAGTAGCGCGATCCAACTGAGACGCCCATAACTCCATCGTTTGATGTCGGATTGGTATGATTTTTGGCCATCTGAAAGGTATTTTAGTGCTCTTTGATTCTTACAGGAATCGTATTCCAAGACCCTTTAGGCATGTGTAAGTGGGTCACAATCGTCGGTCCTGGATTTTTCTTTCTCTCCTTGTCTAATGTAACCCTCATAACTCTCTCTTCAAAGCTCAAATTTAGAATATTTTCTGCTCATTGCAATCGTAACTTGACAAGATTCAAACTGGACAAGAATTGACTAATTCAGGGACCGTTCGATATCCAAAGCACGTTGGAACTTTCGATTGTCATTTTTCAATATGGATTGTTAATATTTCCAGGTAGCGCGATCCAACTGAGACGCCCACAACTCCATCGTTTGATGTCGGATTGGGATGATTTTGGCCATCTGAAAGGTATTTTAGTGCTCTTTGATTCCTGACTGGAATCGTCGTATCAAGACCCTTAGGAATATAGAAGTGGAATCGCAGTCGTTAGTCCTGAATTTTTCCTTCATCTCCTTGTCTAATAGTAACCCTCATAACTCTCTCTTCAGACGTCGAATTTAGAATATTTTGTGCTCGTTGGAATCGTAACTTGACAAGCTTCCAAATTGGACAAGAATTGGCTTATTTGTGGTAACCGTTCGATATCCCAAAAGCACGCTGGAACTCTTCGATCGTCGTTTTTCAATATGGATTGATAATTTCCAAATAGCGCGATCCAACTGAGACGCCCATAACTCCATCGTTGATGTCGGATTGGGATGATTTTTGGTCATCTGAAAGTTATTTTAGTGCTCTTTGATTCCTGACTCGAATCGTCATATTCTAAGACCCTTTAGGAATCCGTAAGTGGGATCGCAGTCGTCGGTCCTGGATTTTTCCTTCATCTCCTTGTCTAATAGTAACCCACATAACCCTCTCTTAAACGTGGAATTTAGAATATTTTGTGCTCATTGGAATCGTAACTGACAAGATTCCAAATTGGACAAGGTTGGCAAATCGGAGACCGTTCGATATCCCAAAAGCACGTTGGAACTCTTCGATTGTCATTTTTCAATATCGATTGTTAAGATTTCCAAGTAGCGCGATCCAACTGAGACGCCCATAACTCCATCGTTTGATGTTGGATTGGGATAATTTTTGCCATCTGAAAGGTATTTTAGTGCTCTTTGATTCCTGACTGGAATCGTCGTATTCCAAGACCCTTTATGAATCCGCAAGTTGGATCGAAGTCATCGGTCTTGGATTTTTCCTTCATCTCCTTGTCTAATAGTAACCCACATAACTCTCTCTTAGACGTCAAATTTAGAATATTTTGTGCTCATTGGAATCGTAACTTGACAAGATTCTAAATTGGACAAGATTTGGCTAATTCGGAGACCGTTCGATATCCCAAAAGCACGTTGGAACTCTTCGATTATCATTTTTCAATACGGATTGTTAATATTTCCAAGTAGCGCGATCCAACTGAGACACCCATAACTCCATCGTTTTGATGTCGGATTGGTATGATTTTTGGCCATCTGAAAGGTATTTAGTGCTCTTTGATTCCTTACAGGAATCGTCGTATTCCAAGACCCTTTAGGCATGCGTAAGTGGGTCACAATCGTCGGTCCTGGATTTTTCTTCTTCTTCTTATTGTAACCCTAGTAACCCTCATAACTCTCTTTCAGAGCTCAAATTTAGAATATTTTCTGCTCATGGCAATCGTAACTTGACAAGATTCAAACTTGGATAAGAATTGACTAAATTCAGGGACCGTTCGATATCCAAAAGCACGTTGGAACTTTTCGATTGTCATTTTTCAATATGGATTGTTAATATTTCCAGGTAGCGCGATCCAACTGAGACGCCACAACTCCATCGTTTGATATCGGATTGGGATGATTTTTGGCCATCTGAAAGGTATTTTAGTGCTCTTTAATTCTGACTGGAATCGTCATATTCAAGACCCATTAGGAATACAGAAGTGGGATCGCAGTCGTAGTCCTGAATTTTTCCTTCATCTCCTTGTCTAATAGTAACCCTCATAACTCTCTCTTCAGACGTCGAATTTAGAATATTTTGTGCTCGTTGGAATCGTAACTTGACAAGCTTCCAAAATTGGACAAGAATTGGCTTATTCGGGACCGTTCGATATCCCAAAAGCACGTTGGAACTCTTCGATCGTCGTTTTTCAATATGGATTGATAATTTTCGAAATAGCGTGATCCAACTGAGACGCCCATAACTCCATCGTTTGATGTCGGATTGGGATGATTTTTGGTCATCTGAAAGTTATTTTTAGTGCTCTTTGATTCCTGACTCGAATCGTCATATTCTAAGACCCTTTAGGAATCCGTAAGTGGGATCACAGTCGTCGGTCCTGGATTTTTCCTTCATCTCCTTGTCTAATAGTAACCCACATAACCCTCTCTTTAAACGTGGAATTTAGAAATTTTGTGCTCATTGGAATCGTAACCTGACAAGATTCCAAATTGGACAAGTTTGGCAAATTCGGAGACCGTTCGATATCCCAAAAGCACGTTGGAACTCTTCGATTGTCATTTTTCAATATCGATTGTTAAGATTTCCAAGTAGCGCGATCCAACTGAGACGCCCATAACTCCATCGTTTGATGTCGGATTGGGATAATTTTTGGCCATCTGAAAGGTATTTTAGTGCTCTTTGATTCCTGACTGGAATCGTCGTATTCCAAGACCCTTTATGAATCCGCAAGTTGGATCGAAGTCATCGGTCTTGGATTTTCCTTCATCTCCTTGTCTAATAGTAACCCACATAACTCTCCCTTTAGACGTCAAATTAGAATATTTTGTGCTCATTGGAATCGTAACTTGACAAGATTCTAAATTGGACAAGATTTGGCTACTTCGAAGACCGTTCGATATCCCAAAAGCACGTTGGAACTCTTCGATTATCATTTTTTCAATATGGATTGTTAAATATTTCCAAGTAGCGCGATCCAACTGAGACGCCCATAACTCCATCGTTTGATGTCGGATTGGTATGATTTTTGGCCATCTGAAAGGTATTTTAGTGCTCTTTGATTCCTGACAGGAATCGTCGTATTCCAAGACCTTTAGGCATGTGTAAGTGGGTGACAATCGTCGGTCCTGGATTTTTCTT
>JAJHSJ010000011.1:32617474-32804688 GCA_021015155.1 Magnolia officinalis | reverse complement strand
TGCAAGATCACATGTTTCCCGCCATCCGATCAACTCGAAACTTCATATATGTGATAGGGGCCGTAAATTAACCGTACATATTAAATTTCAGCCATTGAAAATCTCAGGAAGTGGGCCAACTGACAAATCAGCCCACAAACTATCGATTCTGGGCCCACCTGATATTTGGAACTGCCTCAAACTTGGTTTTGGTGGTTGAAAGTATAAGAGAAAAAGGATGGACGGAGAAGATTTCTCGAAAAATCACGTTAGGACCCATTTACAGGACATGCGTGTGCACAGCACACGTGCACTGGGAGTGCACCGAACGCAAAGTCGGGTCAGCGCGGGCGCTGACCCGCGTTCTCTCTCCTCGTCCTCAAAAACGCAAAACGCGTTACAGCGTCCTCCGCTGCCGACGGCTGTCCTCAGTTGTGGGGCCCACCTAGTATCCAAATGGACAATCCAAGCCGTCCATCCACTTCCTGGGGTGTTCATTACCACTGCCTAGATGGCAGAATCTTAGATTGGAGTAGAAGATGGTGTTCCAACCGTTCAAACACCAAACGAACGGCGGAACGAAAGATCAAGTGGGCCGCATCTATTTCACTCCAAGATATACACTCCCGGACGGTTTCTCGATGGCTATCTCATGAACGGAGTGGATTTTCTATTCAGTGGAAGGAACGGGACCCACCATCTTCGCAGCGGAAGGAAACCGCGTCCGTGATCGTCAGCGAGACCAGCCGCTGGCCGTTTTTGCGAAGGATTGTGGGCCCCACACATCGCCTGTATGGACGATCCGATCCGTCCATCTTGTAGAGGGCCATGAATACTACAAAACCATGCTGATAGTTCACTCCCATGCGTACACACGTGCGTGATACAGAGGCCACAAAAGGGCTACCCGTGACGTTTAAAACTGATCTTTTTGTATTTTCTTCTCTGGGCCACGTTAATGGACGTTCAAAACCACCCATTCCTGACTGAAATTTCGTCCTGAATCCAATGGAAGGGGTGGATTTTCCAGAAAATGCCTCTGTGGGGCCCACCGATCACGGCTGCGAAAATTTGTACTCCGAGTCCTTCTCCGACTCTGCCACCGATTCTAGCCATCCAGCAGCTATAAAAGGGGAGTTTTGGACGTGGGAAAGGTATTCAGAAATTCAGAACCAGGGAGGAGCTCCAGATCCACAGCAAGGGAGAGAAGAAAGAGAAGAGAGAGAAGAAAGAAGAGAGAGAGAAATTGGTTTGGATTTTCCTTTTATGATTTTTTATCTTTAATTTTCCATTTGTTTAATGGATTTTATGGGTAACTAATCTCTCAGCTAGGGCTGAGATGAAACCCCTAATTTGAATATCCTTTGTTCTATGTTGATTTTACTTTAATTAAGATTGATTTGTTTCTTTCCTTAATGTGCTTGATTGTTTTAAATTCTATGCTTCTCCATCTATGAACTTGATCAGAGTCTATGGATGGATGTGGTCTAGATGCTTATTCTAGGTGCTTGTATATGATCATGAACAGGTTCCTGTAAAGGAAGAAACAGGGTGCTTTACTAAACTGCATATTCCATATGCCCGATTTGGACATGGGATATGTTATTCATGGCATTGCTTAAAGGAATTAGACAATCTGTATGCCCGATTAAGGACACAGATTGTGCTTTCTCTAGATAAGTTGGATCAATTTAATTTAAGGTGAATTAACAGACAAAACAAAGGTTAGGATAATTAGGGGTGGATTCGAAAGTCCTAGTGCTCTCTCTGATTGAATTTTCTTCCTTATTCTCAATAATTATTTTTCTATAGAATTGTGTTAGTAAATTGCTCCATTATTTGTTGAATTAGTTAAGGAGAATTGTGAATTTGAAATTGTGACGATCAGTCCCTGTGGATTCGACCTCGGTCTTACCGAGTTTATTACTACATCACAACCCTATACTTGGGGAGTGAACAAGTTTTTGGCGCCGTTGCCGGGGAGTGTATAGGGTTGTGATGTAGTAATAAACTCGGTAAGACCGAGGTCGAATCCACAGGGACTGATCGTCACAATTTCAAATTCACAATTCTCCTTAACTAATTCAACAAATAATGGAGCAATTTACTAACACAATTCTATAGAAAAATAACTATTGAGAATAAGGAAGAAAATTCAATCAGAGAGAGCACTAGGACTTTCGAATCCACCCCTAATTATCCTAACCTTTGTTTTGTCTGTTAATTCACCTTAAATTAAATTGATCCAACTTATCTAGAGAAAGCACAATCTGTGTCCTTAATCGGGCATACAGATTGTCTAATTCCTTTAAGCAATGCCATGAATAACATATCCCATGTCCAAATCGGGCATATGGAATATGCAGTTCAGTAAAGCACCCTGTTTCTTCCTTTACAGGAACCTGTTCATGATCATATACAAGCACCTAGAATAAGCATCTAGACCACATCCATCCATAGACTCTGATCAAGTTCATAGATGGAGAAGCATAGAATTTAAAACAATCAAGCACATTAAGGAAAGAAACAAATCAATCTTAATTAAAGTAAAATCAACATAGAACAAAGGATATTCAAATTAGGGGTTTCATCTCAGCCCTAGCTGAGAGATTAGTTACCCATAAAATCCATTAAACAAATGGAAAATTAAAGATAAAAAATCATAAAAGGAAAATCCAAACCAATTTCTCTCTCTCTTCTTTCTTCTCTCTCTTCTCTTTCTTCTCTCCCTTGCTGTGGATCTGGAGCTCCTCCCTGGTTCTGAATTTCTGAATACCTTTCCCACGTCCAAAACTCCCCTTTTATAGCTGCTGGATGGCTAGAATCGGTGGCAGAGTCGGAGAAGGACTCGGAGTACAAATTTTCGCAGCCGTGATCGGTGGGCCCCACAGAGGCATTTTCTGAAAAATCCACCCCTTCCATTGGATTCAGGACGAAATTTCAGTCAGGAATGGGTGGTTTTGAACGTCCATTAACGCGGCCCAGAGAAGAAAATACAAAAAGATCAGTTTTAAACGTCACCGGGTAGCCCTTTTGTGGCCTCTGTATCACGCACGTGTGTACGCATGGGAGTGAACTATCAGCATGGTTTTGTAGTATTCATGGCCCTCTACAAGATGGACGGATCGGATCGTCCATACAGGCGATGTGTGGGGCCCACAATCCTTCGCAAAAACGGCCAGCGGCTGGTCTCGCTGACGATCACGGACGCGGTTTCCTTCCGCTGCGAAGATGGTGGGTCCCGTTCCTTCCACTGAATAGAAAATCCACTCCGTTCATGAGATAGCCATCGAGAAACCGTCCGGGAGTGTATATCTTGGAGTGAAATAGATGCGGCCCACTTGATCTTTCGTTCCGCCGTTCGTTTGGTGTTTGAACGGTTGGAACACCATCTTCTACTCCAATCTAAGATTCTGCCATCTAGGCAGTGGTAATGAACACCCCAGGAAGTGGATGGACGGCTTGGATTGTCCATTTGGATACTAGGTGGGCCCCACAACTGAGGACAGCCGTCGGCAGCGGAGGACGCTGTAACGCGTTTTGCGTTTTTGAGGACGAGGAGAGAGAACGCGGGTCAGCGCCCGCGCTGACCCGACTTTGCGTTCGGTGCACTCCCAGTGCACGTGTGCTGTGCACACGCATGTCCTGTAAATGGGTCCCAACGTGATTTTTCGAGAAATCTTCTCCGTCCATCCTTTTTCTCTTATACTTTCAACCACCAAAACCAAGTTTGAGGCAGTTCCAAATATCAGGTGGGCCCAGAATCGATAGTTTGTGGGCTGATTTGTCAGTTGGCCCACTTCCCGAGATTTTCAATGGCTGAAATTTAATATGTACGGTTAATTTACGGCCCCTATCACATATATGAAGTTTCGAGTTGATCGGATGGCGGGAAACATGTGATCTTGCATTTTGCACCAATTTCAGGCCCCTTGAGCTTCAGTTTCTTGATTTCCTTGGATCTCGGGCGTTGATCTTGGTTCCCTGGGGTCGTTCCCGTGCTCTGGTGACTTCGAAACGTGAAATCCATGCTTTTAACATCAATTTCCAATTAACGCTCCTGATTTCATCCTGTAACAAAAATACAGTTAAAATATGAAGTTAAGCGTTATCATGTTTGTAAAATCAGGTAATAGTCGGGGTCTGATATGCAATATTTGACCCTGATCACAACCCCCAACCAGCATTTTGCTAGTCCCGAGCAAAACATGCGAAAAATAATTTCAGAAATAAAAGGCAATTCTTGTAAATTCAAGTGACTTGTGAACTGATAGTCGAGATGTGATCATTCTATGATTCATGCATGGTGAGTGGAATTTTCTCCTGGAATCAAGTTCACTGTAAATTTCATAATCAAGTTCAAAATATTAAACCATGAATTAGAATATTCCATTAGTGTATAGTGTATTCTCGGCTTACGATCATTAAGAGATCCGATTGTTAATTTCATGATATCATTGGTAATCACCGAAGCTCATGTCACCCAGATCTGGAACCAACACTTGCCTTACAGATTAACCTTTCATTCTATCCTTTTTTTTTTTTTTTTCTTTTTTTTTTTATGAATAGTACGCCAAGGAGGAGAATCAAATCCGCACCTATAGGGAGCAAACCTATGGTGAAAATTTGTCGCCTAAATCTTTCTTATGTCGACTATGAGGAATCGAATCGTCATCTATAGGGAGCAAACCTATGAGGACGATTATGCGACTTCTTCTTTCAATTCTTCTTTATAGACTGATGCTAAAAATGTTTTTCAGGCTGGTTCCTTTCATGCTTAGTGATTACCATGTTATCAATTAATATCGAACTGAAAACTTAATGGGTAAACGAGATCTGATATGTGGAATCATGGTTCAATCAATGTTTACAACTTCTAATCGTGGATTAACAATTCAAACTTAAGTGTGAAATCTACCAGACAACCGAATCCAAGAGTCATAAATTTCTCACATTCTGAATCTTGTAATTTCAAAATCACAACTATCCTTTAAAATCTCTTTGAATTAAATGGAAATTCCAGAAAAATTTGAAAAATTTTCACAATTTTTGCTCAAGACCAAGAAAATACTGATTAGGTAACCTAATCTCCCACCCCCAACCTAAAATCTACATTGTCCTCAATGTAAAAGAAATAAGCATGCAATGCATATGAGACAATGAAAAGAAAAGAGGAGTAGGAAAAGATAGTACCTGGATGGAGAATCAAGAAGCTCTCAAAAATATCAGCGTAAAAGCGAGTCAGCACAAGAGAGAAATCAGTAAAATAAAAGATCCTACCTATACCACTTTCGCAGGTGCTCTCGATTGCATTTAGCGTATGCAACAAGCCTTTAAACCCCTAGGTTACCCCTAGTGGACGAGTTGTAGTCTCGTGAGGGTTTGCAGTAATGTTACTCACAAACATTGAACTAAAAAAAATGAAATAGAATGAAATGCTGGGTTGCCTCCCAGGAGCGCTAAGTTTAACGTCTTCAGCCAGACAAAAACGGACCATGAATTCATTAATCTTTAAGACCAGGGTCCGCCAAAGAACTTACCTCAACAAGTGGTTAACCAATCCCAGACAAGTGATGTGAGTTCCCATGAGCTGTGCTATCTGAAATGAGGTAACTGACACTGTCATCAAAAAATTTAAGGACTTCTGCTCGAACGACTTCTTCCATGTTAGGATCATGCTTCCTTTGTATTCTACGTGACATTTCCATAGCATGATCCTTACATACAGTGGGGCACACTCCTTGTATTTCTGCTATCTTCCGTTCAATTGCTGCCTTATATGTTCGAAGAACATTAAGCAACCTGTTCTCTTTTACCTTCTCAGAGTTAGAAACTGTGCTGTCAGGAAGACTCTCAAAGGGATGAAGAGGTTCTACTTTCGCTCTCCATTTTTCAGTCTCTAATATTAGAGTAGAGTCGAGCAGTGCATTGATTTCGTGGATGGGACTATCTCTGTCAAAATCCGTGCCATGTTGTGCTAGGCAGGTCTCAAGTGGATCTTCAAAAGATTTACGGAAGGAGTCCTGCACTAGACTCTCGATCATGTCCACTTCAAATATGTCGTCCAAATCCGCGGGTTGTTGTCCTGCATTAAAAACATTCAGTTTAATATTCATGTTACCAAATGACAACTTCATAACTCCATTCCTGCAATTTATAATAGCATTAGATGTGGCCAAAAATGGACGACCCAAAATGACTGGGATCTGACTATGAGGATTCTGAACAGGCTGAGTATCTATAACTATGAAATCCACTGGAAAATAAAATTTGTCAACCTGGATTAGCACATCTTCAATAACACCCCGGGGCACCTTGACAGATCTATCAGCTAGCTGTAATGTTATTTTAGTCGGTTTCAACTCACCAAGTCCTAGCTGCTCATAAACCGAATATGGTAACAAATTGAAGATCGCCCCTAAATCAAGTAATGCCTTTCCGATTTTATGATCTCCTATACCACAAGAGATGGTGGGAGCTCCTGGATCTCTAAATTTAGGAGGGGTGTTATGTTGAATCATGGAGCTGAGCTGCTCTGCAAGGAAGACTTTCTTATGAACATTCTGCTTACGCTTTTGAGTGCATAAATCTTTAAGAAACTTAGCATAAGCAGGGACTTGCTTGATAGCGTCAAGCAACGGGATGTTGACTTGCACTTTTTGAAACACGTCCAGGATTTCATCAAAGTTGTTTCTTTTCTTCATTGGTGCCAGACGTTGAGGAAAGGGTGCTTTGGGCACGTAAGGTGGCACGTCAGCGGCTCTTAGCGAGTCAGAGAGTTTTTGGACTTTGGATGCATTAGTGTGTCTCTCTGCTTCACCTTGATTTGATTCATCCCTAGGTATCTCTATTTTGTTGTCAATCTGTTTGCCTGACCTAAGGGTAATGATCGATTTGGCTTGCTCATGATATTGCCCTTGATTGGAATTAGAGCCAATCTCATACTGTCCCTTTGGATTAGCCACAGGTTGGCTAGGGAACTTACCCTTCTCTCTCTCACTCAATGTGGCAGCTAGTTGACCTATTTGTACTTCCAGCTTGGCAATGGATTGCGCATTTGCATGTAAGCTTTGCTGGTTAGCTAGTAAAGTTTGTTGGGTGTCTTTTTGGAATTGGAGAGAACTCTGCATAAAAAGATGGAGTGTATCCTCAAGAGATGGTTTCCTTGATTGTGCAGGCATTTGTTGATATTGTGGAAACTGCTGAGGTTGCATAGGAGGATTTCCAGGTGGTCCTCCTTGTTGTGGTCCCTTTGCCCAAGAAAAATTTGGATGTCTAGCCCACCCTGGGTTGTATGTGTTCGAGTAAGGATCATTCCCAGGTTTTTGAAAAGTATTCATAGCATGTACTTGTTCAGAGAGAAGTTCTGGGGATGCTGCACCAGATGGACAAGACTGCATAGGATGGGCAGGACTAGAGCATATGCCACAAGCCTCGGCTTGAGTTGTTTGTGGAGATCCATTATGCAACATCAGAGCATCAACCTTCTTGGTCAGGCCATCAATCTTGGCATGAAGATCTGGCGTGACTCCTATCTCATATATACCACCTCTCTTTTGTGGTTGGGAACTTCTGTCATCTCTATTTGAATAGTCCCATTGCTGGGAATTTTCACACAAGGTTTCAAAGAAGTTCCATGCTTCAACATCACTTTTGGTCATGAATGACCCTCCACTGGTGGCATCAACCATGCGACGGTTTTGGGGTGTCAGACCGTCATAGAAGTATTGAACCTGTTGCCACTTTTCAAAGCCATGGTGTGGACATTTAAGAAGTAAGTCCTTCCATCTTTCCCAACATTCATGAAAGTGCTCTCCCTCTTTTTGTGTGAAATTAGTGATTTCTCTACGGAGAGCATTTGTTTTGTGAACAGGGAAGAACTTGTTTAAGAACTTCCTAGACAATTGGTCCCATGTAGTGATAGACCCAACTCCTAGAGAATTCAACCATGCTTTCGCCTTATCCTTCAAAGAAAAAGGAAAAAGGCGCAAACGGATCGAATCGTCTGAAAAGTTTTGAAACCTAAAGGTAGAGCAAATGTCTAGGAATTCTTTCACATGATGATATGGGTCCTCCTTGTCTAACCCATAAAAAGAAGGCAACAACTGTATGACCCCAGTCTTCAGTTCAAAGTGTGCTGCCGTGGTGGTGGGCAACACTATGCATGAAGGCGCATTGAATTGGACAGGAGCTGAATAATCTCTAAGAGCTTTAGTTCCATTCTCTTCTGCCATTTCAAATAGGATGTTTCTAAATCTTTTACGAAAAGTTCTTTCTATTTCAGGATCAAAAGGTGCTAGTTCTATATTCAGAGATCTACGTCCTAGCATAAACTATGTTATTGCAATGTAAGAAAGGAAACTAAACTAAAAAGCAACCTAAGAGAAATAAAACTAGAAATAGAAACTATGAGATTCTAAAACAAGTTAAAACTATGTCAACAAGAATGGGAAGAAAGAACCCAGGAAAGGAGATGATTGATGTCAGAAGATTTAAGAAGCTCCTCCTTCACTTAGTAGCTTCCTTCCCCAATTCCTGTAAATAAAAACAAAAATAAATTAAGTTTCCTAAAATAATGATAGAAAATCCTAAGCAACGGTTAATTTCTAAAAAAGAAAGTTTCTAAAACTAGAAAATAGAAAGTTACCAAATCCAAAGTTAGAAAGTAGAAAATTCCTAAAAATTGAAAACCTAAATCTCAAAATAGAAAGTAGAGAGGACTGGAGAATTTAGAAAGATGTTACCAATTGGAGATCTATGTTAGAATCCTGCAAAAGAAAACAAACAAGTTAGTTTCTAAAACAGAAAATCTAAAATTAGAAACTTCCTAAAGAACAAAAAAAGAAGAGTTAGTTTCTAAAAAGGAAAGAAATCCTAGAATTAGAAAGTTACTAAAAATAAAAAGCTAAGTAGGTTTCTAAAAAGAAATTTCTAAAAATAGAAAGTTAGTCAAAAGAAGAATCTAAATCTAAAAATAGAAAATAAAAAAAATTAAAAAAAAGAAATTCTAGAATTAGAAAATTCCTAAAAAGTAAAATCCTAATTCTAAAAAATTAGAAAGAATAAAGAATTTAGAAAGGGATTACCAAATTAGAAGTTTATTTCAGGACCCTACAAAATAGGAAACAGGTTAGTTTCTAAACAAAAACTCTAATCTAAAATTAGTAAAATCCTAAGACTATGAATTATGATAAGAGAGAATCTTAAATCCAATTTGGATCGAAACATCCCGGCAACGGCGCCAAAAACTTGTTCACTCCCCAAGTATAGGGTTGTGATGTAGTAATAAACTCGGTAAGACCGAGGTCGAATCCACAGGAACTGATCGTCACAATTTCAAATTCACAATTCTCCTTAACTAATTCAACAAATAATGGAGCAATTTACTAACACAATTCTATAGAAAAATAACTATTGAGAATAAGGAAGAAAATTCAATCAGAGAGAGCACTAGGACTTTCGAATCCACCCCTAATTATCCTAACCTTTGTTTTGTCTGTTAATTCACCTTAAATTAAATTGATCCAACTTATCTAGAGAAAGCACAATCTGTGTCCTTAATCGGGCATACAGATTGTCTAATTCCTTTAAGCAATGCCATGAATAACATATCCCATGTCCAAATCGGGCATATGGAATATGCAGTTCAGTAAAGCACCCTGTTTCTTCCTTTACAGGAACCTGTTCATGATCATATACAAGCACCTAGAATAAGCATCTAGACCACATCCATCCATAGACTCTGATCAAGTTCATAGATGGAGAAGCATAGAATTTAAAACAATCAAGCACATTAAGGAAAGAAACAAATCAATCTTAATTAAAGTAAAATCAACATAGAACAAAGGATATTCAAATTAGGGGTTTCATCTCAGCCCTAGCTGAGAGATTAGTTACCCATAAAATCCATTAAACAAATGGAAAATTAAAGATAAAAAATCATAAAAGGAAAATCCAAACCAATTTCTCTCTCTCTTCTTTCTTCTCTCTCTTCTCTTTCTTCTCTCCCTTGCTGTGGATCTGGAGCTCCTCCCTGGTTCTGAATTTCTGAATACCTTTCCCACGTCCAAAACTCCCCTTTTATAGCTGCTGGATGGCTAGAATCGGTGGCAGAGTCGGAGAAGGACTCGGAGTACAAATTTTCGCAGCCGTGATCGGTGGGCCCCACAGAGGCATTTTCTGGAAAATCCACCCCTTCCATTGGATTCAGGACGAAATTTCAGTCAGGAATGGGTGGTTTTGAACGTCCATTAACGTGGCCCAGAGAAGAAAATACAAAAAGATCAGTTTTAAACGTCACCGGGTAGCCCTTTTGTGGCCTCTGTATCACGCACGTGTGTACGCATGGGAGTGAACTATCAGCATGGTTTTGTAGTATTCATGGCCCTCTACAAGATGGACGGATCGGATCGTCCATACAGGCGATGTGTGGGGCCCACAATCCTTCACAAAAACGGCCAGCGGCTGGTCTCACTGGCGATCACGGACGTGGTTTCCTTCCGCTGCGAAGATGGTGGGTCCCGTTCCTTCCACTGAATAGAAAATCCACTCCGTTCATGAGATAGCCATCGAGAAACCGTCCGGGAGTGTATATCTTGGAGTGAAATAGATGCGGCCCACTTGATCTTTCGTTCCGCCGTTCGTTTGGTGTTTGAACGGTTGGAACACCATCTTCTACTCCAATCTAAGATTCTGCCATCTAGGCAATGGTAATGAACACCCCAGGAAGTGGATGGACGGCTTGGATTGTCCATTTGGATACTAGGTGGGCCCCACAACTGAGGACAGCCGTTGGCAGTGGAGGACGCTGTAACGCGTTTTGCGTTTTTGAGGACGAGGAGAGAGAACGCGGGTCAGCGCCCGTGCTGACCCGACTTTGCGTTCGGTGCACTCCCAGTGCACGTGTGCTGTGCACACGCATGTCCTGTAAATGGGTCCCAACGTGATTTTTCGAGAAATCTTCTCCGTCCATCCTTTTTCTCTTATACTTTCAACCACCAAAACCAAGTTTGAGGCAGTTCCAAATATCAGGTGGGCCCAAAATCGATAGTTTGTGGGCTGATTTGTCAGTTGGCCCACTTCCCGAGATTTTCAATGGCTGAAATTTAATATGTACGGTTAATTTACGGCCCCTATCACATATATGAAGTTTCGAGTTGATCGGATGGCGGGAAACATGTGATCTTGCATTTTGCACCAATTTCAGGCCCCTTGAGCTTCAGTTTCTTGATTTCCTTGGTTCTCGGGCGTTGATCTTGGTTCCCTGGGGTCGTTCCCGTGCTCTGGTGACTTCGAAACATGAAATCCATGCTTTTAACAGATAGCGACAGCTGTGAAGATAAAGATGATGACTTTGAAGAAGGCGAAGTTGACATTGACGGAGATGAGGAAACAGCTGCGAAAGAGGTCGAGATGGAATCTTCCCCTGTAACCGTTAAGACTCTTCTCAGTGTGAATGATCCTGCTAAATCTCCTGCAGCTGAGGAAAATGAAGAGGAACCTTTAGATTATGGCGAATATGGGTATTCACCAGGTAAAGGAGATTTAATTTCCACATGCATATATCTATCTATATTTTAACAACTTATTATTTTATTATTATGTCTCCCTTTCATTGTGTCTCCTTTTTTAGGTGCTCAAGTTGCAGAAATAGGTGTTGTCTCTTCAGCGAGCCCTCTTGTGGTGTCTTCACCAAGAGCACCTGTAGTTCCATTGGTAGTACAAAGAGTAGTGGCTCGTGAAATCATATTTCCAACAGAAACTACAGACTTGCCAACTCCGGCTACCAGAGATTCAAGCACAGAAGCTAGAGCACCATCTTTTGCTGATATGGTGGAACTTGGTCTTTCCATGACTCAGAGAGCTTCTGCCTCTGTTGGTCATATTCTGGTGATAGGTACATATATATGCATTGATTATCTTTATTCATGACTACATATTTCATAATAATATTTTGAATATCTTTCTTCTTTTGTTATAGGAACTCATCCTTGCAGTGGTGCGGCCAGTTCTGATTCTGTAGCCACTACTTCTGAATTGTCAACCTTTGCAAAAATCCCTGTTCATAAAATGCTTATGGTGAAACATTCCTTATTAGTAATAATCCATATCTTCAGAAATCCTGATCAATGGTTGGATTTGGATGTTGCCATAGAGATTTTGGAGAGCTCTGCCAAGATGGCTAGAATCAACATATCTCCTTTGCGTGATTCACTCCTCAAGTTTCGTGATTCAGTGATTTCTTTGGCGTCGGTAGAGAATGTTACAATTGCCCCTGAGATTTTAGAGTACAAGAAGCAGCTGGCTGCATCTCAAGAACAAGCCTCTCTTACAGCTTCATCAATTTCTAAACTCGAACAAGAGCATATGATTCTTCAAGATCAATTAAAGATTCATATTGATGAAAATAAGACTATCCAAGATCGTATTGCAGTCCTGAAGGAAGAAATCTCTCAATTGGAGAGAAGGAATCATGAAAAAACCTTAATTATTCAAGATGTTGAAGAGAGGATACAGGCGAATGTTCAATCCATTAATATTGAAAAATCCGCGCAACTTCAAAGCAAAGGAATGATTGCTTCTCTGGAGAATAAACTTGCCGGCGTCCCTGATCAGGCTAAACTTATTCTTGAAGAAAAATCTAAACATGATGCAGCTCAGGCACAGTTGAAAGAAGATTTGCGCAGATATTCAGAAGCAGTGGGGATTACAGAAGATCTTTAAAACATGTAATTTTGAACATGCGATTTTTGTTTTCATGTTTTTTGGACATAATTTATTTGGCTTCACATATGTTTTTATGAAAGCATTTTGAGATGTTTATAATAGCATTTTCTTATTGCATGTTGATGACATTTATACTAACATTATTAAATTATATTCGTACTTTATATAATAATTTCATTACATCCTTTACAATTTCTAAACCTTTTATGCTTTGTTAGTGCGAGATTCTCTATGTGAGTATTTAAATTGGTGGTACTAAGTTTCAATTTAATCAGCCACACACAGTTTAAGCTCATGAGTAGTGGAGCGTGCGCACACACACAGTTTAAGCTTATGAGTAGTGGAGCATTTATGGGTCTTATGTGATGGCCACTGTAACTCTCTAGAGTTCGCTTTTGGGCTTTTCACTGCCTTGAGCTCACGGCCAAGGTCCATCAGAGGGGCCCATTGACACTACCGGGCGGTGAACTGTTGGTTTTACGCACAGGGTTGGCCACGGTAACTCTCTAGAGTTCACAGGGCTCGCAAGGCTACCTTTGGGCACCAAATCTAGGGTCGCCAGTCCATCAATGAGTAGGTTTAAGCCCTTCCTCACGAGTTACTACTGAAATCAAACCCTAGATCTGGAGGGTGTTACGCACGGTTGGCATAAAGCTCGCACTGCGGCCACTGTTTTCTTCGTCTGCAAGGTCGAGCCCATTCACAGGAGGGCATTTTCATCCGTTCCCCATGGCGCTGCCGGAAGCTATACAGACGGCATGGGAGTTACGGTGACTAGTCTTTGCGGATTTATGGCCTTTTTAGACTTTGAATCCTTGACTTCGTTAGCTACCCGCATGGGTGCGCACGATGGTCTTCGCGGGCTTTTTAGGGCCACTGACTCCTCGCCGCTACCCGAATGGCGATCTTCATAGGTCTTATGTATAGTTGGCCGACTCTTTTAAAGCTTGATCCTTTGAGAGCATTTTTTTTTTAGAGCTTGATCTTTTTGATTTAGCTCAATCTGGCTCTTTTAGGATTTGGGTTGACTATACTGCCCCTTTAACTGAGATTGATGTATCCTTATAAGGCAATAATATCTATGATCATCATCATTGCCTAGATATTTCCGCTTGAGATAATATCTTCAAGAAGATCCATGTTTTGTAAAGCAATATATATCAATTTTGTTAATATCTTCAAGAGAATCTTCATGATGATATTGATTTTGTCAAACTTGTTTGGTGATGATGATGATCATAGATGATGATCATATATAAATTTTCGGATTTGATGCTTGATAATTGACGTGCTTGTGAATTCTTTCTTCACAGCTTCTTTTGTTGACATATGAACATGATCTTATTCATCCTTGCCCCCTTTTGATACAGATTCCTTATGCTGATAATATTCTGAATCAAAATCCACATGTCTATCTTTAGGGATAGTATCTTTTGATGAAACGGGCGTTGACAAGTATACTGATACTCTGTCCCTCCTGATTTGTGATTCTATATGCCCCATTGGAGTATACTTCTTTTACCACATATGGACCATCCCATTTAGGCTCGAACTTGCCCCCTGTTCGGCGAGTAATCACTATAGGTCTTTTCAGCATTAACACCATATCCCCTTTTTTGAAAGAGCGGTATTTAACCTATTTATCAAATGCAGCTGATATCCTGGCCTGATATGACTGCAACCGCTGCTGAGCTTCAAGACATTTCTCATCAAGCAAATCTAATTCTTTCAGCCTTATTTTTGCATTTTCATCATCTGTTATAGACTGATGTACTGCTATCCTGAGTGATGCCACCTGCATCTCAATTGGGATAACTGCCTCTATACCATAGATTAATGAATATGGTGTCGCCCCTGTTGCTGTACGATGGGTAGTTCTGTAGGCCCACAACGCTTCTTGTAACTTTTCATCCCAATCACGCTTGTTGCCTGTCACCGTTTTCTTGATTATTTTGATAATCGTTTTATTAAACGCTTCCGCTAATCCATTGGCCGGAGGATAGTAAGGTGTTGAAAACGAATGCTGGATGCCAAACTTCTGACACAACTTTTCCATGCCTCTATTTTTAAAAGGGGTGCCATTATCAGTGACGATCTTTTTTGGAAAACCATGACGGTATATTATAGCATGTCGGATGAAATTGACCACGTCTGTCTCTTTAACACTATGCAAGGCAATTGCTTCGATCCATTTGGAGAAATAGTCTGTTGCTGCCAGAATATACTGTTTTCCTTTAGAAGAAGGGGGATTTATAGGACCAATCACATCGAGTCCCCAAGCTGAGAAAGGCCAGAAAGTAACAGACTGATGTAAGTCTTCTGGGGGAACATGTATTACATCTCCGTGTATTTGACATTCATGACACCGCTTTGCATATTCTATCGCATCTTTGAACATAGTAGGCCAATAATAACCCATTCGATGCACTCTATGGCATAAATTTCGGCCGGCTTGATGTGCTCCACATTCACCTGAATGTGCCTCACGCAGCATTTGGTTTGCTTCTTGCTTGTCTAAGCATCTCAGCAGCATTCCATTGTAAGATTTTCTATACAATACTTCGCTGCATATGACAAATTTGCCTGATCGCTGCTTAATCTGCTGTCTTTGTGCATTATCTTCTGGCAAGATATTATACTTGAGATAATCAACGAAAGGCTGACGCCAATCATCTATCATTACTTCTAGATAAGATATAGGAAACATTTCAACGGTTTCTTCGATAACCTCTGCAGACGGCAGGAATCTTCTTTCTTTTATAGTTACCTGAAGAGGACTTCGATTTGTGCAGGACAGAGCTGCTGCCAGACCGGCTAAAGCGTCCGCTTTTGCATTCTCAGAGCGTGGTATGTGTTTAATGTCCACATGACAAAACTGTTCAAGCAACTTTTGTGCCTTCTGATAATAGGGCAGAAGTTCTTCTTTCCTTACTTCAAATTCTGTTGTCAACTGATTTATAATCAATTTAGAATCTCCGAAGATATGCAATAATTTTATTTCCATTTGCTGGGCTATTTCCATTCCGATGATAAGAGCTCTGTATTCAGCTTCATTGTTTGTGCATACGGTGCCCAATGTGAAGGAATATGGCAATAAATCGCCTTGAGGTGTAATGAATATTATTCCTGCCCCCGCTCCCGACATTCGAGCAGCACCATCAAAATACATTTGCCAAAGACTCTGAGATTCAGCCAACATAACCTGTTCATCTGGAAATTCGTCATTGATTTCCTCACTTTCTGCTATAGGATGTGCTGCGAGGAAGTCTGCCATAGCTTGTCCTTTTACTGCTTTCGCCGGTTTATATGAAATAGTATATTCTGACAGCAATAACATCCACTTGGCTAGTCTTCCCGACAACATTAGCCTGGTCATCAAAAATTTTATCGGATCTGCTCTCGAGATCAGAGTTATATCATGGGAGAGACAATAATGCCTCAACTTTTGTACAGCGAATATCAGCGCCAAACACTCTTTTTCGATCGAGGAATAATTGCATTATGCCCCCATCAATGTTCGGCTTAGATAATAAAGAGCAGTCTCTTTTCCGGCTTCGTTCACCTGTGCTAACAAAGCACCCAAAGAATTTGTAGCTGCGGATGTATATAAGATAAGTGGCTTACCTTTCACTGGAGCTGTTAACACCGGCGGTTGTTTCAACAATTCCTTGATTGAGTCAAATGCATTTTGACAGGCGTGATCCCATACAAATTCTGTATCTTTCTTCATTAACCGAGAAAATGGCTGACACCTTCCTGCGAGGTTTGAAATGAAACGGCGAATGTATGCCAATTTTCCTTGTAAGCTTTTTAATTCCTTCAACGTCGTTGGTGGCGGCATATTTTGAATAGCCTTAATTTTTTCTGGATCAATCTCGATCCCTCTGTGTCGTACAACAAAGCCGAGGAATTTTCCAGAAGATACTCCAAATGCACATTTAGCAGGGTTCATCTTTAGTTGCTTCTTTCTAAGACGATGGAAGACTGATGCTAAATGTTCGCGGTGTTCTTGATGATCTCCCGACCTGACCACTAAGTCATCAACATAGCATTCGACATGTTTATGCATCATATCTTGAAAAATGTTTTTCATCGCCCTTTGATATGTTGCCCCAGCATTTTTGAGATCGAAAGGCATAACTTTATAACAATCAATTCCAAGCGGCGTTCTGAAAGCCGTTGCCTCTTCATCTTCGGGTGCCATCCTGATTTGATTATAACCCCCGTATCCGTCCAGAAAGGACATAATAGCATACTGAGTAGTGCTATCAATTAATAATTCTGTTATCGGGAGAGGGAAGTCATCCTTTGGACATGCTTCATTCAGATCTCTGAAGTCGATGCATACTCTAATCTGCCCATTCTTCTTTTTCACCGGAACAATGTTTGATATCCATTTGGGATATTTAACTTCTCTGACAAACCCAACCTTTATTAGTTTATTTACTTCTTTTTCGATTAATGGAATCAGGTCTGGGTGGAATCGCCTTTGTGCTTGCTTTACTGGTTTCTTTTCTTTGAAAATATTTAATCGATGCATTGCTACAGAGGGCTCCAATCCCGGCATTTCTTCATATGTCCAAGCGAAGACGTCTTTATTTTCTCTGAGAAGTTGGCCATATTTCTCAAATTCCTGATCTGAAAGACTGACGCTGATGAATGTGTTCCTTGGCTCTTCTGCTGTTCCCAAATTTATTTCTTGCAAGCCATCTATCGTCGGCTGCCCCCCGTCTTCTATTTGTCTTAGAACGGTTTCAGGACACTCGACTACCTTAGCATCTTGTTCTGACATTTGTTCGGCTGGAGTCATATTTGCTGATACCATATTTACTGATGATTCTGCTCCTAATCCTTGGAATTTTCTCCATTTTTCCTGATTAACTCCGAGAGGGATTTGAATTCCTTTCCCATGATTCAGTCTAGTGGGCTTGTCACAATCAAAACCCATATTTCTCATGATTTTCTTGCTTACTGCGCTGTATTTTCTCAAATTCTGCGGTGCTAACTCTCCATGATATATATTACTTGTGTTTTCATTCTTCGCCTCTGTTGCAGCGTGAAACTTTATTGCTTCAGGATATTTAGCACTGGCTCTGACTTGAAACGTTCCTGGGGCGGCTGTAAATGGCTTACATCTTTCGATATTGGGTAAGGGCACCATGTAATTGCACTGTAAGACTTTCAGCTGTTCTGTTGACAACAATGTCAACGGCGGTTGTCCCGGTTGTCTCAGGCGCTTTGGTACAAAATAGAACTTTTTTCTTGCTTCTGTAGTCCTAGGAGATTCAGCCCTTTCTTCTCTAACTTTATTTATTTGGACATCTTTTAAGACTCTCTTTCCATCATCATTTCCCGCTTCTTTGGAGAAACATTTATAATAGCTAGCATCCGCAAAGAAAGACTCAGCTTCTGTATAGGGTTTCGCATCAGCCATTACTTTACACTGCTTCCGTCCTTATAGTATTTGAAACATTGGTGTAGAGTAGAAGGTACAATATTGTACTGATGTATCCACGGCCTGCCTAAAGTTATATGTTGTCACAGGACATAACATGATAATTAGTTGAAATTTTACGACCATTGTCCATCTTGATTAAACCCTTGTATCATCATTCTGCTGGGGCGCAAATCTGAACGGCGGTAACCCAATTTAGTAATCATGGAGAGTGGCAAAAGATTCACTGCTGACCCATTGTCTATCATGATTCGTTTTATCTTCTTTTCGCAAATGTACCCTTCTATCATCAATGGCCTGTTATGTTCTGTTTCACCAATTAAGTCATCATCAGAGAAAGATATTACTGGTAGACAATCCACCTTTTCTTTGCTTCTTTCATTCTTCATTTCTGTCAGTAAAGTTTCTCTCACGTCGTGATCAGACAGTGCTTGAATCAAACTTTGTCGAAACTCTTCTGATAACTTGAGCGCATCATAAATACTTAAACGTGCAGATATACCTTTCAAGTGACTAACTACATCGTAAGCCACCTTTGTCGCTGTATCTTCATTTCTACTTCTATCCTCGATGTTCTGTCTTTCAGTCACTTCTTTCCTTATAATTTCTGCTTTTTGCTTTACCGGACTTGTTATCTGTTTCCCCGATTGCAACGTAATCATTGTTGCATTTCTTATCAGCCTTCGGTCTCCCTTCTCTTTTATTCCCCGAGTCTTTTCTTGAATTGACAATACATTTACTGTAGCCCTTGTATTCTTTCCTTTGCTTTCACTGGTTATTATATCACCTCTATTTATCATTCGCTGTATGATGCACTTTAATGTGTAACAATTCTCCGTCGGATGTCCCACTAAGCGATGATAACGGCAAAAGTTTCTTTCTCGAGTCCTCGTCATATCTTCAGGGCGTTTCGGTTCCGGTAATTCCAGGGTACCTGCTTTTAACAATTGTTGCATCATAGGCACCACGTCCTCTTTATCAAATTCAAATCCTTCATGAGAATCGAGCATTCTAAGATTTTTTCCGCCGTATCTGTCCCTTGATTGATTCCAGCTTTCTTTTCCTTCCGGCCTTTTGTCGCTTGAGCCTCTCGCCTCTTGATTTTTCTTATCCCGATCGATAGTGTTGACGGTTGTCCTGCCAGGTATTCTTCTAACAGTTTCATGATGAAATGCTGGCATCTTACGAGTCATTAATTCCAATGCATGGGCTTTGGTAGCCAAATCGCGAACGGTTCCGATATCAGCGCTGGTGAGTCCGAACGCAATTCCTGTCTCCATAGAGTTCAGACACATTTTGACTTGTTCCTTTTCTTCCGGCAACTGTCTACACGATGCCCCCAGTGTTTTCCATCTGTCTATGAATTTTTCAACTGGTTCTCCTTCTCGCTGTCGTACTGAAGCTAACTCTGTGATGCTAACATCGCGTTTTGACGAGAAGAAGTTTGACATGAAAGCATCTTGCATTTCTTCCCATGTGCGTATAGATCCTGGTGCCAAATTTGAATACCACCTGAAAGCTTTACTTGTCAACAATGATCCAAATAAGCGTAAACAGTATTGAGGTATCGTGGAGAAATTTCCCATGCTGGTGATGAAATGCATCAGGTGTTCTTTTGGTGATCCTTCCCCATTAAATTTCTGAAAATCTGGATGCTTAAAATTGGCTGGAAATGGAACATCCTCTACCTCTCTCGGGTAGGGTGTTCGGTATCTGAAACGGCCGGTATTCGCGCGCTCTCTTTCTATTCTGACTGCTTCTTCGACGACTTGTCTTACATCATCCTGTGTTATAACTCTTGTCACTGGAACTGATCCTCGCGATCCTATCTCCTGCGGACGGGAGCCTTCAGGTTGGTTCTCTTGTCCATTTGTTGCTCCCATCATGGGTGGAGCCACTATCTGGGCTACATTATGTGCCAGAGTTGCCAAAGCTTCTCTGAGATTCCGGCATTCATCCATTAGCACTCTTTGTGCCTCTGCCATTTGATCAACACGTTCTTCAGTAGATGGTCTATTTCCTTGACCCGTCTCTGCCATATATACTGCGGCCTCTTGACTGTTTGTTGAAGCTGTTTTTTGAGTAAAACGAGAGTATGTTGACGTAACAGGACTTATAAAGAGTGGAGAAATTGGAGTCTCGTTTGACTCTTGTGTACTTCCTGTGCTTTTAACCGATCGGGGTGATACAGTTATGGGCGAGCTTGTTTGAGGTGGCACAGGCATCGGTGATCCTATCATCAGTGCTTTGCCTTTCTGCGATTCTGTCCATTTGGTCCTTGGAGCGACCAAAGCTAGAAAATCGTGCAACGAGAACTGCGAAGCAGCTTGTTCAGGATAAATCGCCGGAGGAGCGAGCTCGGGTTTTCTTCTAGCTATACTACGCGTGATCGGTCCCTCAGCTCTTGGTACAAGCAATTTCGCCCTGCGGTTCTTTAAGGTCTTTGCTTTTGTCTTTTTGGACAAGACCAAAGTCCAGTTCTCATCACTTTCTTGTGGTTGGGGTGAGATGGAAATGACTCCCGCTGTTACTTGAGTCACTTTGCGCCTGCTTGTAGTGCTTGCTTTCGTATGCTCAGGAGTATGGCTTGGCGCATATTCAATTACAAACCCAGTAGTAGTGAATCGGAAGTTCACTTTTCTCACAACGTTAGCCATTAGCAATGTTCTGTGATTGAATTTGGGTACCTTCAATAACAAAACATACATGAAATTAGTATGCAAAAAATTATCTTAGAGACTAAGTAAACTATCTTAGAGATGAAAGGGAGGATGTTCCCACTGAGAGTCGCCATTTTGGCGTCTACCAGACGGCAAAAACAGTAATGAGAGTCTTGCAACTTTTCCCAAAGTTAGTGTTAAATAAGATATAAAATCCCCAGCAGAGTCGCCATTTTGTTTCGACAAGAAAAACAAAAGTATTTGATTTGGGAATTGTCTTATTCAAACATAACAATGAAATAGTTACAGAAACAATCATCATACTTTATTGATTCTGAATTCATTTACATCCTCAGGTATCCCTTGATTCTAAAATAGTTTACAAAGAATTCATTGCAAGTTACAATTATAATGGTTGAATATAAATTTCGACAGCATAACAGTGCTGATTTCAATCATCTCCTATGACTTAGGAGGAATAGACAAGTCAACTAATTAATCTTCAAGAGAATAGAGATTTCGGCAGCATTTCAGTGCTATTTCGGTCATCTCCTGAAACTTAGGAGGAATACGCCTTTTCATCGATGATTCTTCCCTTCCTCCTGAACAAGAAAAACTTGAAGATTTGAAGACTCTAGCCATTCCTGCAGCATATCAGCCCATTGCTGTTATAGACTGTCCAGCAGTCAGTTTGCGCGAGTCCGCACAAACTACATGCTTTGCGCGGGTCCGCGCAAAGTACAGGAGCCCAATGCTCCTTTGCGCGGGTCTGCGCAAACTACAGGAACCCAATGTTCCTTTGCGCGAGTCCGCGCAAACTATCTGAGCCCAATGCTCATTTGCACCTTCTGTCTTCTTCCTCGTCTTTCTTCCACTCTGAAATCTTCTAACCCCTTTTGAGAGGAAGAACGGGGTATTTATAGACATCTTTACTGGTGTGAAATCTCTATTCTGATCGATGTGGGACAAAATAACATCCAGCCATTTTTATACCTCTGCAAAACACTTTACGCGGACTCGCGCAAACGACATGCTTTGCGCGGTCTCGCGCAATCTATCATTCCCGCGCAACCTCTTTTCACTGATCAACCCGCGCAACTCATTTACTTTGCGCGGTCCAGCGCAATCTATTCACTTTGCACGGACCTGCGCAAAGTCATCTTCAAACTGATTTCTTTGATCTTCAAACTGATTTTCTTGATCTTTCCTTTCTTCAGTTCTTTGCTTATTTTTATGCCACAACACCCACTTACAGATTTCTAAAGGGTCTTCGTATACGATGATTCCAGTCTGGAATTAAAGAGCACTAAAATACCTTCCAGATGGCCAAAAATCATCCCAATCTGACATCAAACGATGGAGTTATGGGCGTCTTAGTTGGATCACGCTATTTGGAAATATTAACAATCCATATTGAAAAATGACGATCGAAGAGTTCAAACGTGCTTTTGGGATACCGAATGGTCTCCGAATTAGCCGATTCTTGTCCAATTTGGAAGCTTGTCACGTTACGATTCCAATGAGCACAAAATATTCTAAATTCGACGTCTGAAGAGAGAGTTACGAGGGTTACTATTAGACATGGAGATGAAGGAAAATCCAGGACTGACGACTGCGATCCCTCTTACGAATCCCTAAAGGGTCTTCTGTAACATCCCGGATTTTTGCCAACCTGGGATTAGACGTCCTTAGGCATTAGGTCGATCCTAAGACCTTACCAACTTGTCAAAACTAAACCCCACAGTCTAAAATCGCTTCTGAACCCATTTCCTTCACAAATCCCACCCTTCTCTACCTTGTGCTTTCAATTTTCAAAGCACTTTCGCCCTAGACACTATCTTAAACTAGCTAAGTAGTAAAACTTGTATCACTTTATCTACAAACTGCAAAGGCCTAAGTACCATCTCAACCAGAAAACAATTAGGATTAAATCCTTTAGAAATTTAACAAAGTTAACTAAGTGCAAAACTCGATTAGCCATGAAATCCGTTGGGATCGCTTTAAATACGATCTGCAAGACCCAAAACTTGCAAAATCAGTGACTCTAGGTTTCCCTAAAGTTTAGAACCAAACTCATTTCCCGTCTGCTCTCGGGAATGAAACGAAACTTCGTATTAAGTCTAGACCGCACATCGGGAGTCCGATTAACACGAAGCTAAGGAACTAGGATCGCCTCACTGGGCTTGACAATCATCTCAAAAATCAGATCCAGCCGATGTCCCACGGCCATTCGTTTCGATCCGGACCGAGGGAGTGTGAAAAACACTATTCCCTTTGAAATTAAAATATCTGGAATAGTGATCTGGCATCATTCGCTTACGCATCAGTATTAAGCAACCAGACCGTCAGTATCAGACCAAATTACACCCTCGGATCAGGAAAAATTTCAGGAACATTTACATGTACTTGGAATTTCGGATCGTGGCCCACTGATCGTTGAACTGAAAGTGGCCCGCCACGTGCGATCTGGGAATCCGATCGAATCGAAAACGTAATCCCACATAGATCCATGTGTGGTGAGCTTAAGTCTGACGTTTGGCTCAAGGAGGGCCACCAGAACCTCTCTTTTGAGCTGGAAAAGTGACAAAATACCTATATTAGCAGTAACCTTTGAACAGGAGTCTATTTCGGTGAGTTTTGAGGCTATATAAGGACCTTAAACCCTCTCTCATGGCAGCCATACGAATTTGGATTTGAGAGAGGGAAAAGAGAGAGGAAGTGAGGGAGAAGTGGGAGAATCTCCCTGCCGTCGTTCCCTGCCACCACACGGGCTGCACCATCCCTTTCTCATCGCTTTCCCGGCGATTCCAGCCCCGTTTCTAGGTAAGAAACCCTAAACCTAATCTGTTTTGGGGTTTAGACTGTTGTAGGTTGTGAATTAGCTAACCTATTTCGTTCTCTAGGTTGCCAAACTGCCGAATACGGAAGCTTAGCAAACCTATCAACTCCGTTACGATTCTACGACAAAAGGTGAGGACTTTAAATGCATAAGTTACATTTTTCAACGCTTTCAATGTCAGATAATGATAGATTCATGATCTGCGTGTAAATGCACATGTACAAAGTGCTTTCCGTTTCCTGTTTCGATTAACGTTGTAGAATATGGAATTTCACATACTCTAGATATACGTAGAAATACCGTATACGTATTTTTTTTGAGAAAATATTTGACATGTTTATTTAATGTTTGATAATATAATATGTGGATAAAATGTTAGTTTGGCGAAAGGAATCGCAAATATACATGTTCATGTGTAAATGTCATGTATGTTGAAATTGTGTATTCTAGAAGTACCGTATATGTGTAATTTTTGGAAATGCAATAGTTATGATTATTTGATGTATGATTATGCTATACATGGATAAATTACTCACTTGGCAAAAGGTTAGCCCTAACACGTATTTTGCTAACATACGTCATGTATGTTGTAATAGTGTATTTTAAGTGTTTGTGAAAATGACTGAATGAGTATAGAATTCTCATTCGTGCTTGCCATGACTAGTTGTCATGGATTCATGATTGATGTATTGGCGATACCCCTTTGACGAAAGGATTTGCCCTAAATCACGCCACGGCCATTATACACTATATATGCTAAAATGTGTGGCCCAAGTGTTTGTGGAAATGACGGAATGGATATGGAACTTGGATTCCTGCTTGCCATGACTATCCGTCGTGGGTGTACGCGTGTTATGATTGGGGCAACTCCCTAGTGAAAGGATTTGGCCTAATGCCTATGTGATCGACATATGTCATGTATGTTGATGTATGGTTGTTTAAGTGTTTCTTGAAATGTCTGAATGTGTAGTAGTTAGCAAATTGTAATATATAAGGGTGTTGAGATATGACTCTCAACCTCTTTTCACTATGTGTATGATCTCCTTTGATAGTTGTGTGATTAGGATTTGAACATGTACAAACTCATGCTTGTGTTGTGATTCATAACATGCTCAACTGTTTTATGATTTTAACTATGTAATGCATATGTTTAAATTTATATTTATATTGTATGATCCGTCATGGGTGATGGGGGAGCGGAGCAACGAGTGCGTGCAACAGCCCTAGCAACCCTAAACGGATAATACCAGACTGATTGTATGATTTGAATCCTGATCTATTACTGCTTTATATCTCTGTAATTGATTGTGTTTGGGGCTATGATTATAGTCCAGGCAATCGGTAACGAGATTGAACTCGTGGCTGAGATTCATTTGCCACGTGGGATGTGTTCGATGAACTCGAGTCGTGCGTTGCCTGTCGGCAGTGGCTAGGCCACACGAAGTTGTTTATGCACTTCATGTCGTGCAGCTCAACGGGCGATCGTGCTAGTCGAGCTCGTCAAGTAACCTGATCTGCCTTATGTGTGTTCACCCTATTTGGTCGCTACTGCTTGAACCTAGGGTACCAAACTTACCAGTGGCGATCCCCGTTTAACCATGG
This sequence comes from Magnolia officinalis, assembly GCA_021015155.1. Lineage (NCBI taxonomy): Eukaryota > Viridiplantae > Streptophyta > Magnoliopsida > Magnoliales > Magnoliaceae > Magnolia > Magnolia officinalis. The sequence goes on along the minus strand of JAJHSJ010000011.1, from coordinate 32,779,427 downwards.
TACCTAGATCCGCTAAGTCGCATGAGCCGGGCATGGTGGTATGGGACACCGTGGTCGAGCTGTCGGCCTACGCTGGGGCCATGTGCCTCCCCGTAGTGACCATTGCGCAACTAACTCGTGAGCCGAATACGGTGGTATGGGACACTGTATTCGAGCTGTCGATACTTCGGCGAGAGCCGAGTACGGTGAGATCTGTGCTCGTGCTGACGGGCGACGAGTCCTCCGTAGTATCATCGAGTACACTCCAAGGGCCTGTGATTGGCCACGAGTCTTTCACAGCAACTAGAGTGTGAGTTGAGCCGAGTACGGTGAGACCTGTACTTGAGCTGACGGCTAGTGATTGAGCCGAGTACGGTGAGACCTGTACTCGAGCTGACGGCCAGCAATTGAGCCGCATACGGTGAGATCTGTATCCGCGCTGACGGGTGACGAGCCCTTTGCGATGCCTTCACTAAGCTTCTCAAACTATAATATCGTATGAGAATAACTAGGATTGACGACCCTAGAATGGATCATGTTTGGGAATGATACAAGGGAGGTACCTTAGTTTCCCAATACTGTTGTTTGAAATGGACTAATAAAAACTTGGTAATCATGAGCATCATCGCACCGCATGTGCTTTGTAGATGTGGCGCACTGAGGGAGTAAGCATTCGCGAACGTAAGATGATGTCGCTTGAGGGTGGTTTGGCAAGGGCATACAGCATCATGTCATTTCATTCTTGCATTTAATAAGAGTAGTTAGAATTGTTTGATTTGTACTGCTTTATCATTACTGCTTGATTGAATTGATAACATTTTAACCTATGCTTTACTGTTCCACTGAGTTGATCACTCACTCCCACGTTAAGGGATGGTGTTCCGAACACCCACCAGATTTGTTGAGTTTCAGGTGATGGCGATGCTTATGAAGCAGAGCCGAACTTCTATGATGTGGAGGAGGAGTTCTCCTACATGTAACTTTCTGACAGGCCAATGAAGACCTGGTACTGTATTGACGGGGTTATGGTTCTTGGGATAGAAGGCATTACACTTCCTCACATTTGGTAAATTTTAGAACTGCACTTGTATTTATTTAACCTGGTAATGTTATCACACTCTGGAGACTCATCATAAGTTATATAATTTATCTATCTATCACAGTCTTCCGCTTGCAAACTTAACTGTCTCTGGAGTATGATATGCTGTTTTGGCTTAATCTCACTCATGTTCAATGCACGAATACAGTCAACATTCAATCATCATTCATTTTGTTGCATAAGTGATGTTCTGGAACTCGGGAGTTGAGTTTATGCTCGACCCCCGATTTTCAGGGCGTTACATCTTCGAATACGACGATTCCAGTCAGGAATTAAAGAGCACTAAAATACCTTTTAGATGGCCAAAAATCATCCCAATCCGACATCAAACGATGGAGATATGGGCGTCTCAGTTGGATCGCGCTATTTGGAAATATTAACAATCCATAATGAAAAATGACGATCGAAGAGTTCCAACGTGCTTTTGGGATATCGAACGGCCTCCGAATTAGCCAATTCTTATCAAATTTGGAAGCTTGTCAAGTTACGATTCCAATGAGCACAAAATATTCTAAATTCGACCTTTCAAGAGAGAGTTATGAGGGTTACTATTAGACAAGGAGATGATGGAAAAATCAAGGACCGACGATTGCGATCCCACTTACGGATTCTTAAAGGGTCTTCGTATACGACGATTCCAGTCAGGAATCAAATACCACTAAATTACCTTTCAGATGGCCAAAAATCATCCCAATCCAACATCAAACGATGGAGTTATGGGCGTCTCACTTGGATCGCGCTATTTGAAAATATTAACAATCCATATTGAAAAATGACGATCGAAGAGTTCCAACATGCTTTTGGGATATCGAACGGCCTCCGAATTAGCTAATTCTTATCCAATTTGGAAGCTTGTCAAGTTACGATTCCAATGAGTACAAAATATTCTAAATTTGACCTCCGAAGAGTGAGTTATGAGGGTTCCTATTAGACAAGGAGATGAAGGAAAAATCGAGGACCGACGACTGTGATCCCACTTACGGATTCCTAAAGGGTCTTGGAATATGACGATTGTAGTCTGGATTCAAGGAGCACTAAAATACCTTTCAGATGGCCAAAAATCATCCCAATCTGACATCAAACGATGGAGTTATGGTCGTCTCAGTTGGATCGCGCTATTTGGAAATATGAACAATCTATATTGAAAAATGACGATCGAAGAGTTCCAACGTGCTTTTGGGATATCGAACGGCATCTGAATTAGCCAATTCTTATCCAATTTGGAAGCTTGTCAACTTTCGATTCCAATGAGTGCAAAATATTCTAAATTCGACCTCTGAAGAGAGAGTTATGAGGGTTACTATTATACAAGGAGATGAAGGAAAAATCTAGGACCGACGACTGTGAACCCACTTACGGATTCTTAAAGGGTTTTGGAATATGACGATTCCAGTCAGGAATCAAAGAGCACTAAAATACCTTTCAAATGGCTAAAAATCATCCCAATCTGACATCAAATGATGGAGTTATGGGCGTCTCAGTTGGATCGCGCTATTTGGAAATATTAACAATCCATATTGAAAAATGACGATCGAAGAGTTCCAACGTACTTTTGGGATATCGAACGGTCTCCGAATTAGCCAATTCTTGTCCAATTTGGAAGCTAGTCAAATTATGATTCTAATGAGCACAAAATATTCTAAATTCAAGCTCTGAAGAGAGAGTTATGAGGGTTACAATTAGACAAGGAGATGAAGGAAAAATCCAGGACCGACGACTGTGATCCCACTTACGGATTCCTAAAGGGTCTTGGAATATGAAAATTGCAGTCAGGAATCAAAGAGCACTAAAATACCTTCCAGATGGCCAAAAATCATCCCAATCTGACATCAAACGATGGAGTTATGGGTGCCTCAGTTGGATTGTGCTATTTGGAAATATTAACAATCTATATTGAAAAATGAGGATGTAAGAGTTCGAAGGTGCTTTTGGGATATCAAACGGTCTCCGAATTAGCCAATTCTTGTCCAATTTGGAAGCGTATCAAGTTATGATTCCAATGAGCACAAAATATTCTAAATTCGACCTCTAAAGAGAAAGTTATGAGGGTTACTATTAGACAAGGAGATGAAGGAAAAATCCAGGACCGACAACTGTCATCCCACTTACGGATTCCTAAAGGGTCTTCGTATATGACGATTCCAGTCTGGAATCAAAGAGCACTAAAATACCTTCCAGATGGCCAAAAATCTTCCCAATCTGACATCAAACGATGGAGTTATGGGCGTATCAGTTGGATCGCGCTATTTAGAAATATTAACAATCCAAATTGAAAAATGACAATCGAAGAGTTCCAACGTGCTTTTGGGATATCGAACGGTCTCCGAATTAGCTAATTCTTGTCCAATTTGGAAGCGTGTTAAGTTACGATTCCAATGAGCACAAAATATTCTAAATTCGACCTCTGAAGAGAAAGTTTTGAGGGATAGTATTAGACAACGAGATGAAGGAAAAATCCAGGACCGACAACTGCGATCCCACTTATGGATTCCTAAAGGGTCTTCATATACGACTATTGCAGTCAGGAATCAAAGAGCACTAAAATACCTTTCAGATGGCCAAAAATCATCCCAATCTGACATCAAATGATGGAGTTATGGGCGTCTCAGTTGGATCACGATATTTGGAAATGTTAACAATCCATATTGAAAAATGACGATCGAAGAGTGCCAATGTACTTTTGGGATATCGAACGGTCTCCGAATTAGCCAATTCTTATCCAATTTGGAAGCGTGTCAAGTTACGATTCCAATGAGCACAAAATATTCTAAATTCGACCTCTGAAGTGAAAGTTATGAGGGTTACTATTAGACAAGGAGATGAAGGAAAAATCCAGGACCGACGACTGCGATCCCACTTACGGATTCCTAAAGGGTCTTCGTATACAACGATTGCAGTCAGGAATCAAAGAGCACTAAAATACCTTTCAAATGGCCAAAAATCCTCCCAATCTGACATCAAACGATGGAGTTATGGTCGTCTCAGTTGGATTGCGCTATTTGGAAATATTAACAATCCATATTGAAAAATGACGATCGAAGAGTTCCAACGTAATTTTAGGATATCGAACGGTCTCCGAATTAGCAAATTCTTATCCAATTTGGAAGCTTGTCAAGTTATGATTTCAATGAGCACAAAATATTCTAAATTCGACCTATGAAAAGAGAGTTATGAGGGTTACTATTATACAAGGAGATGAAGGAAAAATTCAGGACCGACGACTGCGATCCCACTTACCGATTCCTAAAGGGTCTTCGTATACGACGATTGCGGTCAGGAATCAAAGAGCACTAAAATACCTTTTAGATGGCCAAAAATCATCTCAATCCGACATCAAACGATGGAGTTATGGTCGTCTCAGTTGGATCGCGCTATTTGGAAATATTAACAATCCATATTAAAAAATGACGATCGAAAAGTTCCAACATGCTTTTGGGATATCGAACGGTCTCCGAATTAGCCGATTCTTGTCCAATTTGGAAGCTTATCAAGTTACGATTCCAATGAGCACAAAATATTCTAAATTCGACCTCTGAAGAGAAAGTTATGAGGGTTACTATTGGACATGGAGATAAAGGAAAAATCCAGAACTGACGACTGCAATCCCACTTACGAATTCCTAAAGGGTCTTCGAATACGACAATTGCAGTCAGGAATCAAAGAGCACTAAAATACCTTTCAGATGGCCAAAAATGATCCCAATCTGACATCAAACAATGGACTTATGGGCATCTCAGTTGGATAGCACTATTTGGAAATATTAACAATCCATATTGAAAAATGACGATCGAAGAGTTCCAATGTGATTTTGGGATATGAACGGTCTCGGAATTAGCCAATTCTGGTCCAATTTGGAAGCTTGTCAAGTTACGATTCCAATGAGCACAAAATATTCTAAATTCAACCTCTGAAGAGAGAGTTATGAGGGCTACAATTAGAGAAGGTGATGAAGGAAAAATCTAGGACCGACGACTGCGATCCCACTTACGAATCCCTAAAGTGTCTTTGAATATGACAATTCCAGTCAGGAATCAAAGAGAACTAAAATACCTTTCAGATGGCCAAAAATCATCCCAATCCGACATCAAACGATGGAGTTATGGGCGTCTCAGTTGGATCGTGCTATTTGGAAATATTAACAATCCATAATGAAAAATGACGATCGAAGAGTTCCAACGTGCTTTTGGGATATCGAACGGTGTCCGAATTAGCCGATTCTTATCCAATTTGGAAGCTTGTCAAGTTACGATATCAATGAGCACAAAATATTCTAAATTCGACCTCTGAAGAGAGAGTTATGAGGGTTACTATTAGACAAGGTGATGAAGGAAAATTCAAGGACCGACGATTGTGATCCCACTTACGGATTCTTAAAGGGTCTTCGTATACGACTATTCCAGTTAGGATTCAAAGAGCACTACAATGCCTTTCAGACTGCCAAAAATCATCCCAATTCGACATCAAACGATGGAGTTATGGGCGTCTCAGTTGGATCACGCTATTTGGAAATATTAACAATCCATATTGAAAAATGACTATCTAAGAGTTCGAACGTGCTTTTGGGGTATCGAACGGTCTCTGAATTAGCCAATTCTTGTCCAATTTGGAAGCTTATCAAGTTACGATTCCAATGAGCACAAAATGTTATAAATTCGAGCTCTGAAGAGAGAGTTATGAGGGTTACATTAGACAAGGAGATGAACGAAAAATCCAGGACCAACGATTGTGAACCCACTTACGGATCCCTAAAGTGTCTTCGAATACGACGATTCCAGTCAGGAATCAAAGAGCACTAAAATACCTTTCAGATGTCCAAAAATCATCCCAATCCGACATCAAACGATGGAGTTAAGGGCATCTCAGTTGGATCACGCTATTTGGAAATATTAACAATCTATATTGAAAAATGAGGATCGATGAGTTCCAACGTGCTTTTGGGATATCAAACAGTCTCCGAATTAGCCAATTTTGTCCAATTTTGAAGCGTGTCAAGTTACGGTTCCAATGAGCACAAAATATTTTAAATTCAACCTCTGAAGAGAAAGTTATGAGGGTAACTACTAGACTAGGAGATGAAGTAAAAATTGAGGTCCGATGACTCTGATCCCACTTACGGATTCCTAAAGGGTCTTCGTATACGACTATTGCAGTCAGGAATGAAAGAGCACAAATATACCTTTCAGATGGCCAAAAATCATCCCAATTCGACATCAAACGATGGAGTTATGGTCGTCTTAGTTGGAACGCGCTATTTGGAAATATTAACAATCCATATTGAAAAATGACGATCGAAGAGTTCCAACATGCTTTTGGGGTATCAAACCGTCTCCGAATTAGCCGATACTTGTCCAATTTGGAAGCTTGTCAAGTTACGATTCCAATGAGCACAAAATATTCTAAATTCGACCTCTGAAGAGATAGCTATGAGGGTTACTATTAGACATGGAGATGAAGGAAAAATCAAGGACAGACGATTGCGATCCCACTTACGGATTCTTAAAGGGTCTTTGTATAAGATGATTGCAGTCATGATTCAAAGAGCACTAAAATACCTTTCAGATGGCCAAAAATCATCCCAATCTGACATCAAATAATGGAGTTATGGGCGTCTCAGTTGGATCGCACTATTTGGAAATATTAACAATCCATATTGAAAAATGAGGATCTAAGAGTTCGAACGTGCTTTTGGGATATCGAACAGTCTCTGAATTAGCCAATTCTTGTCCAATTTGGAAGCTTGTCAAGTTACGATTCCAATGAGCACAAAATATTCTAAATTCGACCTTTGAAGAGAAAGTTATGAGGGTTACTATTAGACAAGGAGATGAAGGAAAAATCCAGGACCGACAACTGCGATCCCACTTACGGATTCCTAAAGGGTCTTCGTATACAACTATTGCAGTTAGGATTCAAAGACCACTAAAATACCTTTCAGATGGCCAAAAATCATCCCAATCTGACATCAAACAATGTAGTTATGGGCGTCTCAGTTGGATCACGCTATTTGGAAATATTAACAATCCATATTGAAAAATGAGGATCTAAGAGTTCGAACATGCTTTTGGGATATCGAACAGTCTCTGAATTAGCCAAATCTTGTCCAATTTAGAAGCTTGTCAAGTTATGATTCCAATGAGCACAAAATATTCTAAATTTGACCTCTGAAGAGAAAGTTATGAGGGTTACTGTTAGACAAGGAGATGAAGGAAAGATCCAGGACTGACGACTGCGATCCCACTTACAGATCCCTAAAGGGACTTCAAATATAACAATTACAGTCAGGAATCAAAGAGCACTAAAATACCTTTCAGATGGATAAAAATCATCCAAATCCAACATCAAAAGATGGAGTTAAGGGCATCTCAGTTGGATCGCGCTATTTTGAAATATTAACAATCCATATTTAAAAATGACGATCGTAGAGTTCCAACGTGCTTTTGGGATATCAAACGGTCTCCTAATTAGCCAATTCTTATCCAATTTGGAAGCTTGTCAAGTTACGATTCCAGTGAGCACAAAATATTCTAAATTCGACCTCTGAAGAGGGAGTTATGAGGGTTACTATTAGACAAGGAGATGAAGGAAAAATCAAGGACCGACGATTGCGATCCCACTTACGGATTCTTAAAGGGTTTTCGTATACGACGATTCCAGTCAGGAATCAAATACCACTAAATTACCTTTTAGATGTCTAAAAATCAACCCAATCCAACATCAAACGATGGAGTTATGGACGTCTCAGTTGGATCGCGCTATTTGGAAATATTAACAATCCATATTGAAAAATGACGATCGAAGAGTTCCAACGTGCTTTTGGGATATCGAACGGCCTCCGAATTAGCCAATTCTTATCCAATTTGGAAGCTTGTCAACTTTCGATTCCAATGAGGACAAAATATTCTAAATTCGACCTCTGAAGAGAGAGTTATGAAGGTTACTATTATACAAGGAGATGAAAGAAAAATCCATGACCGACGACTGCGATCCCACTTATGAATCGCTAAAGGGTCTTCGAATACGTCGATTCTAGTCAGGAATCAAAGAGCACAAAAAAACCTTTCAGATGGCCAAAAATCATCCCAATCCAACATCAAACGATGGAGTTATGGGCGTCTCACTTGGATCGCGGTATTTGGAAATATTAACAATCCATATTGAAAAATGACGATCGAAGAGTTCCAATGTGCTTTTGGGATATCGAACAGCCTCCGAATTAGCCAATTCTTATCCAATTTGGAAGCTTGTCAACTTTTGATTCCAATGAGCACAAAATATTCTAAATTCGACCTCTGAAGAGGGAGTTATGAGGGTTACTATTAGACAAGGAGATGAAGGAAAAATCAAGGACTGACGAATGCGATCCCACTTACGGATCCCTATAGGGTCATTGAGTATGACGATTCCAGTCAGGAATTAATGAGCACTAAAATACCTTTCAGATGGCCAAAAATCATCCCAATCCGACATCAAACGATGGAGTTATGGGCATCTCAGTTGGATCGCGCTATTTGGAAATATTAACAATCCATATTGAAAAATGACGATCGAAGAGTTCCAACTTGCTTTTGGGATATCGAACGGCCTCCGAATTAGCCAATTCTTATCGAATTTGGAAGCTTGTTAACTTTCGATTCCAATGAGTACAAAATATTCTAAATTCGGCCTCTGAAGAGAGAGTTATGAGGGTTACTATTATACAAGGAGATGAAGGAAAAATCCAGGACTAACGACTGCGATCCCACTTATGAATCCCTAAAGGGTCTTCGAATACGTCGATTCCAGTCAGGAATCAAAGAGCACTAAAATACCTTTCAGATGTCCAAAAATCAACCCAATCTGACATCAAATGATGGAGTTATCGGCGTCTCAGTTGGATCGCGCTATTTGGAAATATTAACAATCCATAATGAAAAATGACGATCGAAGAGTTCCAACGTGCTATTGGGATATCGAACGGCGTCCAATTTAGCCAATTGTTATCCAATTTGGAAGCTTGTCAACTTTCGATTCCAATGAGCACAAAATATTCTAAATTCGACCTCTGGAGAGTGAGTTATGAGGGTTACTATTAGACAAAGAGATGAAGGAAAAATCCAGGACCGACGACTGTGATCCCACTTACGGATTCCTAAAGGGTCTTGGAATACGATGATTGCAGTCAGGAATCAAAGAGCACTAAAATACCTTTCAGATGGCCCAAAATCATCCAAACCTGACATCAAACGATGGAGTTATGGGCGTCTCAGTTGGATAACGCTATTTGGAAAGATTAACAATCCATATTGAAAAATGACGATCGAAGAGTTCCAACGTGCTTTTGGGATATCGAACGGTCTCTGAATTATCCAATTCTTGCCCAATTTGGAAGCTAGTCAAGTTACGATTCCAATGAGTACAAAATATTCTAAATTCGACCTCTGAAGAGAGAGTTATGAGGGTTACTATTAGACAAGGAGATGAAGGAAAAATCAAGGACCGACAACTGCGATCCCACTTACGGATTCTTAAAGGGTCTTCGTATATGACGATTCCAGTCAGGAATCCAATACCACTAAATTACCTTTCAGATGTCTAAAAATCAACCCAATCCGACATCAAACGATGGAATTATGGGCGTCTCAGTTGGATCGCGCTATTTGGAAATATTAACAATCCATATTGAAAAATGACGATCGAAGAGTTCCAACGTGCTTTTGGGATATCGAACGGCCTCCTAATTAGCCAATTCTTATCCAATTTGGAAGCTTGTCAACTTACGATTCCAATGAGGACAAAATATTCTAAATTCGACCTCTGAAGAGAGAGTTATGAGGGTTACTATTATACAAGGAGATAAAGGAAAAATCCAGGACCGACGACTGCGATCCCACTGACGGATTCCTAAAGGGTCTTCGTATGCGACCATTGCAGTCAGGAATCAAAGAGCACTAAAATACCTTTCAGATGGCCAAAAATCATCCCAATCTGACATCAAACGATGGAGTTATGGTCGTCTCAGTTGGATTGCGCTATTTGGAAATATTAACAATCCATATTGAAAAATGACGATCGAAGATTTTGAACGTGCTTTCGGGATATCGAATGGTCTCCGAATTTGCCGATTCTAGTCCAATTAGGAAGGTTGTCAAGTTACGATTCCAATGAGCAGAAAATATTATAAATTCGACCTCTGAAGAGACAGTTATGAGGGTTACTATTGGACATGGAGATGAAGGAAAAATCCAGGACCGACGACTGCGATCCCACTTACGGATTCCTAAAGGGTCTTTGTATACGACGATTGCAGTCAGGAATCAAAGAGCACTAAAATACCTTTCAGATGGCCAAAAATCATCCCAATCCGACATCAAACAAAGTTGTTATGGGCGTCTCAGTTGGATCGCGCTATTTAGAAATATTAACATCCATATTGAAAAGTGAGGATCTAAGAGTTCGAACGTGCTTTTGGGATATCAAACGGTCTCCGAATTAGCCAATTCTTGTCCAATTTGGAAGCTAGTCAAATTACGATTCTAATGAGCACAAAATATTCTAAATTCAAGCTTTGAAGAGAGAGTTATGATGGTTACAATTAGACAAGGAGATGAAGGAAAAATCCAGGACCGACGACTGTGATCCCACTTACGGATTCCTAAAGGGTCTTCGAATACAACTATTCCAGTCAAGAATCAAAGAGCACTAAAATACATTTCCGATGGCCAAAAATCATCCCAATCCGACATCAAACGATGGAGTTATGGGCGTCTCAATTGGATCGCGCTATTTTGAAATATTAACAATCTATATTGAAAAATGACGATCAAAGAGTTCAAATGTGCTTTTGGGATATCGAACGGCCTGCGAATTAGCCAATTCTTATCCAATTTGGAAGCCTGTCAACATTCGATTCCAATGAGCACAAAATATTCTAAATTCGACCTCTGAAGAGAGAGTTATGAGGGTTACCATTTGATAAGGAGATGAAGGAAAAATCCAGGACCGACGACTGTGATCCCACTTACGGATCCCTAAAGGGTCATCGAGTACGACAATTCCAGTCAGAAATCAAAGAGCACTAAAATACCTTTCAGATGGCCAAAAATCATCCCAATCCGACATCAAAAAAAGGAGTTATTATGGGTGTCTCAGTTGGATCGCGCTATTTGGAAATATTAACAATCCATATTGAAAAATGAGGATAGAAGAGTTCGAACATGCTTTTGGGATATCGAACGGTCTCTGAATTAGCCAATTCTTGTCCAATTTGGAAGCTTGTCAAGTTACGATTCCAACGAGCCCAAAATATTCTAAATTCGACGTCTGAAGAGAGAGTTACGAGGGATACTATTAGACAAGAAGATGAAGGAAAAATTTAGGACCGACGACTGCGATCCCACTAACGGATTCCTAAAGGGTCCTCGTATACGACGATTCCAGTTAGGAATCAAAGAGCACTAAAATAACTTTTAGATGGCCAAAAATCATCAAAATCCGACATCGAACGAAGGAGTTATGGGCGTCTCAGTTGGATCGCGCTATTTGGAAATATTAACAGTCCATATTGAAAAATGATGATCGAAGAGTTACAACATGCTTTTGGGATATCGAACGGTCTCTGAATTAGCCGATTCTTGTCCAATTTGGAAGCTTGTCATGTTACGATTCCAATAAGCACAAAATATTCTAAATTCGACGTCTGAAGAGAGACTTATGAGGGTTACTATTAGACAAGGAGATGAAGGAAAAATCCAGGACTGACGACTGCGATCCCACTTACGGATCCCTAAAAGGTCATCGAGTACGACGATTCCTGTCAGGAATCAAAGAGCAGTAAAATACCTTTCATATGGCTAAAATTCATCCCAATCCGACATCAAACGATGGAGTTATGGGCATCTCAGTTGGATCGCGCTATTTGAAAATATTAACAATCCATATTGAAAAATGACGATCGAAGAGCTCCAACATGCTTTTGGGATATCGAACGTCCTCCAAATTAGCCAATTCTTATCCAATTTTGAAGCTTGTCAACATTCGATTCCAATGAGTACAAAATATTCTAAAGTCGACCTCTGAAGAGAGAGTTATGAGGGTTACTATTAGACAAGGGGATGAAGGAAAAATCCAGGACCGACGACTGCGATCCCACTTACAGATTTCTAAAGGGTAAACGGCGATTCCAGTCTGGAATCAAAGAGCACTAAAATACCTTTTAGATGGCCAAAAATCATCCCAATCTGACATCAAACGATGGAGTTTTGGGCACCTCAGTTGGATCACGCAATTTCGAAATATTAACAATCCATATTGAAAAATGAGGATCTAAGGGTTCGAACGTGCTTTTGGGATATTGAACGGTCTCTGAATTAGCCGATTCTTGTCCAATTTGGAAGCTTGTCAAGTTACGATTCCAATAGGCACAAAATATTCTAAATTCAACGCCTGAAGAGAGAGTTATGAGGGTTACTATTAGACAAGGAGATGAAGGAAAAATCTAGGACCGACGACTGTGATCCCTCTTACAGATTCCCTAAAGGGTCTTCGAGTACGACGATTCCGGTCTGGAATCAAAGAGCACTAAAATACCTTCCAAATGGCCAAAAATCATCCCAATCCGACATCAAACGATGGAGTTATGGGCGTCTCAGTTGGATCGCGCTATTTTGAAATATTAACAATCCATATTGAAAAATGACGATCGAAGAGTTCCAACGTGCTTTTGGGATATCGAACGGTCTCCAAATTTGCCAATTCTTGTCCAATTGGAAGCTTGTCAAGTTACGATTCCAATGAGCACAAAATATTCTAAAGTCGACCTCTGAAGAGAGAGTTTTGAGGGTTACTATTAGACAACGAGATGAAGGAAAAATCCAGGACCGACGACTGCAATCCCACTTACGGATTTCTAAAGGGTCTTCATATACGACAATTCCAGTCTGGAATTGAAGAGCACTAAAATACCTTCCAAATGGCCAAAAATCATCCCAATTTGACATCAGATGATGGAGTTATGGGCGTCTCAGTCGGATCGCGTTATTTCAAAAAATTAACAATCCACATTGAAAAACGACGATCGAAGAGTTCTAACGTGCTTCTGAATTAGCCAATTCTTGTCCAATTTGGAAGCTTGTCAACTTACGATTCCAATGAGTACAAAATATTCTAAATTCGACCTCTGAAGAGAGAGTTATGAGGATTACTGTCAGATAAGGAGATGAAGGAAAAATCCAGGACCGACGACGGCGATTGCACTTACGGATTCCTAAAGGGTCTTCGTATACGATGATTCCAGTATGGAATTAAAGAGCACTAAAATACCTTTCAGATGGCCAAAAATCATCCCAATCTGACATCAAACGTTGGAGTTATGGGCATCTCAGTTGGATCGCGCTATTTGGAAATAGTAACAATCCATATTGAAAAATGACGATCGAAGAGTTCCAACGTGCTTTTGGGATATCGAACGGTCTCTAATTAGCCAATTCTTGTACAATTTGGAAGCTTGTCAAGTTACGATTCCAATGAGGACAAAATATTCTAAATTCGTCCTCTGAAGAGAGAGTTATGAGGGTTACTATTAGACATGGTGATGAAGGAAAATTCCAGGACCGACGACTGCGATCCCACTTACAGATTCATAAAGGGTCTTCGTATACGATGATTGCAGTCAGGATTCAAAGAGCAGTAAAATACCTTTCAGATGGCCAAAAATCATCCCAATCTGACATCAAACAATGGAGTTATGGGCATCTCAGTAGGATCGCGCTATTTGGAAATATTAACAATCCATATTGAATAATGATGATCGAAGAGTTCCAACGTGCTTTTGGGATATTGAATGGTCTCTGAATTAGCCAATTCTTGTCCAATTTGGAAGCTTGTCAAGTTACAATTCCAATGAGCAGAAAATATTCTAAATTCGACCTCTGAAGAGAGAGTTATGAGGGTTACTATTAGATAAGGAGATGAACGGAAAATCCAGGACTGACGACCGCGATACCACTTACGGATCCCAAAAGGGTCTTTGAATACGACAATTCCAGTCAGGAATCAAAGAGCACTAAAATACCTTTCAGATGGCCGAAAATTATCCCAATCCGACATCAAACGATAGAGTTATGGTCGTCTCAGTTGGATTGCGCTCTTTGGAAATATTAACAATCCATATTGAAAAATGACGATCGAAGAGTTCCAACGTGCTTTTGAGATATCGAACGGTCTCCGAATTAGCCGATTCTTGTCCAATTTGGAAGCTTGTCAAGTTACGATTCCAATGAGCACATAATATTCTAAATTCAATCTCTGAAGAGAAAGTTATGAGGGTTACTATTAGACATGGAGATGAAGGAAAAATTCAGGACCGACGACTGTGATCCCACTTACGGATTCCTAAAGGGTCTTCGTGTACGACGTTTGCAGTCAGGATTCAAAGAGCACTAAAATACCTTTCGCATGGCCAAAAATCATCCCAATCTGACATCAAACAATGGAGTTATGGGCGTCTCAGTTGGATCACGCTATTTGGAAATATTAATAATCCATATTGAAAAATGACGATCGAAGAGTTCCAACGTGCTTTTGGGATATCGAACGGTCTTTGAATTAGCCAATTCTTGTCCAATTTGGAAGCTTGTCAAGTTACGATTCCAATGAGCAGAAAATATTCTAAATTCGACCTATGAAGAGAGAGTTATGAGGGTTACTATTAGACAAGGAGATGAACGGAAAATCCAGGACTGACGACTGCGATCCCACTTACGGATCCCAAAAGGGTCTTCGAATACGACAATTCCAGTAAGGAATCAAAGAGCACTAAAATACGTTTCAGATGGCCAAAAACTTTCCCAATCCGACATCAAATGATGGAGTTATGGTCGTCTCAGTTGGATCGCGCTATTTGGAAATATTAACAATCCATATTGAAAAATGACGATCGAAGAGTTCCAACGTGCTTTTGGGATATCGAACGGTCTCCGAATTAGCCGATTCTTGTCCAATTGGGAAGCTTGTCAAGTTATGATTCCAATGAGCACAAAATATTCTAAATTCGACCAGTGAAGAGAAAGTTATGAGGGTTACTATTAGACAAGGAGATGAAGGAAAAATCCAGGACCGTCGACTGTGATCCCCCTTACGGATTCCTAAAGGGTCTTCGTGTATGATAGTTTGCAGTCAGGATTCAAAGAGCACTAAAATACCTTTCAGATGGCAAAAAATCACCCAATCTAACATCAAACATGGGAGTTATGGACGTCTCAGTTGGATCGCGCTATTTTTAAATATTAATAATCCATATTGAAAAATGACGATCGAAGAGTTGCAACGTGCTTTTGGGATATCGAACGGTCTCTGAATTAGCCAATTCTTGTCCAATTTGGAAGCTTGTCAACTTATAATTCCAATGAGCACAAAATATTCTAAATTCGACCACTGAAGAGAGAGTTATGAGGGTTACTATTAGACAAGGAGATGAAGGAAAAATTAAGGACCGACGATTGCGATCCCATTTACGGATTCTTAATGGGTCTTCATATACGACTATTCCAGTCAGGAATCAAAGAGCACTAAAATACCTTTCAGATGGGCAAAAATCGTCCCAATCAGACATCAACGATGGAGTTATGGGCGTCTCAGTTGGATCGCTCTATTTGGAAATATTAACAATCCATATTGAAAAATGACGATCGAAGAGTTCCAACATGCATTTGGGATAACGAACGATCTTCGAATTAGCCAATTCTTATCCAATTTGGAAGCTTGTCAAGTTACGATTCCAATGTGTGCAAAATATTCTTAATTCAACCTCTGAAGAGAGAGTCATGAGGGTTACAATTAGACAAGGAGATGAAGAAAAAATCCAAGACCGACGACAGTGATCCGACTTACGGATTCCTAAAGGGTCTTGGAATACAACGATTCCAGTCAGGAATCAAAGAGCACTAAAATACCTTTCAGATGTCCAAAAATCATCCCAATCCGACATCAAACGATGGAGTTATGGTCTTCTCAGTTGGATCGCGCAATTTGGAAATATTAACAATCCATATTGAAAAATGAGGATTGAGGAGTTCGAACGTGCTTTTGGGATATCGAACGGTCTATGAATTAGCCAATTCTTATCCAATTTGGAAGCTTGTCAAGTTACGATTCCAATGAGCACAAAATCTTCTAAATTCGACCTCTTAAGGGAGAGTTATGAGGGTTACAATTAGACAAGGAGATGAGGGAAAAATCCAGGACCGATGACTGTGATCCCACTTACGGATTCCTAAAGGGTCTTCGTATACGAGGATTCCAGTCAGGAATTAATGAACAGTAAAATACTTTTCAGATGGCCAAAAGTCATCCCAGTCTGACATCAAACGATGGAGTTATGTGGGTCTCAGTTGGATCACGCTATTTGGAAATATTAACAATCCATATTGAAAAATGACGATTGAAGTGCTCCAACGTGCTTTTGGGATATCGAACAGCCTCCGAATTAGCCAATTCTTATCCAATTTGGAAGCTTGTCAACTTTCGATTCCAATGAGCACAAAATATTCTAAATTCGACCTCTGAAGAGAGACTTATGAGGGTTACTATTAGACAAGGAGATGAAGGAAAAATCTAGGACTGACGACTGTGATCCCACTTACGGATTCCTAAAGGGTCATCGAGTATAATGATTCCAGTCAGGAATCAAAGTGCACTAAAATACCTTTCAGATGGCCAAAAATCATCCCAATCCGACATCAAACGCTGGAGTTATGGACGTCTCAGTTGGATCGCGCTATTTGGAAATATTAACAATCCATATTGAAAAATGACGATTGAAGAGTCCCAACGTGCTTTTGGGATATCGAACGGTCTCCGAATTAGCCAATTCTTGTCCAATTTGGAAACGTGTCAAGTTACAATTCCAATGAGCACAGAATATTCTAAATTCGACCTCTGAAGAGAGAATTTTGAGGGTTACTAATAGACAAGGAGATGAAGGAAAAATCTAGGACCGACGACTGCGATCCCACTTACGGATTCTTAAAGGGTCTTCGTATACGACGATTCCAGTTTCGAATTAAAGAGCACTAAAATACCTTCCAGATGGATAAAAATCATCCAAATCTGACATCAAACGATGGAGTTATGGGCGTCTCAGTTGGATCGCGCTATTTGAAAATATTAACAATCCATATTGAAAAATGACGATCGAAGAGTTCAAATGTGCTTTTGGGATATCGAACGGTCTCTGAATTAGCCAATTCTTGTCCAATTTGGATGCTTGTCAAGTTATGATTCCAATGAGCACAAAATATTCTAAATTCGACCTCTGAAGAGAATGTTATGAGGGTTACTATTAGACAAGGAGATGAAGGAAAAATCGAGGACTGATGACTGCGATCCCACTTACGGATCCCTAATGGGTCTTCGAATATGACAATTCCAGTCAGGTATCAAAGAGCACTAAAATACCTTTCAGATGGCCAAAAATGATCCCTATCCGACATCAAATGATGGAGTTATGGTCGACTCAGTTGGATCACGCTATTTGGAAATAGTAACAATCCATATTGAAAAATGACGATCGAAGAGTTCCAACGCGCTTTTGTGATATCGAACGGTCTCGAATTAGCCAATTCTTATCCAATTTCGAAGCTTGTCAAGTTACGATTCCAATGAGAACAAAATATTCTAAATTCGTCCTCTGAAGAGAAAGTTATGAGGGTTACTATTAGACAAGGTAATGAAGGAAAAATCCAGGACCGACGACTACGATCCCACTTACGGATTCCTAAAGGGTCTTCGTATACGACGATTGCAGTCAGGATTCAAAGAGCAGTAAAATACCTTTCAGATGGCCAAAAATCATCCCAATCGGACATCAAACATTAAAGTTATGGGCGTTTCAGTTGGATCGCACTATTTGGAAATATTAACAATCCATATTGAAAAATGACGATCGAAGAGTTCCAACGTGCTTTTGGGATATCGAACGGTCTCTGAATTAGACAATTCTTTTCCAGTTTGGAAGCTTGTCAAGTTACGATTCCAATGAGCACAAAATATTCTAAATTCGACCTCTGAAGAGAAATTTATGAGGGTTACTATTAGACATGTAGATGAAGGAAAAATCCAGGACCAACGACTGTGATCCCACTTACGGATTCCTAAAGGGTCTTCGTGTACGACAGTTTGCAGTAAGGATTCAAAGAGCACTAAAATACCTTTCAGATGGCCAAAAATCATCCCAATCTGACATCAAACAATGGAGTTATGGGTGTCTCAGTTGGATCGCGCTATTTTTAAATATTAACAATCCATATTGAAAAATGACAATCGAAGAGTTCCAACGTGCTTTTGGGATATCGAACGGTCTCTGAATTAGACAATTCTTGTCCAATTTGGAAGCTTGTCAAGTTACGATTCCAATGAGCACAAAATATTCTAAATTCGACCTCTGAAGAGAAATTTATGAGGGTTACTATTAGACATGTAGATGAAGGAAAAATCTAGGACCGACAACTGTGATCCCGCCTACGGATTCCAAAAGGGTCTTCGTGTACGACGATTACAGTCCTGATTCTAAGAGCACTAAAATACCTTTCACATGGCCAAAAATCATCCCAATCTGACATCAAACAATGGAGTTATGGGCGTCTCAGTTGGATCGCGCTATTTGAAAATATTAACAATCCATATTGAAAAATGACGATCGAAGAGCTCCAACGTGCTTTTGGGATATCGAACGTCCTCCAAATTAGCCAATTCTTATCCAATTTTGAAGCTTGTCAACATTCGATTCCAATGAGTACAAAATATTCTAAATTCGACCTCTGAAGAGAGAGTTATGAGGGTTACTATTAGAAAAGGGGATGAAGGAAAAATCCAGGACCGACGACTGCGATCCCACTTACAGATTTCTAAAGGGTAAACGATGATTCCAGTCTGGAATCAAAGAGCACTAAAATACCTTTTAGATGGCCAAAAATCATCCCAATCTGACATCAAACGATGGAGTTATGGGCGTCTCAGTTGGATCACGTAATTTTGAAATATTAACAATCCATATTGAAAAATGAGGATCTAAGGGTTCGAACGTGCTTTTAGGATATCGAACGGTCTCTGAATTAGCCGATTCTTGTCCAATTTGGAAGCTTGTCAAGTTACGATTCCAATAGGCACAAAATATTCCAAATTCAACGCCTGAAGAGAGAGTTAGGAGGGTTACTATTAGACAAGGAGATGAAGGAAAAATCTAGGACCGACGACTGCGATCCCTCTTACAGATTCCCTAAAGGGTCTTCGAGTATGACGATTCCGGTCTGGAATCAAAGAGCACTAAAATAACTTCCAAATATCCAAATATCATCCCAATACGACATCAAATAATGGAGTTATGGGCGTTTCAGTTGGATCGCGCTATTTGGAAATATTAACAATCCATATTGAAAAATGACGATCGAAGAGCTCCAACGTGCTTTTGGGATATCGAACGGTCTCCAAATTTGCCAATTCTTGTCCAATTTGGAAGGTTGTCAAGTTTCGATTCCAATGAGCACAAAATATTCTAAAGTCGACCTCTGAAGAGAGAGTTTTGAGGGTTACTATTAGACAACGAAATGAAAGAAAAATCCAAGACCGACGACTGCGATCCCACTTACGGATTCCTAAATGGTCTTCATATACGACAATTCCAGTCTGGAATTGAAGAGCACCAAAATACCTTCCAGATGGCCAAAAATCATCCCAATTTGACATCAGACGATGGAGTTATGGGCGTCTCAGTCGGATCGCATTATTTGAAAATATTAACAATCCACATTGAAAAATGACGATCGAAGAGTTCTAACGTGCTTCTGGGATATCGAACGGTCTCTGAATTAGCCAATTCTTGTCCAATTTGAAAGCTTGTCAACTTACGATTCCAATGAGTACAAAATATTCTAAATTCGACCTCTGAAGAGAGAGTTATGAGGGTTACTGTTAGATAAGGAGATGAAGGAAAAATCCAGGACCGACAACTGCGATTGCACTTACGGATTCCTAAAGGGTCTTCGTATACGATGATTCCAGTATGGAATTAAAGAGCACTAAAATACCTTCCAGATGGCCAAAAATCATCCCAATCTGACATCAAACGTTGGAGTTATGGGCATCTCAGTTGGATCGCGCTATTTGGAAATAGTAACAATCCATATTGAAAAATGACGATCGAAGTGTTCCAACGTGCTTTTGGGATATCGAACGGTCTCTAATTAGCCAATTCTTGTACAATTTGGAAGCTTGTCAAGTTACGATTCTAATGAGGACAAAATATTCTAAATTCGTCCTCTGAAGAGAGAGTTATGAGGGTTACTATTAGACATGGTGATGAAAAAAAAATCCAGGACCGACGACTGCGATCCCACTTACAGATTCCAAAAGGGTCTTCGTATACGATGATTGCAGTCAGGATTCAAAGAGCAGTAAAATACCATTCAGATGGCCAAAAATCAATCCCAATCTGACATCAAACAATGGAGTTATGGGCGTCTCAGTTAGATCGCGCTATTTGGAAATATTAACAATCCATATTGAAAAATGATGATCGAAGAGTTCCAACGTGCTTTTGGGATATTAAACGGTCTCTGAATTAGCCAATTCTTGTCCAATTTGGAAGCTTGTCAAGTTACGATTCCAATGAGCAGAAAATATTCTAAATTCGACCTCTGAAGAGAGAGATATGAGGGTTACTATTAGACAAGGAGATCAACGGAAAATCCAGGACTGACGACCGCGATCCCACTTACGGATCCCAAAAGGGTCTTCGAATACGACAATTCCAGTCATGAATCAAAGAGCACTAAAATACCTTCCAGATGGCCAAAAATTATCCCAATCCGACATCAAACGATGGAGTTATGGTCGTCTCAGGTGGATTGCGCTCTTTGGAAATATTAACAATCCATATTGAAAAATGACGATCGAAGAGTTCCAACGTGCTTTTGGGATATCGAACGGTCTCCGAATTAGCCGATTCTTGTCCAATTAGGAAGCTTGTCAAGTTATGATTCCAATAAGCAGAAAATATTCTAAATTCGACCTTTGAAGAGAGAGTTATGAGGGTTACTATTAGACAAGGAGATGAAGGGAAAATCCAGGACTGACGACTGCGATCCCACTTCCGGATCCCAAAAGGGTCTTCGAATACGACAATTCCAGTCAGGAATCAAAGAGGACTAAAATACCTTTCAGATGGCCGAAAATTATCCCAATTCGACATCAAACGATGGAGTTATGGTATTCTCAGTTGGATCGCGCTATTTGGAAATATTAACAATCCATATTGAAAAATGACGATAAAAGAGTTCCAATGTGCTTTTGGGATATCGAACGGTCTCCGAATTAGCCGATTCTTGTCCAATTTGGAAGCTTGTCAAGTTACGATTCCAATGAGCACAAAATATTCTAAATTCGACCTCTGAAGAGAAAGTTATGAGGGTTACTATTAGACATGGAGATGAAGGAAAAATCCAGGACCGACGACTGCGATCCCACGTACGGATCCCTAAAGGGTCTTCGAATACGACAATCCTAGTCAGGAATCAAAGAGCACTAAAATACCTTTCAGATGGCCAAAAATCATCCCTATCCAACATTAAACGATGGAGTTATGGTCGTCTCAGTTGGATCGCGCTAGTTGTAAATAGTAACAATCCATATTGAATAATGACTATCGAAGAGTTCCAATGTTTTTTGGGATATAGAACGGTCTCGAATTAGCCAATTCTTGTCCAATTTGGAAGCTTGTCAAGTTACGATTCCAATGAGGACAAAATATTCAAAATTCGTCCTCTGAATAGAAAGTTATGAGGGTTACTATTAGACATGGTGACGAAGGGAAAATCCAGGACCGACGACTTCGATCGCACTTACGGATTCCTAAAGGGTCTTCGTATACGACGATTGCAGTCAAGATTCAAAGAGCAGTAAAATACCTTTCAGATGGCCAAAAATCATCCCAATCGGACATCAAACATTGGAGTTATGGGCGTCTCAGTTGGATCGCGCTATTTGGAAATATTAACAATCCATATTGAAAAATGACGATCGAAGAGTTCCAACGTGCTTTTGGGATATCGAACGGTCTCTGAATTAGCCAATTATTATCCAATTTGGAAGCTTGTCAAGTTACGATTCCAATGGGCAGAAAATATTCTAAATTCGACCTTTGAAGAGAGAGTTATGAGGGTTACTATTAGACAAGGAGATGAAGGGAAAATCCAGCACTAACGACTGCGATCCCACTTACGGATCCCAAAAGGGTCTTCGAATACGACAATTCTAGTCAAGAATCAAAGAGCACTAAAATACCTTTCAGATGGCCATAAATTATCCCAATCCGACATCAAACGATGGAGTTATGGTCTTCTCAGTTGGATCGCGCTATTTGGAAATATTAACAATCCATATTGAAAAATGACAATCGAAGAGTTCCAACGTGCTTTTGGGATATCGAACGGTCTCCGAATTAGCCGATTCTTGTCCAATTTGGAAGCTTGTCAAGTTACGATTCCAATGAGCACAAAATATTCTAAATTCGACCTCTGAAGAGAATGTTATTGTAACGCCCTGAAATTCGGGGGTCGAGTATGAACTCAACTCCCGAGTTCCAACGCATCACTTATGCAACATACACAATGCCGGTTAAATGTTGTCTGAGTTAGCGCAATAAACATGAATGAGATTAAACCAAAACAGTATTTCATACTCCAGTTCAATTGCGTTTAAAAGCAACGGAAGACTGAAATTTTATATTCAAGTATGTAAAGTAACAAAATTTTCTGAACTCCAGAGTATGAGTACTAGCTGAGCAATATACATGTAATGTTTGTAAGTCAAAAATCCAAAATACATCCTCAAATGAGGCCCCGAGAACCCCACGATGCAGCCGGCCTAAGCGTAGCCGTCAGAGTACTGCATGAAGGAGAACTCCTCCTGGTCCTCATCAACGTCGGGCTCTGCTCCTGAACCAGGCGCCCTCTAAACCTGCGACAGAGTCTGGTTGGTGTGTACAACACCGTCCCGTAACGTGGGAGTGAGTAGCTAACTCAGTGGAACAATAATGCATAAGTTAACATGTTATCAAATCAACCAAGCAGTAATGATAAGGCAGTACAAATCAAGCATTTCTAACTACTCTTGTTAAATGCAAAAATGATATGACATGATGTTGTATGCCCTTGCCAAACCACCCTCAAGCGACATCATCTTACGTTCGCGAATGCTTACTCCTCAGTGCGCCACATCTACAAAGCACATGCGGTGCGATGATGCTCATGTTTTCCAAGTTTTATTAGTCCATTTCAATCAGCAGTATTGGGAAACTAAGGTACCTCCCTTGTATCATTCCCAACATGATCCATTCTAGGGTCGTCAATCCTAGTTATTCTCATACGATGTTATGGTTTGAGAAGCTTAGTGATGGCATCGCAAAGGGCTCGTCACCCGTCAGCGCGGATACAGATCTCACCGTATGTGGCTCAATTGCTGGCCGTCAGCTCGAGTACAGGTCTCACCGTACTCGGCTCAATCACTAGCCGTCAGCTCAAGTACAGGTCTCACCATACTCGGCTCAACTCACACTCTAGTTGCTGTGAAAGACACGCGGCCAATCACAGACCCTTGGAGTGTACTCGATGATACCACGGAGGACTCGTCGCCCGTCAGCACGAGCACAGATCTCACCGTACTCGGCTCTCGCCGAAGTATCGACAGCTCGAATACAGTGTCTCATACCACCGTATTCAGCTCACGAGTTAGTTGCGCAATGGTCACTACGGGGAGGCACATGGCCCCAGCATAGGCCGACAGCTCGACCACGGTGTCCCATACCACCATGCCCGGCTCATGCGTCTTAGCGGATCTAGGTACCATGGTTAAACGGGAATCACCACTGGTAAGTTTGGTACCCTAGGTTCAAGCAGTAGCGACCAAACAGGATGAACACACAACTACACTTCGGTTTAATTGGCGAGCCTGACTAGCTCGAGCGCACCACAAGTTGAGCGATATGGAGCGCAAAAGCACTCCGCGTGGCCAACCACTATCGCCAACCGAAGTACGACTCGAGTTCGCCGGACCCGTCCTTTGTGGCGACATGAATCTCAGCCACAATTACAAGTCTGGTACCGAGTGTTTGGACTATAAACATAGTCCCAAACTCAGCAGTTTCATCGTTAGCATGTGAAGTAAAGCATGATAAACAAGCAATACAAGCATGTTAATAGCATGTTATAAAGCATGAAGTAAAACATGAAGTAAAGAAAGCATGTTACAATGCATGTTGTGAGGCATGTTGTGAAGCATGTTGTGAAGCATGTAGTCAGGCACTATCCACATAGGGATACCATTACATACACATTACAGGTGAGTGGTTCTAGCGAACCACCGCACGGAGGGAAGCCTACTTGTCTCTAAGGGAGTCGGAAACCCCACATCAGCACCTCTCTAAGGCAATAATACATGAGTATTTGCGCACACGAGTGTTTACACAATTACTTAGAATACACTATTTCAACATACGCGACGTATGTTAACGAAACTTGTGTTAGGGCTGTCCCTTCGCCCCGGAGTATTTTCCCGTGTATATCGTATTCATACAGCAAATAATCATTACAATTACATTTCCAAAATCTGCACGTATGCAGGATTTCTAGAATACGCAATTTCAACATACATGACATTTACACATAAACATGTATTTTCGCGATCTCTTTCGCCAAACTAGCATTTTATCCACACATGATATAATCAAACATTAAATAAACATGTCAAACATTTTCTCAACAAAAATACGTATACGGTATTTCTACGTATATCAAGAGTATGTAAAATTCCATAATCTTTATCGCTAATCGAAACAGGAAACGGAAAGCACTTTGTACATGTGCATTTGCATGCAGATCATGAATCTATCATTATCTGACATTGAAAGCGTTGAAAACCATAACTTATACTCTTAAAGTCCTCACCTCAGCCCTTGGAATTGCAACGAATCAGCAAGGGTGTTGGAGCTTCCGTATACGGGAGTTTCCTAGCCTAAAGAGCGCATTCGATTAGTCTTTCCATAACCTATCACTAATCAAGCTCAAATCAGACCTAGGGTTAGGGTTTCTTACCTTCAAATGGGGTGGAAACCGCCGGAAAATCCCCTGGAATAGGGCGGTGTAGGCCGTGGGAGGAGTGGAAGCAGCAGAGGAAGATCGGCCTCGATCTCCACAACTTTCTCTCTCTTTCTCTCTTCTCTCTAAGGGTTTGGACCAAATTCGTATGGCTGTGAGAGGGGCTGTTCTAAGCCCCTTTTATAGCCTAGAACATATCCAAAATAGACTCAGGTTCAAGGGTGGCTACATATAAGTTCAAGGGTGTCGTCACCTAGGCAGTTCGCCACAAGCTCAAAAGGGGTGTTCTGGTAGCCCTCTTTGAGCCAAACGTCAGACTTAAGCTTACCGTCTATGGATCCACGTGGGATTACGTTTTCAACTCGATCGGATTCCCAGATCGCACGTGGCGGACCACTTTTAGTTCAACGGTCAGTGGGGCCACGATCAGAAATTCTGAGTACATGTAAAATGTTCCTGAAATTTTCTTAATCCGAGGGTGTAATTTGGTCTGATTCCGACGGTCAGGTTGCTTAATACTGACGCGCAACCGAAAGGTGCCAGATCACTATTCCAGATATTTTTATTTGGGTGGGAATAGTGTTTTCACACTCCCTCGTTCGGAGTGAAAACAATGGCCGTGGGACATCGGAATCATCTAATTTTTGAGATGATTGTCAAGCCCAGTGGGGCGGTCCTGGTTCCTTAGCTTCGTGTTAATCGGACTCCCGATGTGCGATCTAGACCTCATACGAAGTTTCGTTTCAGTCCCGAGAGCAGACGGGTAATGAGTTTGGCTCTAGACTTTAGGGCGACCTAGAGTCACCAATTCTGCAAGTTTTGGGTCTTGCAGATCGTATTTAAAGCGATCCCAACGGATTTCATGATTAACCGAGTTTAGTACTTAGTTAACTTTGTTAAATTTCTAAAGGATTTAATCCTATGTGATTTCTAGTCGAGGTGGTACTCGGCCCAATGTACGGAAATTTTCAGGTCGTTACAGTTATGAGGGTTACTATTAGACAAGGAGATGAAGGAAAAATCAAGGACTAACGACTGCGATCCCACTTACGGATCCCTAATGGGTCTTCGAATATGACAATTCCAGTCAGGTATCAAAGAGCACTAAAATACCTTTCAGATGGCCAAAAATGATCCCTATCCGACATCAAATGATAGAGTTATGGTCGTCTCAGTTGGATCACGCTATTTGGAAATAGTAACAATCCATATTGAAAAATGACGATCGAAGAGTTCCAACGCGCTTTTGTGATATCGAACGGTCTCGAATTAGCCAATTCTTATCCAATTTCGAAGCTTGTCAAGTTACGATTCCAATGCGAACAAAATATTCTAAATTCGTCCTCTGAAGAGAAAGTTATGAGGGTTACCATTAGACAAGGTAACGAAGGAAAAATCCAGGACCGACGACCCCACTTACGGATTCCTAAAGGGTCTTCGTATACGACGATTGCAGTCAGGATTCAAAGAGCAGTAAAATACCTTTCAGATGGCCAAAAATCATCCCAATCGGACATCAAACATTAGAGTTATGGGCGTTTCAGTTGGATCGCACTATTTGGAAATATTAACAATCCATATTGAAAAATGACGATCGAAGAGTTCCAACGTGCTTTTGGGATATCTAACGGTCTCTGAATTAGCCAATTCTTGTCCAATTTGGAAGCTTGTTAAGTTACGATTCCAATGAACACAAAATATTCAAAATTTGACCTCTGAAGAGAGAGTTATGAGGGTTACTATTAGACAAGGAGATGAAGAAAAAATCAAGGACCGACGATTGCGATCCCATTTAAGGATTCTTAAAGGGTCTTCTTATACGACTATTCTAGTTAGGAATCAAAGAGCACTAAAATACCTTTCAGATGGCCAAAAATCATCCCAAACGGACCTCAAACGATGGAGTTATGGGCGTCTCAGTTGGATCGCGCTATTTGGAAATATTAACAATCCATATTGAAAAATGACGATCGAAGAGTTCCAATGTACATTTGGGATATCGAACGGTCTTTGAATTATCCAATTCTTGTCCAATTTGGAAGCTTGTCAACTTACGATTCCAATGAGAGGAAAATATTCTAAATTCAACATCTGAAGAGAGAGTTGTGAGGGTTACAATTAGACAAGGAGATGAAGAAAAAATGCAGGACCAACGACAGTGATCGCAGTTACGGAATCCTAAAGGGTCTTGGAAAATGACGATTCCAGTCAGGAATTAAAGAGCACTAAAATACCTTTCAGATGTCCAAAAATCATCCCAATCCGACATCAAACGATGGAGTTATGGTCTTCTCAGTTGGATTGCGCTATTTGGAAATATTAACAATCCATATTGAAAAATGAGGATCGAAGAGTTCGAACGTGCTTTTGGGATATTCAACGGTCTCTGAATTAGCCAATTCTTGTCCAATTTGGAAGCTTGTCAAGTTACGATTCCAATGAGCACCAAATCTTCTAAATTCGACCTCTGAAGAGAGAGTTATGAGGGTTACAATTAGACAAGGAGATGAGAGAAAAATCCAGGACCGACGACTGTGATCCCACTTACGGATTCCTAAAGGGTCTTCGTATACGATGATTGCAGTCAGGAATTAATGAGCACTAAAGTTCCTTTTAGGCGGCCAAAAGTCATCCCAATCTGACATCAAACGATGGAGTTATGTGGGTCTCAGTTGGATCGCGCTATTTGAAAATATTAACAATCCATATTGAAAAATGACGATCGAAGAGTTCCAACGAGCATTTGGGATATCGAACAGCCTCTGAATTAGCCAATTCTTATCCAATTTGGAAGCTTGTCAAGTTACGATTCCAATGAGCACAAAATATTGTAAATTCGACCTCTGAAGAGAGTGTTATGAGGGTTACTATTAGACAAGGAGATGAAGGGAAAATCTAGGACTGACGACTGTGGTCCCACTACGGATCCCAAAAGGGTCTTCGAATACGACAATTCCAGTCAGGAATCAAAGAGCACTAAAATACCTTTCAGATGGCCAAAAATCATCCCAATCCGACATCAAATGATAGAATTATGGTCGTCTCAGTTGGATAGTGCTATTTGGAAATATTAACAATCTATATTAATAAATGACGATCGAAGAGTTCCAACGTGCTTTTGGGATATCGAACGGTCTCCGAATTAGCCGATTCTTGTCCAATTTGGAAGCTTGTCAACTTACGATTCCAATGAGCACAAAATATTCTAAATTCGACCTCTGAAGAGAAAGTTATGAAGGTTACTATTAGATATGGAGATGAAGGAAAAATCCAGGACCGACGACTGTGATCCCACTTAGGGATTCGTAAACGGTCTTCGTGTGTGACGATTGCAGTCAGGATTCAAACAGCACTAAAATATCTTTCAGATGGCCAAAAATCACCCCAATCTAACATCAAACAATGGAGTTATGGGTGTCTTAGTTGGATCGCGCTATTTGGAAATATTAACAATCCATATTGAAAAATGATGATCGAAGAGTTCCAACGTGCTTTTGGGATATCGAACGGTCTCCGAATTAGCCGATTCTTGTCCAATTTGGAAGCTTGTCGAGTTATGATTCCAATGAGCACAAAATATTCTAAATTCGACCTCTAAAGAGAAAGTTAAGAGGGTAACTATTAGACATGGAGAAGAAGGAAAAATCCAGGACCGACGACTGTGATCCCACTTACGGATTCCTAAAGGGTCTTCGTATACGGTGATTCCAGTATGGAATTAAAGAGCACTAAAATACTTTCCAGATGGCCAAAAATCATCCCAATATGACATCAAACAATGGAGTTATGGGTGTCTCAGTTGGATCGCGCTATTTGGAAATATTAACAACGCATATTGAAAATGACGATCGAGAGTTCCAACGTGCTTTTGGACATCGAACGGCCTCCGAATTAGCCAATTCTTACCCAATTTTTTAGCTTGTCAACTTCAATTCCAATGAGCCCAAAAAATTCTAAATTCGACCTTTGAAGAGAGAGTTATGAGGGTTACTATTAGACAAGGAGATGAAGGAAAAATCTAGGACTGACGACTGCTATCCCACTTACAGATTCCTAAAGGGTCTTTGTATACGGCGATTCCAATATGGAATTAAAGAGCACTAAAATTCCTTCCAGATGGCCAAAAATCTTCCCAATCTGACATCAAACAATGGAGTTATGGGCATCTCAGTTGGATCGCGCTATTTGGAAATATTAACAATGCATATTGAAAAATGACGATCGAAGAGTTCCAACGTGCTTTTGGGATATCGAACGGTCTTCGAATTAGCCAATTCTTGTCCAATTTGGAAGCGTGTCAAGTTACGATTCCAATAAGCACAAAATATTCTAAATTCGACCTCTGAAGAGAGAGTTTTGAGGGTTACTATTAGAAAAGGAGATGAAGGAAAAATCAAGGACCGACGACTGCGATCCCACTTACAGATTCTTAAAGGGTCTTCGTATACGACGATTTTAGTCTGGAATCAAAGAGCACTAAAATTCCTTCCTGATGGCCAAAAATCATCCCAATCTGACATCAAACGATGGAGTTATGGGCGTCTCAGTTGGATCGCGCTATTTGGAAATATTAACAATCCATATAGAAAAATGATGATCGAAGAGTTCCAACGTGCTTTTGGGATATTGAACGGTCTCTGAATTAGCCAATTCTTGTCCAATTTGGAAGCTTGTCAAGTTGTGATTCCAATGAGCACAAAATATTCTAAATTAAACCTCTGAAGAGAGAGTTATGAGGGTTACTATTAAACAAGGAGATGTAGGGAAAATCCAGGACTGACGACTGCGATCCCACTTACGGATCCCAAAAGGGTCTTCGAATACGACAATTCCAGTCAGGAATCAAAGAGCACTAAAATACCTTTGAGATGGCCAAAAATCATCCCAATCCGACATCAAACGATGGAGTTATAGGAGTCTCAGTGGATCGCGCTATTTGGAAATATTAACAATCTATATTTAAAATGATGATCGAAGAGTTCCAACGTGTTATTGGGATATCGAACGGTCTCCGAATTAGCCAATTCTTGTCCAATTTGTAAGCTTGTCATGTTACGATTCCAATAAGCACAAAATATTCTAAATTCGAGCTCTGGAGAGAGAGTTATGAGGGTACTATTAGACAAGGAGATGAAGGAAAATCCAAGACCGACGACTGCGATCGCACTTACGGATTCCTAAAGGGTCTTCATATACGACGATTCCGGTCTGGAATAAAAGAGCACTAAAATACCGTCTAGATGGCGAAAAATCACCCAATCTGACATCAAACGATGGAGTTATGGGCGTCTCAGTTGGATCGCGGCTTTTTGAAAATTTAACAATCCATATTGAAAAATGACGATCGAAGAGTTCCAACGTGCTTTTGGGATATCGAACGGTCTCTGAATTAGCAATTCTTGCCCAATTTGGAAGCTTGTCAGGTTACGATTCCATGAGCATGAAATATTCTAAATTCGACCTCTGAAGAGAGAAAGTCATGAGTGTTACTATTAGACATGGAGATGAAGGAAAAATCAGAGGACCGACGACTATGATCCCACTTACGGATTCCTAAAGGGGTCTTCGTGTACGACGATGTAGTCAGGCTTCAAAGAGCACTAAAATACCTTTCAGTGGCCAAAAATCAATCGCAATCTGACATCAAACAATGGAGTTATGGGCGTCTCAGTTGGATCGCGCTATTTTAAATATTAACAATCCATACTGAAAAATGAATCGAAGAGTTCCAACGTGCTTTTGGGATATCGAACGGTCTCTGAATTAGCCAATTCTTGTCCAATTTGGAAGCTTGTCAAATTACGATTCCAATCAGCACAAAATATTCTAAATTACACTTCTGAAGAGAGAGTATGAGGGTTACTATAAACAAGGAGATGTAGGGAAAATCCAGGACTGACGACTGCGATCCCACTTACGAATCCCAAAAGGTCTTCGAATACGACGATTCCAGTCAGGATCAAAGAGCACTAAAATACCTTTCAGATGGCCAAAAATCATCCCAATCCGACATCAAACGATGAGTTATGGGCGTCTCAGTTGGATCGCGCTATTTGGAAATATCAACAATCCATATTGAAAAATGACGATCGAAGAGTTCAACGTGCTTTTGGGATATCGAACGGTCTCGAATTAGCCAATTCTTGTCCAATTTGGAAGCTTGTCAAGTTACGATTCCAATGAGCACAAAATATTCTAAATTCGAGCTCTGAAGAGAGGTTATGGGGTTACTATTAGACAAGGAGATGAAGAAAAAATCCAAGACCGACGACATGATCCCACTTAAGGATTCCTAAAGGGTCTTGGAATACGACGATTCCAGTCTGGAATCAAAGAGCACTAAAATACCTTTCAGATGCCAAAAATCATCCCAATCCGACATCAAACGATGGAGTTATGGCGTCTCAGTTGGATCGGCTATTTGGAAATATTAACATCCATATTGAAAAATGACGATCAAGAGTGAGTTGCGTGCTTTTGGGATTCGAACGGTCTACGAATTAGCAATTCTTATCAATTTGGAAGCTTGTCAAGTTACGATTCCAATGAGCACAAAAATCTCTAAATTCGACCTCTGAAGAGAGAGTTATGAGGTTACTATTAGACAAGGAGATGAAGGAAAAATCCAGGACCGACGACTGTGATCCACTTACGGATTCCTAAAGGGTCTTCGAATACGACGATTTCAGTCAGGAATTAAGAGCACTAAAATACCTTTCAGATGGCCAAAAATCATCCCAATCTGACATCAAACGATGGAGTTATGGGCGTCTCAGTTGGATCGCGCTATTTGGAAATATTAACAATCCATATTGAAAAATGACGATCGAAGAGTTCCAACGTGCTTTTGGGATATCGAACGGTCTCCGAATTAGCCAATTCTTGTCCAATTTGGAAGCTTGTCAAGTTACGATTCCAATGAGCACAAAATATTCTAAATTCGACCTCTGAAGAGAGAGTTATGAGGGTTACTATAGACAAGGAGATGAAGGAAAAATTCAGGACCGACGATTGCGATCCCACTTACGATTCCTAAAGGTCTTCGAATACGACTATTCCAGTCAGGAATCAAGAGCACTAAAATACCTTTCAGATGGCCAAAAATCATCCAATCCGACATCAAACGATGGAGTTATGGGTGTCTCAGTTGGATCGCGCTATTTGGAAATATTAACAATCCATATTGAAAAATGACGATCGAAGAGTTCCAACGTGCTTTTGGGATATCGAACGGTCTCGAATTAGCCAATTCTTGTCCAATTTGGAAGCTTGTCAAGTTACGATTCCAATGAGCACAAAATATTCTAAATTCGACCTCTGAAGAGAGAGTTATGAGGGTTACTATTAGACAAGGAGATGAAGGAAAAATCCAGGACCGACGACTGCGATCCCACTTACGATTCCTAAAGGGTCTTCGAATACGACGATTCCAGTCAGGAATCAAAGAGCACTAAAATACCTTCAGATGGCCAAAAATCATCCCAATCCGACATCAAACAATGGATGGGTTGTGGGCGTCTCAGTTGGATCGCGCTATTTGGAAATATTAACAATCCATATTGAAAAATGACGATCGAAGAGTTCCACAACGTGCTTTTGGGATATCGAACGGTCCCGAATTAGCCAATTCTTGTCCAATTTGGAAGCTTGTCAAGTTACGATTCCAATGAGCACAAAATATTCTAAATTCGAC
This sequence comes from Magnolia officinalis, assembly GCA_021015155.1. Taxonomy (NCBI): domain Eukaryota; kingdom Viridiplantae; phylum Streptophyta; class Magnoliopsida; order Magnoliales; family Magnoliaceae; genus Magnolia; species Magnolia officinalis. Next base: position 32,746,534 of record JAJHSJ010000011.1, on the reverse strand, counting down.
CTCTGAAGAGAGAGTTATGAGGGTTACTATTAGACAAGGAGATGAGGGAAAAATCCAGGACCGACGACTGTGATCCCACTTACGGATTCCTAAAGGGTCTCGAATACGACGATTCCAGTCAGGAATCAAAGAGCACTAAAATACCTTTCAGATGGCCAAAATCATCCCAATCCGACATCAAAACGTTGGAGTTATGGTGTCTCAGTTGGATCGCGCTATTTGGAAATATTAACAATCCATATTGAAAAATGACGATCGAAGAGTTCCAACGTGCTTTTGGGATATCGAACGGTCTCCGAATTAGCCAATTCTTGTCCAATTTGGAAGCTTGTCAAGTTACGATTCCAATGAGCACAAAATATTCTAAATTCGACCTCTGAAGAGAGAGTTATGACGGTTACTATTAGACAAGGAGATGAAGGAAAAATCCAGGACTGACGACTGTGATCCCACTTACGGATTCCTAAAGGGTCTTCGAATACGACGATTCCGTCAGGAATCAAAGAGCACTAAAATACCTTTCAGATGGCAAAAATCATCCCAATCCGACATCAAACGATGGAGTTATGGGCGTCTCAGTTGGATCGCGCTATTTGGAAATATTAACAATCCATATTGAAAAATGACGATCGAAGAGTTCCAACGTGCTTTTGGATATCGAACGGTCTCGAATTAGCCAATTCTTATCCAATTTGGAAGCTTGTCAAGTTACGATTCCAATGAGCACAAAATATTCTAAATTCGACCTCTGAAGAGAGAGTTATGAGGGTTACTATTAGACAAGGAGATGAAGGAAAAATCCAGGACCGACGACTGCGATCCCACTTACGGATTCCTAAAGGGTCTTCATATACGACGATTCCAGTCAGGAATCAAAGAGCAAAAAATACCTTTCAGATGGCCAAAAATCATCCCAATCCGACATCAAACGATGGAGTTATGGGTGTCTCAGTTGGATCGCGCTATTTGGAAATATTAACAATCCATATTGAAAAATGACGATCGAAGAGTTCCAACGTGCTTTTGGGATATCGAACGGTCTTCGAATTAGCCAATTCTTGTCCAATTTGGAAGCTTGTCAAGTTACGATTCCAATGAGCAAAATATTCTAAATTCGACCTCTGAAGAGAGGTTATGAGGGTTACTATTAGACAAGGAGATGAAGGAAAATCCAGGACGACGACGTTGATCCCACTTACGGATTCCTAACGGGTCTTCATATACGACGATTGCAGTCTGGAATCAAAGAGCACTAAAGTACCTTTCAGATGGCCAAAAATCATCCCAATCTGACATCAAACAATGGAGTTATGGTCGTCTCTGATGGATCGCGCTATTTGGAAATATTAACAATCCATATTGAAAAATGAGGATAGAAGAGTTCCAACGTGCTTTTGGGATATCGAACGGTCTCCGAATTAGCCAATTCTTATCCAATTTGGAAGCTTGTCAAGTTTCGATTCCAATGAGCACAATATATTCTAAATTCGACCTCTGAAGAGAGAGTTATGAGTGTTACTATTAGGCAAGGAGATGAAGGAAAAATATAGGACCGACGACTGTGATCCCACTTACGGATTCCTAAAGGGTCTTGGAATACGACGATTCCAGTCAGGAATCAAAGAGCACTAAAATACCTTTCAGATGGCCAAAAATCATCCCAATCTGACATCAAACGATGGAGTTATGGGCGTCACAGTTGGATCGCGCTATTCGGAAATATTAACAATCCATATTGAAAAATGACGATCGAAGAGTTCCAACGCTTTGGGATATCGAACGGTCTCCGAATTAGCCAATTCAATTTGTCCAATTTGGAAGCTTGTCAAGTTACGATTCCAATGAGCACAAAATATTCTAAATTCGACTCTGAAGAGAGAGTTATGAGGGTTACTATTAGACAAGGAGATGAAGGAAAAATCGAGGACCGACGACTGCGATCCCACTTACGGATCCTAAAGGGTCTTCGAATACGACGATTCCAGTCAGGAATCAAGAGCACTAAAATACCTTTAGATGGCCAAAATTCATCCCAATCCGACATCAAACGATGGAGTTATGGGTGTCTCAGTTGGATCGCGCTATTTGGAAATATTAACAATCCATATTGAAAAATGACGATCGAAGAGTTCCAACGTGCTTTTGGGATATCGAACGGTCTCGAATTAGCCAATTCTTCCAATTTGGAAGCTTGTCAAGTTACGATTCCAATGAGCACAAAATATTCTAATTCGACCTCTGAAGAGAAGTTATGAGGGTTACTATTAGACATGTCCAGGACCGACAACTGCGATCCACTTACGATTCCTAAAGGGTCTTCTTATACGACGATTGCAGTAAGGATTCAAAAGGCAGTAAAATACCTTTCAGATGGCTAAAAATCATCCCAATCTGACGTCAAACAATGGAGTTGTGGGCGTCTCAGTTGGATCGCGCTATTTGGAAATATTAACAATCCATATTGAAAAATGATGATCGAAGAGTTCCAACGTGCTTTTGGGATATCGAATGGTCTTTGAATTAGCCAATTCTTGTCCAATTTGGAAGCTTGTCAACTTACGATTCCAATGAGCAAAAAATATTCTAAGTTCGACCTCTGAAGAGAGAGTTATGAGGGTTACTATTAGACAAGGAAATGAAGGGAAAATCCAGGACTGACGACTGCGATCCCACTTACGGATCCCAAAAGGGTCTTCGAATACGACAATTCTAGTCAGGAATCAAAGAGCACTAAAATACCTTTCAGATGGCCAAAAATTATCCCAATCCGACATCAAACGTTGGAGTTATGGTCGTCTCAGTTGGATCGTGCTATTTGGAAATATTAACAATCCATATTGAAAAATGACGGTCGAAGAGTTCCAACGTGTGTTTGGGATATGGAACGGTCTCTGAATTAGTCGATTCTTATCCAATTTGGAAGCTTGTCAAGTTACGATTCCAACGAGCACAATATATTCTAAATTCAACCTCTGAAGAGAAAGTTATGAGGGTTACTATTAGACATGGAGATGAAGTAAAAATCCAGGACTGACGACTGTGATCCCACTTACAAATTCCTAAAGGGTCTTCGTGTACGACGATTGCCATCAGGATTCAAAGAGCACTAAAATACCTTTCACATGGCCAAAAATCATCCCAATCTGACATCAAACAATGGAGTTATGGGCATCTCAGTTAGATCGCGCTATTTAGATATATAAACAATCCATATTGAAAAATGACGATCGAAGAAATCCAACGTGCTTTTGGGATATCGAACGGTCTCTGAATTAGCCAATTCTTGTCCAATTTGGAAGCTTGTCAACTTCTGATTCCAATGAGCATAAAATATTCTAAATTTGACCTCTGAAGAGAGAGTTATGAGGGTTACTATTAGACAAGGAGATGAAGAAAAAATCAAGGACCGACGATTGCGATCCCATTTAAGGATTCTTAAAGGGTCTTCTTATACGACTATTCCAGTCAAGAATCAAAGAGCACTAAAATACCTTTCAAATGGCCAAAAATCATCCCAAATGGACATCAAATGATGGAGTTATGGGCGTCTCAGTTGGATCGCGCTATTTGGAAATATTAACAATCCATATTGAAAAATGACGATCGAAGAGTTCCAATGTGCATTTGGGATATCGAACGGTCTTCGAATTAGCCAATTCTTGTCCAATTTGGAAGCTTGTCAACTTACAATTCCAATTAGCGCAAAATATTCTAAATTCCGCATCTGAAGAGAGAGTTATGAGGGTTACAATTAGACAAGGAGATGAAGAAAAAATGCAGGACCAACGACAGTGATCGCACTTACGGAATCTTAAAGGGTCTTGGAATACGACGATTCCAGTCAGGAATCAAAGAGCACTAAAATACCTTTCAGATGTCCAAAAATCATCCCAATCCGACATCAAACGATGGAGTTATGGTCTTCTCAGTTGGATCGCGCTATTTGGAAATATTAACAATCCATATTGAAAAATGAGGATCGAAGAGTTCGAACGTGCTTTTGGGATATCGAACGGTCTACGAATTATCCAATTCTTGACCAATTTGGAAGCTTGTCAAGTTACGATTCCAATGAGCCCAAAATCTTCTAAATTCGACCTCTGAAGAGAGAGTTATGAGGGTTACAATTAGACAAGGAGATGAGGGAAAAATCCAAGACCGACGACTGTGATCCCACTTACGGATTCCTAAAGGGTCTTCGTATACGATGATTCCAGTCAGGAATTAAGGAGAACTAAAATACCTTTTAGATGGCCAAAAGTCATCCCAATCTGACATCAAACGATGGAGTCATGTGGGTCTCAGTTGGATCGCGCTATTTGGAAATATTAACAATCCATATTGAAAAATGACGATCGAAGAGTTCCAACGTGCATTTGGGATATCGAACAGCCTCTGAATTAGCCAATTCTTATCCAATTTGGAAGCTTGTCAAGTTACGATTCCAATGAGCACAAAATATTCCAAATTCGACCTCTGAAGAGAGAGTTATGAGGGTTACTATTAGATAAGGAGATGAAGGAAAAATCCAGGACTGACGACTGCGATCCCACTACGGATCCCAAAAGGGTCTTCGAATACGACAATTCCAGTCAGGAATCAAAGAGCACTAAAATACCTTTCAGATGGCCAAAAATCATCCCAATCCAACATCAAACGATAGAGTTATGGTCGTCTCAGTTGGATCACGCTGTTTCGACAAGAAAACAAAAGTATTCGATTTGGGAATTATCTTATTCAATCATAACAATGAAATAATTACAGAAACAATCATCACACTTTATTGATTCTGAATTCATTTACATCCTCAAGTATCCCTTGATTCTAAGATAGTTTACAAAGAATTCATTACAAGTTATGGTTATCGCAGTTAAATATAAATTTCGGCAGCATAACTTGTAATGAATTCTTTGTAAACTATCTTAGATCAAGGGATACTTGAGGATGTAAATGAATTCAGAATCAATAAAGTGTGACGATTGTTTCTGTAATTATTTCATTGTTATGATTGAATAAGATAATTCCCAAATCGAATACTTTTGTTTTCTTGTCGAAACAAAATGTCGACTCTGCTGGGGAATTATATCTTATTTAAAACTAACATTGGAAAGTTGCAAGACTCTCACTACTGTTTTTGGCATCTTCCAGATGCCAAAATGGCGACTCTCAGTGGGAACATCTCCCCTTCATCTCTAAGATAGTTTACTTAATTTTCCATATACTAATTTCATGAATGTTTTGTTATTGAAGGTACCCAAATTCAATCACACTACATTGCTAATGGCTAACGTTGCGAGAAAAGTGAACTTCCGATTCACCGCTACTGGATTTGTAATTGAATATGCGCCGAACCAAACTCCTGAGCATACGAAAGCAAGCACTACAAGCAGGCGCAAAGCGACTCAAGTAACAGTGGGAGTTATTTCTGTCTCACCTCAGCCTCAAGAAAATGATGAGAATTGGACTTTGGTACTGTCCAAGAAGACAAAAGCAAAGACTTTAAAGAACCGCAAAGCAAAAGTACTTGTACCAAGAACTGAGGGACCGGTCACGCGTAGCATAGCTAGAAGAAAACCTGAGCTCGCTCCTCCGGCAATTTATCCTGAACAAGCTACTTCGCAGTTCTTGTTGCGTGATTTTCCGACTTTGATTGCTCCAAAGACTAAATGGACAGAATCGCAGAAAGGCAAAGCACTGATGATAGGATCACCGATGCTTGTGTCACCCCAAACAAGCTCGCCCATAACTGTATCACCTCGATCGGTTAAAAGCACGGGAAGTACACAAGAATCAAACGAGACTCCAATGTCTCCCCTCTTTATAAGTCCTGTTACGTTAACATACTCACGTTTTACTCAAAAAACAGCTTCGACAAACAGTCAAGAGGCCGCAGTATATATGGCAGAAACGGGTCAAGAAAATAGGCCATCTACTGAAGAACGTGTTGATCAAATGGTAGAGGCACAAAGAGTGCTAATGGATGAATGCCGGAACCTCAGAGAAGCTCTGGCAACTCTGGCACATAATGTAGCCCAAATAGTGGCTCCACCCATGATGGGGGCAACGAATGGACAAGAGAACCAACCTGAAGGCTCTCGTCCGCAAGAGATAGGATCACGAGGATCAGTTCCAGCAGTAAGAGCTATAACACAAGATGATGTAAGACAAGTCGTCGAAGAAGCAGTCAGAATAGAAAGAGAGCGAGCGAATACCGGTCGTTTCAGATACCGAACACCCTACCCGAGAGAGGTAGAGGATGTTCCGTTTCCAGCCAATTTTAAACATCCAGATTTCCAGAAATTTAATGGGGAAGGATCACCAGAAGAACACCTGATGCATTTCATCACCAGCATGGGAAACTTCTCCACAATACCTCAATACTGTTTACGCTTATTTGGATCATCATTGACAAGTAAAGCTTTCAGGTGGTATTCAAATTTAGCACCGGGATCTATACACACATGGGAAGAAATGCAAGATGCTTTCATGTCAAACTTCTTCTCATCAGAACGCGATGTTAGTATCACAGAATTAGCTTCAGTACGACAGCGAGAAGGAGAACCAGTTGAAAAATTCATAGACAGATGGAAGACGCTGGGGGCATCATGTAGGCAGTTGCCAGAAGAAAAGGAACAAGTCAAAATGTGTCTGAACTCTATGGAGACAGGAATTGCGTTCGGACTCACCAGTGCTGATATCGGAACCTTTCGCGATTTGGCTACCAAAGCCCATGCATTGGAATTAATGACTCGTAAGATGCCAGCATTTCATCATGAAACTGTCAGAAGAATACCTGGCAGGACAACCGTCAACACCATCGATCGGGATAAGAAAAATCAAGAGGTGAAGGGCTCAAGAGACAAAAGGCCGGAAGGAAAAGAAAACTGGAATCAATCAAGGGACAAATACGGTGGAAAAAAGCTTAGAATGCTCGATTCTCATGAAGGATTTGAGTTTGACAGAGAGGACGTGGTGCCTATGATGCAACAATTGTTAAAAGCAGGTACCCTGGAATTACCGGAACCGAAGCGCCCTGAAGATGTGACAAGAACCCGAGAAAGAAACTTTTGCTGTTATCATCGCTTAGTGGGATATCCGACAGAAAATTGTTACACGTTAAAATGCATCATACAGCGAATGATAAATAGAGGGGATATAATAACCAGCGAAAGCAAAGAAAAGAATACAAGGACGACAGTAAATGTATTGTCAATTCAAGAAAAGACTCGAGGAATGAAAGAAAAGGGAGACCGAAGGCCGATAAGAAATGCGACAATGATTACGTTGCGATCAGGGAAGCAGATAACGAGTCCGATAAAGCAAAAAGCAGAAATTATAAGGAAAGAAGTGACTGAAAAGCGGAACATCAAGGATAGAAGTAGGAATGAAGATACATCGACAAAAGTGGCTTACGATGTAGTTAGTCACTTGAAAGGTATATCCGCACATTTGAGTATTTATGATGCACTCAAGTTATCGGAAGAGTTTCGACAGAGTTTGATTCAAGCACTGGCTGATCACGATGTGAGAGAAACTTTACTGACAGAAATGAAGAATGAAAGAAGCAAGGAAAAGGTGGATTGTCTACCAGTGATATCTTTTTCTGATGATGATTTAATTAGTGAAACAGAACATAACAGGCCATTGATGATAGAAGGGTACATTTGTGAAAAGAAGATAAAACGGATCATGATAGATAATGGGTCAGCAGTGAATCTTTTGCCACTCTCCATGATTACTAAATTGGGTTATCGCCGTTCAGATTTGCGCCCCAGCGGAATGATGATACAAGGGTTTAATCAAGATGGACAACGCGTACTCGGTAAAATTACAGTAACATTGGAAGTAGGAGAATTAATCATTTCTGTTGTATGTCACGTTATAAATGCTGTGACGACATATAACCTTCTCTTGGGAAGGCCATGGATACATTAGTACAATATTGCTCTACACCAATGTTTCAAATACTATAAGGATGGAATGCAGTGTAAAGTGATAGCTGAAGCGAAACCATATACAGAAGCTGAGTCTTTCTTTGCGGATGCTAGCTATTATAAATGTTTCTCCAAAGAAGCGGGAAATGATGATAGAAAAGGAATCTTGAAAGATGTCCAAATAAATAAAGTTAGAGAAGAAAGGGCGGAGTCTTCTGAGACTACAGGAGCAAGGAAAAAGTTTTATTTTGTACCAAAGCGCCTGAGACAACCTGGACAACCGCCGTTGACATTGTTGTCAACAGAACAGTTGAAAGTCTTACAGTCCAATTACATAATGCCCTTACCCAATATCGAAAGATGTAAGCCATTTGCAGTCGCCCCAGGCACATTTCAAGTCAGAGCCAGTGCTAAATATCCTGAAGCAATAAAATTCCACGTTGCAGCAGAGGTGAAGAATGAAAACACAAGCAATATATATCATGGAGAGTTAGCACCGCAGAATTTGAAAAAATACAGTGCAGTAAGCAAGAAAATCATGAAAAATATGGGTTTTGATTGTGACAAGCCCACTGGACTGAATCATGGGAAAGGAATTCAAATCCCTCTCGGAGTTAATCAAGAAAAATGGAGAAAATTCCAAGGATTAGGAGCAGAATCATCAGTAAATATGATATCAGTAGATATGACTCCAGCCGAACAGATGTCAGAACAAGATGCTAAGGTAGTTAAGTGTCCTGAAAACGCTCCAAGACAAATAGAAGACGGAGGACAGCCGACGATAGATGGCTTGCGAGAAATAAATTTGGGAACAGCAGAAGAGCCAAGGAACACATTTATCAGTATCAGCCTTTCAGATCAGGAATTTGAGAAATATGGCCAGCTTCTCAGAGAAAATAAAGACGTCTTCGCTTGGACATATGAAGAAATGCCAGGATTGGAACCCTCTGTAGTAATGCATCGATTAAATATTTCCAAAGAAAAGAAACCAGTAAAGCAAGCACAAAGGCGATTCCACCCAGACCTGATTCCATTAATCGAAAATAAAGTAAATAAATTAATAAAGGTTGGATTCGTCAGAGAAGTTAAATATCCTAGTGGATATCAAACATTGTTCCGGTGAAAAAGAAAAATGGGCAGATTAGAGTATGCATCGACTTCAGAGATCTGAATGAAGCATGTCCAAAAGATGACTTCCCTCTCCCGATAACAGAATTATTAATTGATAGCACTACTCAGTATGCTATTATGTCCTTTATGGACGGATACGCGGGTTATAATCAAATCAGGATGGCACCCGAAGATGAAGAGGCGACAGCTTTCAGAACACCGCTTGGAATTTATTGTTATAAAGTTATGCCTTTCGGTCTCAAAAATGCTGGGGCAACATATCAAAGGGCAATGAAAAATATTTTTCAAGATATGATGCATAAACATGTCGAATGCTATGTTGATGATTTGGTAGTCAGGTCACCGCGAACATTTATCATCAGTCTTCCGTCGTCTCAGAAAGAAGCAATTGAAAATGAACCCTGCTAAGTGTGCATTCGGAGTATCTTCTGGAAAGTTCCTCGGCTTTGTTGTACGACACAGAGGGATCGAGATTGATCCAGAAAAAATTAAAGCTATTCAAAATATGCCGCCGCCAACAACGTTGAAGGAATTAAAAAGCTTACAAGGAAAATTGGCATACATTCGTCGTTTCATTTCAAATCTCGCAGGAAGATGTCAGCCATTTTCTCGGTTAATGAAGAAAGACACAGAATTTATATGGGATCACGCCTGTCAAAATGCCTTTGACTCAATCAAGGAATTGTTGAAACAGCCGCCGGTGTTAACAGCTCCAGTGAAAGGTAAGCCACTTATCTTATATACATCTGCAGCTACAAATTCTTTGGGTGCTTTGTTAGCACAGATAAATGAAGCCGGAAAAGAGACTACTCTTTATTATCTAAGCCGAACATTAATGGGGGCAGAATGCAATTATTCCTCGATCGAAAAAGAGTGTTTGGCACTGATATTCGCTGTACAAAAGTTAAGGCATTATTGTCTCTCCCATGATATAACTCTAATCTCAAGAGCAGATCCGATAAAATTTTTGATGACCAGGCCAATGTTGTCAGGAAGACTAGCTAAGTGGATGTTATTGCTATCAGAATATACTATTTCATATAAACCGACGAAAGCAGTAAAAGGACAAGCTATGGCAGATTTCCTCGCAGCACATCCTATAGCAGAAAGTGAAGAAATTAATGACGAATTTCCAGATGAACAGGTTATGTTGGCTGAATCTCAAAATCTTTGGCAAATGTATTTTGATGGTGCTGCTCGAATATCGGGAGCGGGGGCAGAATAATATTCATTACACCTCAAGGCGATTTATTACCATATTCCTTCACATTGGGCACTGCATGCACAAACAATGAAGCTGAATACAGAGCTCTTATCATCGGAATGGAAATAGCCCAGCAAATGGAAATAAAATTATTGCATATCTTCGGAGATTCTAAATTGGTTATAAATCAATTGACAACCGAATTTGAAGTAAGGAAAGAAGAACTCCTATCCTATTATCGGAAGGCACAACAGTTGCTTGAACAGTTTTCTCATGTGGAAATTAAACACATACCGCGGTCGGAGAATACAAAAGCAGATGCTTTAGCCGGTCTGGCAGCAGCTCTGTCCTGCACAAAACGAAGTCCTCTTCAAGTAACTATAGAAGAAAGAAGATTCCTGCCGTCTGCAGAAGTTATCGAAGAAACCGTAGAAATGTTTCCTATATCTTGTCTGGAAGTAATGATAAACGATTGGCGTCAGCCTTTCGTTGATTATCTAAAGTATAATATCTTGCCAGAAGATAATGCGCAAAAGCAGCAGATTAAGCAGCGATCAGGCAAATTTGTCATATGTAGTGAAGTATTGTATAGAAAATCTTACAATAGAATGCTGCTAAGATGCTTAGACAAGCAGGAAGCAAACCAAATGCTGCGGGAAGCACATTCAGGTGAATGTGGAGCACATCAAGCCGGCCGAAATTTGTGCCATAGAGTGCATCGAATGGGTTATTATTGGCCTACTATGTTCAAAGATGCAATAGAATATGCAAAGCGGTGTCACGAATGTCAAATACACGGAAATGTAATACATGTTCCTCCAGAAGAATTACATCAGTTTGTTACTTCCTGGCCTTTTTCAGCATGGGGACTCGACGTGATTGGTCCTATAAATCCCCCTTCATCAAAAGGAAAACAGTATATCTTGGCAGCAACAGACTATTTCTCCAAATGGACCGAAGCGGTCGCCTTGCGTAATGTTAAAGAGAAAGACGTGGTCAATTTCATCCGACATGCCATAATATACCGTCATGGTATTCCGAAAAAGATAGTCACTGATAATGGTACCCCTTTTAAAAATAGAGGCATGGAAAAGTTATGTCAGAAGTTTGGCATCCAGCATTCTTTTTCAACACCTTATTATCCTCCGGCCAATGGACTAGCAGAGGCGTTTAACAAAACGATCGTCAAAATAATGAAAAAAACGGTGACAGGCAATAAACGCGATTGGGATGAAAAGTTACAAGAAGCATTATGGGCCTACAGAACTACCCATCGTACAGCAACAGGGGCGACACCGTATTCGTTAATCTATGGTATAGAGGCAGTTATCCCAATTGAAATGCAGGTGGCATCACTCCGGATAGCAGTACATCAGTCTATAACAGATGATGAAAATGCAAAAATAAGGCTGAAAGAATTAGATTTGCTCGATGAGAAGCGTCTTGCAGCTCAGCAGCGGTTGCAGTCATATCAGGCCAGAATATCGGCTGCCTTTGATAAACAGGTTAAATACCGCTCTTTCAAAAAAGGGGATATGGTGTTAATGTTGAAAAGACCTATAGTGGTCACTCGCCGGACAGGGGGCAAGTTCGAGCCTAAATGGGACGGTCCATATGTAGTAAAAGAAGTATACTCCAATGGGGCATATAGAATCGCAAATCAAGAGGGACAGGGTATCAGTATACCTGTCAACGCCCGTTTCATCAAAAGATACTACCCCTGAAGATAGACATGCTGATTTTGACCCCGAATATTATCGGCATAATGATTCTGTATCAAAAGGGGGCAAGGATGAATAAGATCATGTCTATATGGCAACAAAAAAGAAACTATGAAGAAAAAGTTCACAAACATGTCAATTATCGGCATCGAATCTAAAAAATATATATATGATCATCATCATCATCAAATAAGATTGACAAAGTTAATATCATCTCGAAGATTCTCTTGAAGATATCATTTAAGCTGGAAATATCAGGCCTTACAAGGCATGGATTCTCTTGAAGATATTATTTAAGCTGAAAATATTCTGCCTTACAAGGCATGGGTCTTCTTAAAGATATTTCAAAAATATCTACCATATTTTGCAGATAATGATGATCATATATATATATATATATATATATATATATATATATATATATTATCGCCTCACAAGGCATGGACCTTCTTGAAGATTGAAGATAAATATTATTGCCTCACAAGACACAGACCTTCTTGAAGGTAAATATTATTGCCTTACAAGGCACGGATATTCTTGAAGATATTATCAAAAGCAAAGATACATCAATAACAATCAAAGAGGCAGTATAGCCAAGCCAAATCCTAAAAGAGCCAAATTGAGACAAGTCAAAAAAAGATCAAGCTCGTAAAAAAAAAAAAAAAAAAAAAAAAAAGAAAAAAAATGCTCTCAAAGGATCAAGCTCTAAAAGAGCCGGCCAACTATACATAAGACCTATGAAGATCGCCATTCGGGCAGCGGCAAGGAGTCAGTGGCCCTAAAAAGTCCGCGAAGACCATCGTGCGCACCCATGCGGGCAGCTGACGAAGTCAAGGATTCAAAGCCTAAAAGGCCATAAATCTACGAAGACTAGTCACCGTAACTCCCATGCCGTCTGTATAGCTTCTGGCAGCGCCACGGGGAACGGATGAAAATGCCCTCCTGTGAATGGGCTCGACCTTGCAGACGAAGAAAACAGGGGCCGCAGTGCGAGCTTTATGCCAACCGTGCGTAAGACCCTCCAGGTCTAGGGTTTGATCTCAGTAGTAACTCGTGAGGAAGGGCTTAAACCTACTCATTGATGGACTGGCGACCCTAGATTTGGTGCCCAAAGGTAGCCTTGCGAGCCCTGCGAACTCTAGAGAGTTACCGTGGCCAACCCTGTGCGTAAAACCAACAGTTCACCGTCCGGTAGCGTCAATGGGCCCCTCTGATGGACCGTGACCTTGAGCTCAAGGCAGTGAGAAGCCCAAAAGAGAACTCTAGAGAGTTACAGTGGCCATCACATAAGACCCATAAATGCTCCACTACTCATGAGCTTAAACTGTGTGTGTGCGCATGCTCCACTACTCATGAGCTTAAACTGTGTGTGTGCACACGCTCCACTACTCATGAGCTTAAACTGTGTGTGGCTAATTAAATCAAAACTTAGTACCGCCAATCTAAATACTCACATAGAGAGTCCCGCACTAACAAAGCATAAAAGGTTTAGAAATTGTAAAGGATGTAATGAAATTACTGTATAGAGTATAAATATAATCTAATAATATTAAGTATAAGCATACAATATGAAAATGACATACAATATAAAAATGCTATTATAAACATCTCAAAATGCTATCATGAAACATATGTAAAGCTAAATAAATTATGTCAAAAAAAAAAAACCAAAAAAGAAGAAACAAAAAGAAACCAAAAATGAAAGCAAAAAGCCAAATAAATTATGTCCAAAAGAAACATGAAAGCAAAGATTACATGTTCAAAATTACATGTTTAAAGATCTTCTGTAATCCCCACTGCTTTTGAATATCTGCGTAAATCTTCTTTCAATTGTGCCTGAGCTGCATCATGTTTAGATTTCTCTTCAAAAATAAGTCTTGCTTGATCAGGAACGCCAGTAAGCTTATCCTCCAAAGAAGCGATCATTTCTTTTCCTTGAAGTTGTGCAGATTTTTCAATATCAATGGATTAAGCATTTGTTCGTATCTTTTCTTCAACATCTTGAAGGGCTAAGGATTGCTCACGATTCTTTCTCTCTAGTTGAGAGATTTCCTCCTTCAGAGCTGCAATACGATCTTGGATAATCGCTTTTCCATCAATATAAGCCTTTTGTTGATCTTGAAGAATTATACGCTCTTGTTCAAGTTTAGAAATCGATGAAGCCGACAGAAAAACTTGTTCTTGAGATAAAGTCAGCTGCTTCCTGTATTCTAAAATTTCAAGTGCGATTGTGACATTCTCTACTGACGCCAGAGAAATTACTGAATCACGAAATTTGAGGAGGGAATCCCGCAAAGGAGATATGTTTATTCTGGCCATCTTGGCAGAGCTCTCCAAAATCTCTATGGCAACATCCAAATCCAACCATTGATCAGGATTTTTGAAGATATGGATTATGGCTAACAAGGAATGTTTCACCATGAGCATTTTATGAACAGGAATTTTCGCGAAAGATGACAATTCAGAAATAGTGGTCACAGAATCAGAACTGGCCGCGCCACTGCAAGAATAAGTTCCTATAGCAAAAGAAGAAAAATATTTAAAATACTATTATGAAATTAGTATTGGGCAAAATAATCAATGCCTATATGTATACCTGTTACAGGAATGCGACTAATAGAAGGAGAAGCTCTCTGAGTCATGGAAGGGCCCAATTCCACCATATCAGCAAAAGATGGTGCTCTAGCCTCTGTGCTTGAATCTCTGGTAGTCGGAGTTGGCAAGTCTGTAGTCTCTGTGGGAAATATGATTTCACGAGCCACTACTCTCTGCACTACCAATGGAATTGCGGGTCCTTTTGGTGAAGTTACCACAAGAGGGTTCATTGGAGAGATAGCACCTATTTCTGCAACTTGGGCACCTAAAAAGGGAGACGCAATGATTAAAAATAAAAATAAATAAATATATGTTAAAATAAAAATATATATATGAAAATTTCCTTTACCTGGTGAATACCCATATTCTCCATAATCTAAGAGATCCTCGTCATCTTTCTCAGCTGCAGGAGATTTAGCAGGAGCATTGGCGCCAGGAAAAGTCTTAGCAATTGCAGGGGAAGATTCCATCTCAACTTCTTTTACAGCTGTTTCCTCTTCTTCGCCAATATCAACTTCACCTTCTTCAAAGTCATCATCTTTATCTTCACCACTATCGCTATCTCCGCTGTCTTCGTATTGTGAAGATTCAGTTGTATCTGATGATGAAGCTGAACTTTCATCTTCCAAATTTTCTTCGTCAACTTCTTCAATAATAACCTGCTTCCCTTTGTAAGAAATGGGTTTGCTTCTCTCCGGTGCAGACTCTTGGACCATAGGGGAAGCAGATGCTTGGCGAGTCATTTCGGAAGGAATAGGGGATGATGTTTGCAAACGCGTTCTTGATCTAGTCATCGGAGAAGATGGACTAGGACCAAGGGGTTGTGGAGGAGATACGGAAGTACCAATAGCTGGTCCTTCTTAAATTGCTGCAGTCTCTACAGGAATTGGAGAAGATGTACCTACAGCATCGTCTGCGGCTTGGTCTGAAGAGTCCCGACGAAATTTCTCAAATTCTCTCAGATCTCCGTGAGCAAACCAGCCATCCAAAGTATTGATGGGCTTGATTTCACGGATGGGATCTTCCAATGATATCTTCCTACAAATTTCTCCGGGATGAGATGCATGACTCTTTTCTGGAATATAGCCAATTCCGCTCTCTAAATTTCTGCCCTTTAGCCTGGGCGGATGAAGAAAGATAGAAGAATCCACTGGCAAGCATTTAGCAACCAGGTATGATTGATGATCCCACCATCGCATCCAGCTATATGATGTACGGACTATGCGATCACAGCTTGGAATTATGAAAAGGGATCCAACGCAACCATTCAGCAACTGTTTCCATATCATGGCCCAGTTAAGAGGACCAGTTCCATAGCAGCGCATTTTTCTGGTAACCAGCCCGCAGTCTTGTGGTACAGTTTGATCATAACCAAATTGACGAGCAAAGCGACTGGGGTAGTAAGGTTCTCTCCAGAATTCTGTCCCTTCCCGAAGAGGCAAACTGCATGAGCGAATGGAAAAGAAGAAAGCTCTTTCTGCTGCAGTAAGTGTTTCGTTGTCCACCATATCTGTATCTTCGGTGTAGCGATGTAGGCGGAACTGAAAGAAGTTTATCTGATCATCATCCCGAATTTTGTTGGCAACCCACTCATATGCCCTTTTTGCCATCGCTCTTTGCTGAAAGAACCAGAGTGGAAGGTGAGAAGGATGAGTATATGCTTGTTCCGAAGCTTCAAAAGTCCAGGGAAAATAAACTCCAAGCCACCCCGTAATATAATGCCAAGAAGTATGCGCAGACGAAGCTCCAAGAATTGGGTCTTTTATGTGGGTAGCTACTTCTCCAAGAGCCCTGTAGATAGAACATAATACGGGAGGAGCAAGAGAATATTTATGGCCCTCTGCTAAAGCACCAGCCACAACGAAGACACTGGGACGAACAGCATCTGCCCACTTGGAGCTGGGCAATACGACCAAGCTTAGCCAGTAAGCCAAGAATGCTGCAAGCTTTCCGAAAGAACTATATTCTGGATTTCTTCTTATTGCATCTCGAAGCTTCGTTAGTTCTTTAGAGTGGCAGTCGCGAAACCTTCAAAGAAAATAAGGAGGTTAATATGCAAGAATGGCTAAATAGCAAGAATACAAGGAGGAAGATCAGTTGTTGAATTGGTAAATACCTGAGACCCCTAGAAAAATGTGCTAGCCATTGAAGAGGGGGAATTTTGTGGAAGTTAGGAAATTTGCCCATCTCTTTGAATAACTCTATAGTAGTCTCAGAAATGGAAGGCTTGCGGTCTGGAGAAGATACAAAGGCCAATTCTCTGTTTGTCGAAATGAATTCATCATAGAATTTGCCTGTTATTGTGAGACCGGCTATGCGATGAAGGTCCCAAAGAGATATGCTCATTTCACCATAAGGAAGATGGAAGGAGTTGGTTGTAGGCGACCAGTATTCAAGGAAGCCTTTCAGAATATTGGGTTCCCTATAGAAGTATTTGGAGGTCACTTCTATTGCATCATAAAGGCCGATCTTTGCAAGAGTGCTCGTATGCTTCAGCAATATAGCCTCCGCCCATTCAGAATAGTATCGACGAGCAGTTAACATGCCTCTGATGCGGAATTCTGCCTGTCCCCAGAGTTGCTCCCGATCTCTGAAGCGCTGTCGCACCATCTCATAAAAATGAGAAGGAAAGAGATCATGAGGACTGTGGAAAGGAGTTAAGAAGATCATGGGATGAACTTCTCCTATCCTCTGTCGCGGTTTCTGAGTTCGAATAGTTCCCTCCAGGATTCGGGGCTCTCTTGAAGTCCATGATTCAGTATACATTAATCTCTCGCCATGGACATAATCTTTGGACTCGCAGTCTAGCATGGACTGATGGCGATATACCTTGATCGGAATGATTGTCATGCCCTCCGCATGAGGATTATCAAACTTCATAATACCTTTGATAACTCGTACTGAGTCCCACGAGTTCTGAAGCCTCTTCTTCTTGTGTTCCTTGATCTTTTCTGCAAAATCTTTCACCTTATTGCAATGAATTTTCTTTGGGCGAGAAGCAGGAAGAGTATCTTCACGGAGAGGTGCTCTCTCACTGTCAGTCCGAATATGAGCAGTGGTCTTCAACCATTCATCCCAGTCATACTCTCTGTCATGCTTAGGCGGACATTTGATGTCTCCCAAAGATATAGATCTGTGAATGGGGGAAGGTAAAGATCTAATATGGTCAGAAAAGTCAAAAGTGGGAAGAACAGGTTCTTTGAAGTAAGCGGGATTTCTGGAAGTGGTCTTTGTCCGCTTAGCAGGAGGCTGATCAGAAGAAGGAGAATCAGAAGGAGTTACAAGACGAGCCGTTTGTTTAACACGAGTCATGAAAGTAAGATAAAGGAAGTAAGAAAGGAAGAAGAGAGAAAATGGCTAAGTGTTGGAGACAGTTCAAAAAAAGAAAAAATTGGCTAAATACAGAGTACTTTGCGCGGGGTCGCACAAAGTATACAGTTTGCACAGAAAAACTTCAAGCTCAAAAGAAAATCGCGTAAAGTGAAACGGTTTGCGCAGGGTCGCGCAAAGTGGGAGGTTTGCGCGGAAGAAATCGCCAGAGCAGAGTTTCAGCAGAGAACGGTTCGTAAAAATGACTAAGTAGTTGGACTATTTATAACCTTTATGGCCGAGTACGGTACTCGACCAGAGCTTTGCGCGGGGTCGCGCAAACCCTGTAGAAGATAACTGGTTGATCCTTTTCTTTAATTTTTGAAAAAAACAAAGAACGGATCAAGGGGGCATCTGTTGAGGCAAAAAATAAGCAAAGAAGTGAAGATGAGAAAAATCAAGAAATCAATTTGAGAGATCAAGAAATCAGCTTCAAAGACAACTTTGCGCGGGTCCGCGCAAAGTGAAATGGTTGCGCCAGACCGCGCAAAGAGAACGGTTTGCGCTGGGGATTATGAAGACAGTTTGCGCGGGGGCTGATGGTTTGCGCGAGACCGCGCAAAGCATATCGTTTGCGCGTATCTGCGCAAAGTATATGACGGTGGGATCAAAAAGGTTGGTTGATTATTTTGTCCCACATCGACCAGAACAGAGATTTCCATTGAAGCAAACGTCTATAAATACCTCGTTCCTCCTCTCAAAGGGGGTTCGAAGATTTCAGAAGTGAAAGAAAGACGAAAGAGAAGACAGAAGGTGCGGAGTATTGGACTCCTGCACTTTGCGCGACGGCGCACAAAGGAGTATTGGACTCCTGAAGTTTGCGCGGACCAGCGCAAAGCGGCACTGGGTTGATATAGTTTGCGCGGACCCGCACAAAGCATATGGTTTGCGCGGGGTCACGCAAACCGACTGTTGAACAGTCTATAACAACAATGGGCGGTTATGCTGTTAGAATGGCTAGAGTCTTCAAGTCTTCAGGTTCTTCTTGTTCAAGAGAAAAGGAAGGATTATCGACGAAAAAGGAATGTTCCTCCTAAGTTTCAGGAGATGACTGAAATAGTGCTGTTATGCTGCCGGAATCTCCGTCCTCTTGAAGACTATTGGTCGATTTATCCATTCCTCCTAAGTCATAGGAGATGATTGAGATCGGCACTGTTATGCTGCCGAAATTTATATTTAACTGCGATAACCATAACTTGTAATGAATTCATTGTAAACTATCTTAGAATCAAGGGATACTTGAGGATGTAAATGAATTCAGAATCAATAAAGTGTGATGATTGTTTCTGTAATTATTTCATTGTTATGATTGAATAAGATAATTCCCAAATTGAATACTTTTGTTTTCTTGTCGAAACACGCGCTATTTGGAAATATTAACAATCCATGTTGAAAAATGACGATCGAAGAGTTCCAAAGTGCTTTTGGGATATCGAACGGTCTCCGAATTAGCCGATTCTTGTCCAATTTGGAAGCTTGTCAACTTACGATTCCAATGAGCACAAAATATTCTAAATTCGACCACTGAAGAGAAAGTTAAGAGGGTTACTATTAGATATGGAGATAAAGGAAAAATCCAGGACCGACGACTGTGATCCCACTTACGGATTCGTAAAGGGTCTTCGTGTACGACGATTCCAGTATGGAATTAAAGAGCACTAAATTACCTTTCAGATGGCCAAAAATCATCCTAATCTAACATCAAACAATGGAGTTATGGGCGTCTCAGTTGGATCGCGCTATTTGGAAATATTAACAATCCATATTGAAAAATGACGATCAAAGAGTTACAACGTGCTTTAGGGATATCGAATGGTTTCCGAATTAGCCGATTCTTGTCCAATTTGGAAGCTTGTCAAATTACAATTCCAATGAGCACAAAATATTCTAAATTCGACCGGTGAAGAGAAAGTTATGAGGGTTACTATTAGACATGGAGATGAAGGAAAAATCCAGGACCGATGACTGTGATCCCACTTACGGATTCCTAAAGGGTCTTCGTATACGGCGATTCCAGTATGGAATGAAAGAGCACTAAAATACCTTTCAGATGGCCAAAAATCATCCCAATCTGACATCAAACAATGGAGTTATGGGCGTCTCAGTTGGATCGCGCTATTTGGAAATATTAACAATGCATATTGAAAAATGACGATCGAAGAGTTCCAACGTGCTTTTAGGACATCGAACGGCCTCCGAATTAGCCAATTCTTACCCAATTTTTAAGCTTGTCAACTTTCAATTCCAATGAGCACAAAAAATTCTAAATTTGACCTCTGAAGAGAGAGTTATGAGGGTTACTATTAGACAAGGAGATGAAGGAAAAATCCAGGACTGATGACTGCGATCCCACTTACGGATTCCTAAAGGGTCTTCGTATACGGCGATTCCAGTATGGAATTAAAGAAAACTAAAATACCTTCCAGGTGGCCAAAAATCATCCCAATCTGACATCAAACAATGGAGTTATGGGCGTCTCAGTTGGATCACGCTATTTGGAAATATTAACAATGCATATTGAAAAATGACGATCGAAGAGTTCCAACGTGCTTTTGGGATATCGAACGGTCTTCGAATTAGCCAATTCTTGTCCAATTTGGAAGCGTGTCAAGTTACGATTCCAATGAGCACAAAATATTCTAAATTCGACCTCTGAAGAGAGAGGTTTGAGGGTTACTATTAGAAAAGGAGATGAAGGAAAAATCAAGGACCGACGACTGCGATCCCACTTACGGATTCCTAAAGGGTCTTCGTATACGACGATTTTAGTCTGGAAACAAAGAGCACTAAAATACCTTCCTGATGGCCAAAAATCATCCCAATCTGACATCAAACGATGGAGTTATGGGCGTCTCAGTTGGATCGCACTATTTGGAAATATTAACAATCCATATTGAAAAATGACGATCGAAGAGTTCCAACGTGCTTTTGGGATATCTAACGGTCTCTGAATTAGCCAATTCTTGTCCAATTTGGAAGCTTGTCAAGTTACGATTCCAATGAACACAAAATATTCTAAATTCGACCTCTGAAGAGAGAGTTATGAGGGTTACTGTTAGACAAGGAGATGAAGGAAAAATCCAAGATCGACGACTGCGATCCCACTTAGAGATTCCTAAAGGGTCTTCGTTTGCGACGATTCCTGTCTAGAATAAAAGAGCACTAAAATACTGTCCAGATGGCGAAAAATCATCCCAATCTGACATCAAACGATGGAGTTATGGGCGTCTCAGTTGGATCGCGCTATTTGGAAACATTAACAATCCATATTGAAAAATGACGATCGAAGAGTTCCAATGTGCATTTGGGATATCGAACGGTCTCCGAATTAGCTAATTCTTGTCCAATTTGGAAGCTTGTCATGTTACGATTCCAATAAGCACAAAATATTCTAAATTCGAGCTCTGAAGAGAGAGTTATGAGGGTTACTATTAGACAAGGAGATGAAGGAAAAATCCAAGATCGACGACTGCGATCCCACTTAGCGATTCCTAAAGGGTCTTCGTTTGCGACGATTCCGGTCTAGAATAAAAGAGCACTAAAATACCGTCCAGATGGCGAAAAATCATCCCAATCTGACATCAAACGATGGAGTTATGGGCGTCTCAGTTGGATCGCGCTATTTGGAAACATTAACAATCCATATTGAAAAATGACGATCGAAGAGTTCCAACGTGCTTTTGGGATATCGAACGGTCTCTGAATTAGCCAATTCTTGCCCTATTTGGAAGCTTGTCAGGTTTCGATTCCACTGAGCACAAAATATTAAATTCGACATGATTAAATAGGATAAGTCTGCCTATTAAGGTAGACATGATTAAATAGGATAAGTCTGGACCGCGACAAAATCCCTTGGTAGAATTAGGCATCTTGCCTCAAACTCACACCTGCCCCTGACATCAACCACATTACCCATCATTTTTAGCTCCTCGATACCCATAGGTATCAATGCCATAGTACACATCGTCGATGAAAGGCAGACCAATGTATTTCCCATTTCATGTCAAGGATAGGTTATAAATTACACCTTGTTCTGACATACGGAGCAGGACATAAATCTTGAGCCTTAAGGGTGAAAATAAATTTTTAAGGGGGGTAGAAAACTATAAGCCCAATCTAGTTAAGTCAGTTTATACACCTCTTTGATCTGGGTGGCGCAGCGGGAACGTGGTGGACCCTACCCCACTGGGCCAGGATTGAAACGGTGCTCGTTGAATACGAACATTATAGAAGCCCTAACAAGTTCTACTATGAGAAACCGTTTTAGGATGATTTAGTAAGATTTGATTCACCCTTTCCTTGGACATAGATAATATCGAGGACTCTTAGACTAAGACTTAAAGGGCAACCTTAGACATAGACCATTTGAGCCTTTAATGATGGACACTCCCTACGTTTCTTGAGTGATCGGACTACGGAGTTACTGAAATATACAACTGCGAAACATTCGCAGCTTGACCCAATTCTCAATCCTGGGCGACTACCAATGGACTCACTGCTTGGTCGAGCAGAAGACCAGGATCCACCAGGATTCGGAAGGGATACGATGAGCTTCCTACCCTGGCCCGGTAGATGATCGATGTATCGGGATCGAGCCCACTATTACCGTCTCTCCGTGTTAGTCAAACAATGAAAACAACTATCTTACTCTAAATTGTTGGGAATTGTCGTCAAGACTCCAAATAGGTACAGAAATAAATTGTAGCAAACCATCAGGGTATGAGAAATGGATAAAGAAATAAGTTTTAAGGGGGGTAGACTAAAATGAACCAGACTAGTATATGCCCTACCACGCGTAGAAACTCGAAATCAATAAAACTTAGGCAAATGAAATAATAGAGATCTTCCCTTATTACCCTTAGCCAATTTCAGGGACGAAATTTTGTTTTAAGGGGGGTAGATTGTAACAGCCCGGATTTTTTTCCAACCTGGAATTAGACGTCCTTAGGTGATGGGTCAAACCTAACTCTTGTTTAACTTCTCAAACACTCAATTCAAGGGTCTTAAGTCCCTTCTTTAAACCATTCTCTTGAAAACCTCACCTTTTCTTCACAAATCTCACATTTCACTACCTCGTCCTTCAAAATTTTCTAAGTGCTTTCATATTAGACACAAATCTTAATGTTTAGGTGATATTGATCAATACTTAACCTAAAAATTACTATGAATAGTATATAAATAAATAAAATAGGTTTTTAACCATTAAACTTTTGGAATCTCACGAAATAAGTAGGCTACATGGATAAATCAGCTTCTCCTACCCCAAAAACATATATTGCACGTCGAATAACTCATCCCGGTTTGTAAAATACATCCATTTTACATATCGGATGAAAAAAACACCCAAAATGGGTCAGTGACCGGCGAAGGCATCGCCCGGTTGGCGAGGTCTCGCCAAAAGGCGGGCCTAGCAGGGCCGCAGGGGGGCAGTGGCCCGTTTTCGCCCACTTTTTCTGCGATTTTGGTCCGAATTTGAAAAGTCATATCTCCTTCGTTATAACTCCGATTTAGGTGATTCAAAAATCAGATTGAAGCTTAATAAGTTTAATTTTATATAAAAATAAGTAAAAAATATAATAAAATAACTAATATAGTTAAATATAGGTCGTGGTGACAACTGTCCGAAAGTCATTAGTTTGGACAGCTGCCACTTCTGGAATTTTTAAATTTTTTTTACAACACTAAACCTAATGAAATTTGGTGGAGATGAAGTATACTTGATGATAAAAAAATAATTAAAATAACACAGTGGTATGGGACACTGTATTCGAGCTGTCGACACCTACGGCGAGAGCCGAGTACGATGAGACCTGTATTCGTGCTGACGGGCGACGAGTCCACCGTAGTGTCTTCGAGTATACTCTAAGGTCTGTGATTGGCAACGAGCCCTTCACAGAAACTAGAGCATGAGTTGAGCCGAGTACGGTGAGATCTGTATTCGAGCTGACGGCCAGCGATTGAGCCGAGTACGGTGAGACCTGTATTCGAGCTGACGACCAGTAATTTAGCCGCATATGGTGAGATCTGTATCCGTGCTGACGGGTGACGAGCCCTTTGTGATGCCTTCGCTATGCCTCTCAAACCATAATATCGTATGAGATTAACTAGGACTGACGAACCTAGAATGGATCATGTTTGAGAGTGATACAAGGGAGGTACCTTAGTTTCCCAATACTACTGTTTGAAATGGACTAATAACTACTCGGTAATCATGCTCATCATCGCACCGCATGTGCCTGGTAGATGTGGAGCACTGAGGGAGGTATGCATCCGCGAACGTAAGATGATGTCGCATGAGGGTGGTTTGGCAAGGGCATACATCATGTCATTTCATACTTGCATTAAATATGAGTAGTTAAAAAATTGTTTGGCTGTACTGCTTTATCATTACTACTTGACTGAATTGATAACATGTTAACCTATGCTTTATTGTTCCACTGAGTTGATCACTCACTCCCACGTTACGGGACGGCGTTGGCAACACCAACTAGATTTGTTGAGTTTCAGGTGATGGCGATGCTTATGAAGCAGAGCCGAACTACTACTATGATGTTGAGGAGGAGTTCTCCTACATGTAATCTCTGACAAGTCTATGAAGACCTGGTAATGTTATCACACTCTGGAGACTCAACATAGTTTATATATTTTATCTATCTATCACAGTCTTCCGCTTGCAAATTTAACTGTCTCTGGAGTATGATATGCTGTTTTGGCTTAATCTCACTCATGTTCAATGCACGAATACAGTCAACATTCAATCATCATTCATTTTGTTGCATAAGTGATGTTCTGGAACTCGGGAGTTGATTTTATGCTCGACCCCCGATTTTCAGGGCGTTACAAAAATACCGTCCAACTGGCGAAAAATCATCCCAATCTGACATCAAACGATGGAGTTATGGGCGTCTCAGTTGGATCGCGCTATTTGAAAACATTAACAATCCATATTGAAAAATGACGATCGAAGAGTTCCAACGTGCTTTTGGGATATCGAACGGTCTCTGAATTACCCAATTCTTGCCCAATTTGGAAGCTTGTCAGGTTACAATTCCACTAAGCACAAAATATTCTAAATTCGACCTCTGAAGAGAGAGTTTTGAGGGTTACTATAAGACAAGGAGAGGAAGGGAAAATCCACGACTGACGACTGCGATCCCACTTACGGATCTCAAAAGGGTCTTCGAATACAACAATTCCAGTTAGGAATCAAAGAGCACTAAAATACCTTTCAGATGGCTAAAAATCATCCCAATCTGTCATTAAACGATGGAGTTATGGTCGTCTCAGTTGGATCGCGCTATTTGGAAATATTAACAATCCATATTGAAAAATGACGATCGAAGAGTTCCAACATGCTTTTGGGATATCGAACAGTCTCTCATTTAGCCAGTTCTTGCCCAATTTGGAAGCTTGTCAAGTTACGATTCCACTGAGCACAAAATATTCTAAATTCGACCTCTAAAGAGAGAGTTTTGAGGATTACTATAAGACAAGGAGATGAAGGAAAAATCAAGGACCGATGGTTGCGATCCATTTACGGATTCTTAAAGGGTCATCGTATACGACTATTCCAGTCAGGAATCAAAGAGCAATACAATACCTTTCAGATGGCCAAAAATCATCCCAATCCGACATCAAATGATGGAGTTATGGGCGTCTCAATTGGATCGCGCTATTTGGAAATATTAACAATCCAAATTGAAAAATGACGATCGAAGAGTTCCAACGTGCAATTGGGATATCGAACGGTCTTTGAATTAGCCAATTCTTGTCTAATTTAGAAGCTTGTCAAGTTACGATTCCAATGTTCGCAAAATATTCTAAATTCAACCTCTGAAGAGAGAGTTATGAGGGTTATAATTAGACAAGGAGATGAAGAAAAAATCCAGGACCGACGACAATGATTCGACTTACAGATTCCTAAAGGGTCTTGGAATACGACGATTCCAGTCTGGAATCAAGGAGCACTAAAATACCTTTCAGATGTCCAAAAATCATCCCAATCCGACATTAAACGATGGAGTTATGGTCTTCTCAGTTGGATCGCGCTATTTGGAAATATTAACAATCCATATTGAAAAATGAGGATCGAATAGTTCGAACGTGCTTTTGGGATATCGAACGGTCTACGAATTAGCCAATTCTTATCCAATTTGGAAGCTTGTCAAGTTACGGTTCCAATGAGCACAAAATCTTCTAAATTCGACCTCTGAAGAGAGAGTTATGAGGGTTACAATTAGACAAGGAGATGAGGGAAAAATCCAGGACCGACGACTGTGATCCAACTTACGGATTCCTAAAGGGTCTTCGTATACGATGATTCCAGTCAGGAATTAATGAGCACTAAAATACCTTTCAGATGGCCAAAAGTCATCCCAATCTGACATCAAACGTTGGAGTTATGGGCGTCTCAGTTGGATCGCGCTATTTGGAAATATTAACAATCCATATTGAAAAATGACGATCGAAGAGTTCCAACGTGCTTTTGGGATATCGAACGGTCTCCGAATTAGCCAATTCTTGTCCAATTTGGAAGCATGTCAAGTTACGATTCCAATGAGCACAAAATATTCTAAATTTGGCCTCTGAAGAGAGAGTTTTGAGGGTTACTATTAGACAAGGAGATGAAGGAAAAATCCAGGACCGACGACTGCGATCCCACTTACGGATTCCTAAAGGGTCTTCGTATATGACGATTCCAGTCTGGAATTAAAGAGCACTAAAATACCTTCCAGATGGATAAAAATCATCCCAATCTGACATCAAACGATGGAGTTATGGGCGTCTTAGTTGGATCGCGCTATTTGAATATATTAACAATCCATATTGAAAAATGACGATCGAAGAGTTCCAACGTGCTCTTGGGATATCGAACGGTCTCTGAATTAGCCAATTCTTGTCCAATTTGGAAGCTTGTCAACTTACGATTCCAATGAGCACAAAATATTCTAAATTCGACCTCTGAAGAGAGAGTTATGAGGGTTACTATTAGACAAGGAGATGAAGGAAAAATCAAGGACCGGCGATTGCGATCCCATTTAAGGATTCTTAAAGGGTCTTCTTATACGACTATTCCAGTAAGGAATCAAAGAGCACTAAAATACCTTTCAGATGGCCAAAAATCGTCCCAAACGGACATCAAACGATGGAGTTATGGGCGTCTCAGTTGGTTCGCGCTATTTGGAAATATTAACAATCCATATTGAAAAATGACGATGGAAGAGTTCCAATGTGCATTTGGGATATCGACCGGTCTTAATTAGCCAATTCTTGTCCAATTTGGAATCTTGTCAACTTACAATTCCAATGAGTGCAAAATATTCTAAATTCAACATCTGAAGAGAGAGTTATGAGAGTTACAATTAGACAAGGAGATGAGGGAAAAATCCAAGACTGACGACTGTGATTCAACTTACGGATTCCTAAAGGGTCTTCGTATACGATGATTCCAGTCAGGAATTAATGAGCACTAAAATACCTTTTAGATGGCCAAAAGTCATCCCAATCTGACATCAAACGATGGAGTTATGTGGATCTCAGTTGGCTCGCGCTATTTGGAAATATTAACAATCCATATTGAAAAATGACGATCGAAGAGTTCCAACGTGCTTTTGGGATATCGAACAACCTCTGAATTAGCCAATTCTTATCCAATTTTTAAGCTTGTCAACTTTCAATTCCAATGAGCACAAAAAATTCTAAATTTGACCTCTGAAGAGAGAGTTATGAGGGCTACTATTAGTCAAGGAGATGAAGGAAAAATCCAGGACTGACGACTGCGATCCCACTTACGGATTCCTAAAGGGTCTTCGTATACGGCAATTCCAGTATGGAATTAAAGAGCACTAAAATACCTTCCAGATGGCCAAAAATCATCCCAATCTGACATCAAACAATGGAGTTATGGGTGTCTCAGTTGGATCGCGCTATTTAGAAATATTAACAATCCATATTGAAAAATGACGATCGAAGAGTTCCAACGTGCTTTTGGGATATCGAACGGTCTTCGAATTAGCCAATTTTTGTCCAATTTGGAAGCGTGTCAAGTTACTATTCCAATGAGCACAAAATATTCTAAATTCGACCTCTAAAGAGAAAGTTTTGAGGGTTACTATTAGAAAAGGAGAAGAAGGAAAAATCAAGGACCGACAACTGTGATCCCACTTACGGATTCCTAAAGGGTCTTCTTATACGATGATTTTAGTCTGGAATCAAAGAGCACTAAAATACCTTCCTGATGGCCAAAAATTTTCCCAATCTGACATCAAACGATGGAGTTATGGGCGTCTCAGTTGGATCGCGCTATTTGGAAATATTAACATTCCATATTTAAAAATGATGATCGAAGACTTCCAACGTGCTTTTGGGATATCGAACGGTCTCCGAATTAGCCAATTCTTGTCCAATTTGGAAGCTTGTCAAGTTACGATTCCAATAAGCACAAAATATTCTAAATTCGAGCTCGGAAGAGAGAGTTATGAGGGTCTTCGTATACGACGATTCCGGTCTGGAATAAAAGAGCACTAAAATACCGTCCAGATGGCGAAAAATCATCCCAATCTGACATCAAACGTTGGAGTTATGGGCGTCTCAGTTGGATCGTGCTATTTGGAAATATTAACAATCCATATTGAAAAATGACGATCGAAGACTTCCAACGTGCTTTTGGGATATCGAATGGTCTCCGAATTAGCCAATTCTTGTCCAATTTGGAAGCTTGTCAAGTTACGATTCAAATAAGCACAAAATATTCTAAATTCGAGCTCTGAAGAGAGAGTTATGAGGGTCTTCGTATACGACGATTCCGGTCTGGAATAAAGGAGCACTAAAATACCGTCCAGATGCCGAAAAATCATCCCAATTTGACATCAAACGTTGGAGTTATGGGCGTCTCAGTTGGATCGCGCTATTTGGAAATATTAACAATCCATATTGAAAAATGACGATCGAAGAGTTCCAACGTGCTTTTGGGATATCGAACGGTCTCTGACAGTTCTTGCCCAATTTGGAAGCTTGTCAAGTTACGATTCCACTGAGCACAAAATATTCTAAATTCGACCACTGAAGAGAGAGTTTTGAGGATTACTATAAGACAAGGAGATGAAGGGAAAATCCAGGACTGACGACTGCGATCCCACTTACGGATCTTAAAAGGGTTTTCGAATGTGACAATTCCAGTTAGGAATCAAAGAGCACTAAAATACCTTTCAGATGGCTAAAAATCATCCCAATCCGTCATTAAACGATGGAGTTATGGTCGTCTCATTTGGATCACGCTATTTGGAAATATTAACAATCCATATTGAAAAATGACGATCGAAGAGTTCCAACATGCTTTTAGGATATCGAACGGTCTCCGAATTAGCCGATTCTTGTCCAATTTGGAAGCTTGTCAAGTTACGATTCCAATGAGCACAGAATATTCTAAATTCAACCTCTGAAGAGAAAGTAATGAGGGTTACTATTAGACATGGAGATGAAGGAAAAATCCAGGACCGACGATTGCGATCCCACTTACGGATTCCTAAAGGGTCTTCGTATACGACGATTGCAGTCTGGATTCAAAGAGAACTAAAATACCTTTCAGATGGCCAAAAATCATCCCAATCTGACATCAAACAATGGAGTTTTGGGTGTCTTAGTTGGATCGCGCTATTTGGAAATATTAACAATCCACATTGAAAAATGACGATCGAAGAGTTCCAACGTGTTTTTGGGATATCTAACAGTCTCTGAATTATCCAATTCTTGTCCAATTTGGAAGCTTGTCAAGTTAAGATTCCAATGAGCACAAAATATTCTAAATTCGGCCTCTGAAGAGAGAGTTATGAGGGTTACTATTAGACAAGGAGATGAAGGAAAAATCAAGGACCGACGATTGCGATCCCATTTACGGATTCTTAAAGGGTCATCGTATACGACTATTCCAGTCAGGAATCAAAGAGCACTACAATACCTTTCAGATGGCCAAAAATCATCCCAATCTGACATCAAACGATGGAGTTATGGGCGTCTCAGTTGGATCGCGCTATTTGGAAATATTAACAATCCATATTGAAAAATGACGATTGACGAGTTCCAACGTGCTTTTGGGATATCGAACGGCCTCCGAATTAGCCAATTCTTTCCCAATTTTTAAGCTTGTCAACTTTCAATTCCAATGAGGACAAAAAATTCTAAATTTGAGCTCTGAAGTGAGAGTTATGAGGGTTTCTATTAGACAAGGAAATGATCGAAAAATCCAGGACTGATGACTGCGACCCCACTTACTGATTCCTAAAGGGTCTTCGTATACGGCGATTCTAGTATGGAATTAAAGAGCACTAAAATACCTTCCAGATGGCCAAAAATCATCCCAATCTGACATCAAACGATGGTAGTTGGATCGCGCTATTTGAAAATATTAACAATCCATATTGAAAAATGACGATCGAAAAGTTCCAACGTGCTTTTGGGATATCGAACGGTCCTTGAATTAGCCAATTCTTGTCCAATTTGGAAGCTTGTCAAGTTACGATTCCGATGAGCAGAAAATATTCTAAATTCGTCCTCTGAAGAGAAAGTTATGAGGGTTACTATTAGACATGGTGGTGAAGGAAAAATCAAGGACTAACGACTGCGATCCCACTTACGGATTCCTAAAGGGTCTTCGTATACGACGATTGCAATCAGCATTCAAAGAGCAGTAAAATACCTTTCAGATGGCCAAAAATCATCCCAATCGGACATCAAACATTGGAGTTATGGCCGTCTCAGTTGGATTGCGCTATTTGGAAATATTAACAATCCATATTGAAAAATGACGATCGAAGAGTTCCAACGTGCTTTTGGGATATCGAACGGTCTCTGAATTAGCCAATTCTTGTCCAATTTGTAAGCTTGTTAAGTTACGATTCCAATGAGTTAAAAATATTCTAAATTCAACCTCTGAAGAGAGAGTTATGAGGGTTACTATTAGACAAGGAGATGAAGGGAAAATCCAGGACTGACGACTGTGATCCCACTTACGGATCCCAAAAGGGTCTTCGAATACGACAATTCTAGTCAGGAATCAAAGAACACTAAAATACCTTTCAGGTGGCTAAAAATTATCCCAATCCGACATCAAAAGATGGAGTTATGGTCGTCTCAGTTGGATCGCGCTATTTGGAAATATTAACAATCCATATTGAAAAATGACGATCGAAGAGTTCCAACGTGCTTTTGGGATATCGAACGGTCTCTGAATTAGCCGATTCTTGTCCAATTTGGAAGCTTGTCAAGTTACGATTCCAATGAGCACAAAATATTCTAACTTCGACCTCTGAAGAGAAAGTTATGAGTGTTACTATT
Source organism: Magnolia officinalis (assembly GCA_021015155.1). Classification (NCBI taxonomy): domain Eukaryota; kingdom Viridiplantae; phylum Streptophyta; class Magnoliopsida; order Magnoliales; family Magnoliaceae; genus Magnolia; species Magnolia officinalis. The sequence continues at coordinate 32,715,248 of JAJHSJ010000011.1, read as the reverse complement.
AGACATGGAGATGAAGGAAAAATCCAGAACCGACGACTGTGATCCCACTTACGGATTCCTAAAGGGTCTTCGTGTACGACGATTGCAGTCAGGATTCAAAGAGCACCAAAATACCTTTCAGATGGCCAAAAATCATCCCAATCTGACATCAAACAATGGAGTTATGGGCATCTCAGTTGGATCGCGCTATTTTTAAATATTAACAATCCATATTGAAAAATGACAATCGAAGAGTTCCAACGTGCTTTTGGGATATCGAACGGTCTTTGAATTAGCCAATTCTTGTCCAATTTGGAAGCTTGTCAACTTACGATTCCAATGACCACAAAATATTCTAAATTCGACCTCTGAAGACAGAGTTATGAGGGTTACTATTAGACAAGGAGATGAAGGAAAAATTAAGGACCGACGATTGCGATCCCATTTACGGATTCTTAAAGGGTCTTCACATATGACTATTCCAGTCAGGAATCAAAGAGCACTAAAATACCTTTCAGATAGCCAAAAATTGTCCCAATCAGACATCAAACGATGGAGTTATGGGTGTCTCAGTTGGATCGCGCTATTTGGAAATATTAACAATCCATATTGAAAAATGACGATCGAAGAGTTCCAACGTGCATTTGGGATATCGAACGGTCTTCGAATTAGCCAATTCTTATCCAATTTAGAAGCTTGTTAAGTTACAATTCCAATGTACGCAAAATATTCTAAATTCAACCTCTGAAGAGAGAGTTATGAGGGTTACAATTAGACAAGGAGATGAAGAAAAAATCCAGGACCGACGACAGTGATCCGACGTACGGATTCCTAAAGGGTCTTGGAATACGACGGTTCCTGTCAGGAATCAAAGAGCAATAAAATACCTTTCAAATGCCCAAAAATCATCCCAATCCGACATCAAACGATGGAGTTATGGTCTTCTCAGTTGGATCGCGCTATTTGGAATATGAACAATCCATATTGAAAAATGACGATCGAAGAGTTCCAACGTGCTTTTGGGATATCGAACGGTCTCTGAATTAGCCAATTCTTGTCCAATTTGGAAGCTTGTCAAGTTACAATTCCAATGAGCACAAAATATTCTAAATTCGAGCTCTGAAGAGAGAGTTATGAGAGTTACTATTAGACAAGGAGATGAAGGAAAGATCCAAGACGACGACTGCGATTGCACTTACGGATTCCTATAGGGTCTTCGTATACGACGATTCCAGTATGGATTTAAAGAGCACTAAAATACCTTCCAGATGGCCAAAAATCATCCCAATTTGACATCAAACATTGGAGTTATGGGCGTCTCAGTTGGATCGCACTATTAAGAAATATTAACAATCCATATTGAAAAATGACGATCGAAGAGTTGCAACATGCTTTTGGGATATCGAACGGTCTCCGAATTAGGAAATTCTTGTCCAATTTGGAAGCGTGTCAAGTTACGATTCCAATAAGCATAAAATATTCTAAATTCGACCTCTGATGAGAGAGTTTTGAGGGTTACTATTAGACAAGGAGATGAAGGAAAAATCCAGGACCGACGACTGCGATCCCACTTACGGATTCCTAAAGGGTCTTCGTATTCGATGATTCCAGTCTGGAATTAAAGAGCACTAAAATACCTTTCAGATGGCCAAAAATCATCCCAAGCTGACATCAAACAATGGAGTTATGGGCGTCTCAGTTCGATCCTGCTATTTGGAAATATTAACAATCCATATTGAAAGTTGATGATCGAAGAGTTCCAACGTGCTTTTGGGAAATCGAACGGTCTCTGAATTAGCCAATTCTTGTCCAATTTGGAAGCTTGTCAAGTTACGATTCCAATGAGTAGAAAATATTCTAAATTTGACCTCTGAAGAGAGAGTTCTGAGGGTTACAATTAGACAAGGAGATGAAGGGAAAATTCAGGACTGACGACTGCGATCCCACTTACGGAACCCAAAAGGGTCTTCGAATACGACAATTCCAATCAAGAAACAAAGAGCACTAAAATACCTTTCAGGTGGCAAAAAATTATCCCAATCCGACGTCAAACGATGGAGTTATGGTCGTCTCAGTTGGATCGCGCTATTTAGAAATATTAACAATCCATATTGAAAAATGACGATTGAAGAGTTCCAACGTGCTTTCGGGATATCGAACGGTCTCCGAATTAGCCGATTCTTGTCCATTTTGGAAGGTTGTCAAGTTAACATTCCAATGAGCACAAAATATTCTAAATACGACCTCTGAAGAAAAAGTTATGAGGGTTACTATTAGACATGGAGATGAAGAAAAAATCCAAGACCCACGACAGTGATCCCACTTACGGAATCCTAAAGGGTCTTGGAATACGACGATTCCAGTCAGGAATCAAAGAGCACTAAAATACCTTTCAGATGTCCAAAAATCATCCCAATCTGACATCAAACGATGGAGTTATGATCTTCTCAGTTGGATCGCGCTATTTGGAAATATTAACAATCCATACTGAAAAATGACGATCGAAGAGTTCGAACGTGCTTTTGGGATATCGAACGGTCTCCGAATTAGTCAATTCTTGTCCAATTTGGAAGCTTGTCAAGTTACGATTCCAATGAGCACAAAATCTTCTAAATTCGACCTCTGAAGAGAGAGTTATGAGGGTTACAATTAGACAAGGAGATGAGGGAAAAATCCAGGACCGACGACTGTGATCCCAATTACGGATTCCTAAAGGGTCTTCGTATACGATGATTCTAGTCAGGAATTAATGAGCGCTAAAATACCTTTCAGATGGCCGAACTTCATCCCAATCTGGCATCAAACGATGGAGTTATGTGTGTCTCAGTTGGATCGCGCTATTTGGAAATATTAACAATCAATATTGAAAAATGACGATCGAAGAGTTCCAACGTGCTTTTGGGATATCGAACGGTCTCTTAATTAGCCAATTGTTGTCCAATTTGGAAGCTTGTCAACTTACGATTCCAACGACCACAAAATATTCGAAATTCGACCTCTGAAGAGAGAGTTATGAGGGTTACTATTAGACAAGGAGATGAAGGAAAAATTAAGGACCGACGATTGCGATCCCATTTATGGATTCTTAAAGGGTCTTCACATACGACTATTCCAGTCAGGAATCAAAGAGCCCTAAAATACCTTTCAGATGGCCAAAAATGTCCCAATCAGACATCAAACGATGGAGTTATGGGCGTCTCAGTTGGATCGCGCTATTTGGAAATATTTACAATCCATATTGAAAAATGACGATCGAAGAGTTGCATTTGGGATATCGAACGGTCTTTGAATTAGCCAATTCTTGTCCAATTTGGAAGCTTGTTAAGTTACGATTCCAATGTGCGCAAAATATTCTAAATTCAACCTCTGAAGAGAGAGTTATGAGGGTTACAATTAGACAAGGAGATGAAGAAAAAATTCAGGACCGACGAAAGTGATCCGACGTACGGATTCCTAAAGGGTCTTGGAATACGACGGTTCTAGTGAGGAATTAAAGAGCAATAAAATACCTTTCAAATGTCCAAAAATCATCCCAATCCGACATCAAACGATGGAGTTATGGTCTTCTCAGTTGGATCGCGCTATTTGGAAATATGAACAATCCATATTGAAAAATGAACGATCGAAGAGTTCCAACGTGCTTTTGGGATATTGAACAGTCTCTGAATTAGCCAATTCTTGTCCAATTAGGAAGCTTGTCAAGTTACTATTCCAATGAGCACAAAATATTCTAAATTCGAGCTTTCAAGAGAGAGTTATGAGAGTTACTATTAGACAAGGAGATGAAGGAAAGATCCAGGACCGACGACTGCGATTGCACTTACGGATTCCTATAGGGTCTTCGTATACGACAATTCCAGTATGGATTTAAAGAGCACTAAAATACCTTCCAGATGGCCAAAAATCATCCCAATCTGACATCAAACATTGGAGTTATGGGCGTCTCAGTTGGATCGCACTATTAAGAAATATTAACAATCCATATTGAAAATAACGATCGAAGAGTTGCAACGTGCTTTTGGGATATCGAACGGTCTCCGAATTAGGAAATTCTTGTCCAATTTGGAAGCGTGTCAAGTTACGATTCCAATGAGCACAAAATATTCTAAATTCGACCTCTGATGAGAGAGTTTTGAGGGTTACTATTAGATAAGGAGATGAAGGAAAAATCCAGGACCGACGACTGTGATCCCACTTACGGATTCCTAAAGGGTCTTCGTATACGATGATTCCAGTCTGGAATTAAAGAGCACTAAAATACCTTTCAGATGGCCAAAAATCATCCCAAGCTGACATCAAACAATGGAGTTATGGGCGACTCAGTTCGATCGTGCTATTTGGAAATATTAACAATGCATATTGAAAAATGACGATCGAAGAGTTCCAACGTGCTTTTGGGATATCGAACGGTCTCTGAATTAGACAATTCTTGTCCAAGTTAGAAGCTTGTCAAATTACGATTGCAATGAGTACAAAATATTCTAAATTTGAGCTTTGAAGAGAGAGTTATAACGGTTACTATTAGACAAGGAGATGAAGGAAAGGACTGATGACTGCGATCCCACTTACGGATCCCTATAGGGTCTTGGAATACGACGATTCTAGACAGGAATCAAAGAGTACTACAATACCTTTCAGATGGCCAAAAATCATCCCAATTCGACATCAAACAATGGAGTTGTGGGCTTCTCAGTTGGATCGCACTATTTGGAAATATTAAAAATCCATGCTGAAAAATGACGATCGAAGAGTTCCAACGTACTTTTGGGATATCGAACGGTCTACGAATTAGCTAATTCTTGTCCAATTTGGAAGCTTGTCAACTTACGATTCCAATGACCACAAAATATTCTAAATTCGACCTCTGAAGAGAGAGTTATGAGGGTTACTATTAGACAAGGAGATGAAGGAAAAATCAAGGACCGACGATTGCGATCCCATTTACGGATTCTTAAAGGGTCTTCACATACGACTATTCCAGTCAGGAATCAAAGAGCTCTAAAATACCTTTCAGATGGCCAAAAATTGTCCCAATCAGACATCAAACGATGGAGTTATGGGCGTCTCAGTTGGATCGCGCTATTTGGAAATATTAACAATCCATATTGAAAAATGACGATCGAAGAGTTCCAACGTGCATTTGGGATATCGAACGGTCTTCGAATTAGCCAATTCTTGTCCAATTTGGAAGCTTGTTAAGTTACGATTCCAATGTGCGCAAAATATTCTAAATTCAACCTCTGAAGAGAGAGTTATGAGGGTTACAATTAGACAAGGAGATGAAGAAAAAATCCAGGACCGACGACAGTGATCCGACGTACGGATTCCTAAAGGGTCTTGGAATACGACGGTTCTAGTCAGGAATTAAAGAGCAATAAAATACCTTTCAAATGTCCAAAAATCATCCCAATCCGACATCAAACGATGGAGTTATGGTCTTCTCAGTTGGATCGCGCTATTTGGAAATATGAACAATCCATATTGATAAATGACGATCGAAGAGTTCCAACGTGCTTTTGGGATATCGAACAGTCTCTGAATTAGCCAATTCTTGTCCAATTTGGAAGCTTGTCAAGTTACTATTCCAATGAGCACAAAATATTCTAAATTCGAGCTCTGAAGAGAGAGTTATGAGAGTTACTATTAGACAAGGAGACGAAGGAAAGATCCAGGACCGACGACTGCGATTGCACTTACGGATTCCTATAGGGTCTTCGTATACGACAATTCCAGTATGGATTTAAAGAGCACTAAAATACCTTCCAGATGGCCAAAAATCATCCCAATCTGACATCAAACATTGGAGTTATGGGCGTCTCAGTTGGATCGTACTATTAAGAAATATTAACAATCCATATTGAAAATGATGATCGAAGAGTTGCAACGTGCTTTTGGGATATCGAACGGTCTCCGAATTAGGAAATTCTTGTCCAATTTGGAAGCGTGTCAAGTTACGATTCCAATGAGCACAAAATATTCTAAATTCGACCTCTGATGAGAGAGTTTTGAGGGTTACTATTAGACAAGGAGATGAAGGAAAAATCCAGGACCAACGACTGCGATCCCACTTACGGATTCCTAAAGGGTCTTCGTATACGATGATTCCAGTCTGGAATTAAAGAGCACTAAAATACCTTTCAGATGGCCAAAAATCATCCCAAGCTGACATCAAACAATGGAGTTATGGGCGTCTCAGTTCGATCGTGCTATTTGGAAATATTAACAATGCATATTGAAAAATGACGATCGAAGAGTTCCAACGTGCTTTTGGGATATCGAACGGTCTCTGAATTAGACAATTCTTGTCCAAGTTAGAAGCTTGTCAAATTACGATTGCAATGAGTACAAAATATTCTAAATTTGAGCTTTGAAGAGAGAGTTATAACGGTTACTATTAGACAAGGAGATGAAGGAAAGAACTGATGACTGCGATCCCACTTACGGATCCCTATAGGGTCTTGGAATACGACGATTCCAGACAGGAATCAAAGAGCACTACAATACCTTTCAGATGGCCAAAAATCATCCCAATTCGACATCAAACAATGGAGTTGTGGGCTTCTCAGTTGGATCGCACTATTTGGAAATATTAAAAATCCATGCTGAAAAATGACGATCGAAGAGTTCCAACGTACTTTTGGGATATCGAACGGTCTACGAATTAGCTAATTCTTGTCCAATTTGGATGCTTGTCAACTTACGATTCCAATGACCACAAAATATTCTAAATTCGACATCTGAAGAGAGAGTTATGAGGGTTACTATTAGACAAGGATAAGAAGGAAAACCACAGGACCGCTGACTGCGATCCCACTTACGGATTCCTAAAGGGTCTTGGAATACGACGATTCCAGTCAGGAATCAAAGAGCACTAAAATACCTTTCAGATGACCAAAAATCATCCCAATCCGACATCAAACGATGGAGTTATGGGCGACTCAGTTGGATCACGCTATTTGGGAATATTAACAATCCATATTGAAAAATGACGATCGAAGAGTTCCAACGTGCTTTTGGGATATCGAACGGTCTCCGAATTAGCCAATTCTAATCCAATTTGGAAGCTTGTCAAGGTACGATTCCAATGAGCACAAAATATTCTAAATTCGACATCTGAAGTGAGAGTTATAAGGGTTACTATTAAACAAGGAGAAGAAGAAAAAGTATAGGACCGACGACTGCGATCCCACTTATGGATTGCTAAAGGGTCTTGGAATACGACGATTCCAGTCAGGAATCAAAGAGCACTAAAATACCTTTCAGATGGCCAAAAATCATCCCAATCCGACTTCAAACGATGGAGTCATGGGCGACTCAGTTGGATCGCGCTATTTGGGAATATTAACAATCCATATTAAAAATGACGATCGAAGAGTTCCAACGTGCTTTTGGGATATCGAACGGTCTCCGAATTAGCCAATTCTAGTCCAATTTGGAAGCTTGTCAAGGTACGATTCCAATGAGCACAAAATATTCTAAATTCGACATCTGAATCGAGAGTTATAAGGGTTACTATTAGACAAGGTGAAGATGGAAAAATATAGGACCGATGACTGCGATCCCACTTATTGATTGCTAAAGGGTCTTGGAATACGACGATTCCAGTCAAGAATCGAAGAACACTAAAATACCTTTCAGATGGCTAAAAATCATCCCAATCGGACATCAAACGATGGAGTTATGTGCATCTCAGTTGGATCGCGCTATTTGGAAAAATGCATATTGAAAAAGGACGATCGAAGAGTTCCAACGTGCTTTTGGGATATCGAAGGGTCTCTGAATTAGCCAATTCTTGTCCAAGTTGGAAGCTTGTCAAATTACGATTGCAATGAGCACAAAATATTCTAAATTCGAGCCTTGAAGAGAGATTTAAGAAGGTTACTATTAGATAAGGAGATGAAGGAAAAATCCAGAACTGATGACTGCGATCCCACTTACGGATCCCTAAAGGGTCTTGGAATACGACGATTCCAATCAGGAATCAAAGAGCACTAAAATACCTTTCAGATGGCCAAAAACCATCCCAATCCGACATCAAACGATGGAGTTATGGGCTTCTCAGTTGGATCGAGCTATTTGGAAATATTAATAATCCATATTGAAAAATGACGATCGAAGAGTTCCAACGTGCTTTTGGGATATCGAACGGTCTCCGAGTTAGCCAATTCTTATCCAATTTGGAAGCTTGTCAAGTTACGATTCCAATGAGCACACAATATTCTAAATTCGACGTCTGAAGAGAGAGTTATGAGGGTTACTATTAGACAAGGAGAAGAAGGAAAAATACAGGACCGACGACTGCGATCCCACTTACGGATTCCTAAAGGGTCTTGGAATATGATGATTTCAGTCAGGAATCAAAGAGCACTAAAATACCTTTCAGATAGCCAAAAACCATCCCAATCCGACATCAAATGATGGAGTTATGGGCTTCTCAGTTGGATCGCGCTATTTGGAAATATTAACAATCCATACTGAAAAATGACGATTGAAGAGTTCCAACGTACTTTTGGGATATCAAATGGTCTCCAAAATAGCCAATTCTTTTCCAATTTGGAAGCTTGTCAAGTTTCGATTCCAATGAACACAAAATTATCTAAATTCGATGTCTGAAGAGAGAGTTATGAGGGTTACTATTGGACAAGGAGATGAAGGAAAAATCCAGGACTGATGACTGCGATCCCACTTACCTATTCCTAAAGGGTTTTGGAATATGACGATTCCAGTCAGGAATCAAAGAGCACTAAAATACCTTTCAGATGGCCAAAAATCATCCCTATCCGACATCAAACGATGGAGTTATGGGTGTCTCAGTTGGATCGCGCTATTTGGAAATATTTACAATCCATATTGAAAATGGCGATCGAAGAGTTCCAATGTGCTTTTGGGATATTGAACGGTCTCCGAATTAGCCAATACTTGTCCAATTTGGAAGGTTGTCAAGTTACAATTCCAACGAGCACAAAATATTGTAAGTTCAACGTCTGAAGAGAGAGTTATGAGGGTTACAATTAGACAAGGAGATGAAGGAAAAATTCAGGACCGACGACTGCGATCCCACTTACGGATTCCTAATGGGTCTTGGAATACGACGATTCCAGTCAGGAATCAAAGAGCACTAAAATACCTTTCAGATGGCCAAAAATCATCCCAATCCGACATCAAACGATGGAGTTATGGGCGTCTCAGTTGGATCGCGCTATTTGGAAATATAAACAATCCATATTGATAAATGATGATCGAAGAGTTCCAACGTGCTTTTGGGATATCGAACGGTCTCCGAATTAGCCAATTTTGTCCAATTTGGAAGCTTGTCAAATCACGATTCCAATGAACACAAAATATTCTAAATTCGACGTCTGAAGAGAGAGTTATGAGGGTTACTATTAGACAAGGAGAAGATGGAAAAATCCAGGACCGACGACTGTGATCCTATGTACGGATTCCTAAACGGTCTTGGAATATGACGATTCCAGTCAAGAATCCAAGAGCACTAAAATACCTTTCAGATAGCCAAAAATCATCCCAATCTGACATCAAACGATGGAGTTATGGGTGTCTCAGTTGGATCGCGCTATTTGTAAATATTAACAATCCATATTGAAAAATGACGATAGAAGAGTTTCAATGTGCTTTTGGGATATCGAACGGTCTCCGAATTAGCCAATTCTTCTCCAATTAGGAAGCTTGTTAAGTTACGATTCAAATGAGCAAAAAATATTCTAAATTTGACATCTGAAGGGAGAGTTATAAGGGTTACTATTAGACAAGGAGATGAAGGAAAAATCCAAGACCGACGACTACGATCCCACTTACGGATCCCTAATGGGTATTCGAATATGACGATTCTAGTCAGGTATTAAAGAGCACTAAAATACCTTTCAGATGACTGAAAATCATCCCAATCCGACATCAAACGATGGAGTTATGAGCGTCTCATTTGGATCGCGCTATTTGAAAATATTAACAATGCATATTGAAAAATGACGATCGAAGAGTTCCAACGTGCTTTTGGGATTTCGAATGGTCTCTGAATTAGCCAATTCTTGTCCAAGTTGGAAGCTTGTCAAATTATGATTGAAATGAGCACAAAATATTCTAAATTCGTGCTTTGAAGAGAGAGTTATAAGGTTTACTATTAGACAAGGAGATGAAGGAAAAGTCCAGGATTGATGACTGCGATCCCCCTTACGGATCCGTAAAGGGTCTTGGAATACGACGATTCCAGACAGGAATCAAAGAGCACTAAAATACCTTTCAGATTGCCAAAAATCATCCCAATCCGACAACAAACGATGGAGTTATGAGCTTCTTAGTTGGTCGCGCTATTTGGAAATATTAGCAATCCATACTGAAAAATTATGATCGAAGAGTTCCAACGAACTTTTGGGAAATCGAACAGTCTACGAATTAGCCAATTGTTGTCCAATTTGGATGCTTGTCAAGTTACGATTCCAATGAGCACAAAATATTCTAAATTCGACGTCTGAAGAGAGAGTTATGAGGGTTACTATTAGACAAGGAGAAGAAGGAAAAAAACAGGATCGACGACTGCGATCCCACTTACGGATCCCTAAAGGGTCTTGGAATACGACGATTCCAGTCAGGAATCAAAGAGTACTAAAATACCTTTCAAATAGCCAAAAATCATCCCAATCCGACATCAAAAGATGGAGTTATGGGCTTCTTAGTTGGATCGCGCTAATTGGAAATATTAACAATCCATACTAAAAAATGAGGATCGAAGAGTTCCAACGAGCTTTTGGGATATCGAACGGTCTCCGAATTAGCCAATTTTTGTCCAATTTGGAAGCTTGTCAAATCACGATTCCAATGAACACAAAATATTCTAAATTCGACGTCTGAAGAGAGAGTTATGAGGGTTACTATTAGACAAGGAGATGAAGGAAAAATCGAGGACTGATGACTACGATCCCACTTATCCCTAAAGGGTCTTGGAATATGACGATTCCAGTCAGGAATCAAAGAGCACTAAAATACCTTTCGGATGGCCAAAAATCATCCCAATCCGACATCAAATTATGGAGTTTTGGGCGTCTCAGTTGGATCGCACTATTTAGAAATATTAACAATCCATACTGAAAAATGACAATCGAAGAGTTCCAACGAGCTTTTGGGATATCGAACAGTCTCTGAATTAGCCAATTCTTGTCCAATTTGGAAGCTTGTCAATTTACGATTCCAACGTGCACAAAATATTCTAAATTCGACGTCTGAAGAAAGAGTTATGAGGGTTACTATTAGACGAGGAGATGAAGGAAAAATTCAGGACCAACGACTGCGATCCCACTTAAGGATTCCTAAAGGGTCTTGGAATATGACGATTCCAGTCAGGATTCAAAGAGCACTAAAATACCTTTCAGATGGCCAAAAATCATCCCAATCCGACATCAAACGATGGAGTTATGGACGTCTCAGTTGGATCGCGCTATTTGGAAATATTAACAATCCATATTGAAAAATGATGATCGAAGAGTTCCAACGTGCTTTTGGGATATCGAACAGTCTCTGAATTAGCCAATTCTTGTCCAAGTTGGAAGCTTGTCAAGTTACGATTGCAATGAGCAAAAAATATTCCAAATTTGAGCTCTCAGAGATAGTTATGAGGGTTACTATTAGACAAGGAGAAGAAGGAAAAATCCAGGACCGGCAACTGTGATCCCACTTACGGATTCCTGAACGGTCTTGGAATACGACGATTCCAGTCAAGAATCAAAGAGCACTAAAATACCTTTCAGATAGCCAAAAATCATCCCAATCTGACATCAAACGATGGAGTTATGGGTGTCTCAGTTGGATCGCGCTATTTGTAAATATCTTTTAGATGGCTAAAATTCATCCCAATCCGACATCAAACGATGGAGTTATGGGCGTCTCAGTTGGATCACACTAGTTGGAAATATTAACAATCCATATTGAAAAATGACGATCGAAGAGTTCCAACGTGCTTTTGGGATATCGAACGGTCTCTGAATTAGCCAATTCTTGTCCAATTTGGAAGCTTGTTAAGTTACGATTCCGATGAGCAAAAATATTCTAAATTCGAACTTTGAAGAGAGAGTTATAAGGGTTACTATTAGACAAGGAGATGAAGGAAAAATCCAGGACTGATGACTGCGATCCCACTTACGTATCCCTAAAGGGTCTTGGAATACAACGATTCTACACAGGAATCAAAGAGCACTAAAATACCTTTCAGATGGCCAAAAATCATTCCAATCCGACATCAAACGATGGAGTTATGGGCGTCTCAATTGGATCACGCTATTTGGAAATATTAACAATCCATATTGAAAACTGACGATAGATGAGTTCCAACGTGCTTTTGGGATATCGAACGGTCTCCAAATTAGCCAATTCTAGTCCAATTTGGAAGCTTGTCAAGTTACGATTCCAATGAGCACAATATATTCAAAATTCGACATCTGAAGCGAGATTTATAAGGGGTACTATAAGACAAGGAGATGAAGGAAAAATCCAGGACCGACGACTGCAATCCCACATACGGATCCCGAAAGGGTCTTCGAATATGAAGATTCCAGTCAGGAATCAAAGTGCACTAAAATACCATTTAGATGGCCAAAAATCATCCCAATCCGACATCAGACGATGGAGTTATGGTTGTCTCAGTTGGATCGCCCTATTTGGAAATATTAACAGTCCATATTGAAAAATGACGATTGAAGAGTTCCAACATGGTTTTGGGATATCGAACGGTCTACGAATTAGCCAATTCTTGTCCAATTGGGAAGCTTGTCAAGTTACGATTCCAATGAGCACAAAATATTCTAAATTCGACATTTGAAGAGAGATTATGAGGGTTACTATTAGACAAGAAGAAGAAGGAAAAATACAGGACCGACGACTACGATCCCACTTACGGATTCCTAAAGGGTCTTGGAATACGACGATTCCAGTCAGAAATCAAAGAGCACTCAAATACCTTTCAGAAGGCCGAAACTCATCCCAATCCGACATCAAACGATGGAGTGATGAGCGTCTCGGTTGGATCGCACTATTTGAAAATATTAACAATGCAATTTGAAAAATGACGATCGAAGCGTTCCAACGTGCTTTTGGGATATCGAACGGTCTCTAAATTAGCCAATTCTTGTCCAAGTTGGAAGCTTCTGAAATTACGATTGCAATGAGCACAAAATATTCTAAATTCGACGCCTGAAGAGAGAGTTATGAGGGTTACTATTAGACAAGGAGATGAAGAAAAAATTCACGACCGATGATTGCGATCCCACTTATGGATCCCTAAAGGGTCTTCGAATATGACGATTCCAGTCAGGAATCAAAGAGCACTAAAATACCTTTCAGATGGCCAAAAATCATCCCAATCAAACATCAAATGATGGAGTTATGGGCGTCTCAGTTGGATCGCGTGATTTGGAAATATTAACAATCCATTTTGAAAAATGACGATCGAAGAGTTTCAACGTGCTTTTGGGATATCGAACGGTCTCCGAATTAGCAAATTCTTGTCCAATTTGGAAGCTTGTCAAGTTACGATTCCAACAAGCACAAAATATTCTAAATTAGACGTCTGAAGAGAGAGTTATGAGGGTTACTATTAGACAAGGAGATCAATGAAAAATTCAGGACCGACGACTGTGATGCCACTTACGGATTCCTAAAGGGTCTTGGAATACGATGATTCCATTCAGGAATCAAAGAGCACTAAAATACCTTTCAGATAGCCAAAAATCATCCCAATCCGACATCAAACGATAGTGTTATGGGCTTCTCAGTTGGATCGCGTTATTTGGAAATATTAACAATCCATATTTAAAAATGACGATAGAAGAGTTCCAACGTGCTTTTGGGATATCGAACGGTCTCCAAATTAGCCAATTCTTGTCCAAGTTGGAAGCTTGTTAAGTTACGAATGCCATGAGCAAAAATATTCTAAATTCGGGCTCTGAAGAGAGAGTTATGAGGGTTACTATTAGACAAGGAGAAGAAGGAAAAATCTAAGACCAACGATTGTGATCCCACTTACAGATTCCTAAAGTGTCTTGGAATACGACGATTCCAGTCAGGAATCAAAGAGCACTAAAATACCTTTCAGATAGCCAAAAATCATCCCAATCCGACATCAAACGATGGAGTTATGGACGACTCAGTTGGATCGGGCTATTTGGAAATATTAATAATCCATATTGAAAAATGACGATCGAAGAGTTCCAACGTGCTTTTGGGATATCGAACGATCTCTGAATTAGCCAATTCTTGTCCAAGTTAGAAGCTTGTCAAGTTACGATTGCAATGAGCACAAAATATTCTAAATTCAGGCTCTGAAGAGAGAGTTATGAGGGTTACTATTAGACAAGGAGAAGAAGGAAAACTCCAGGACCGACGATTGTGATCCCACTTACGGATTCCTAAAGCGTCTTGGAATACGACGATTCCAGTCAGGAATCAAAGAGCACTAAAATACCTTTTAGATAGCCAAAAATCATCCCAATTCGACATCAAACGATGGAGTTATGGGCTTCTCAGTTGGATCGCGCTATTTGGAAATATTAACAATCCATATTGAAAAATGACGATAGATGAGTTCCAACGTGCTTTTGGGATTTCGAACGGTCTCCGAATTAGCCAATTCTAGCCCAATTTGGAAGCTTGTCAAGTTACGATTCCAATGAGCACAAAATATTCTAAATTCGACATCTGAAGCGGGATTTATAAGGGTTACTATTAGACAAGGAGATGAAAGAAAAATCCAGGACCGACGACTGCGATCCCACTTACGGATTCCTAAAGGGTCTTAGAATATGACGATTCCAGTCAGGAATCAAAGAGCACTAAAATACCTTTCAGATGGCCAAAAATCATCCCAATCCGACATCAAACGATGGAGTTATGGGCGTCTCAGTTGGATCGCGCTATTTGGAAATATTAACAATCCAAATTGAAAAATGACGATAGATGAGTTCCAACATGCTTTTGGGATATCGAACGGTCTCCGAATTAGCCAATTCTAGTCCAATTTGGAAGCTTGTCAAGTTACGATTCCAATGAGCACAAAATATTCTAAATTCGACATCTGAAGCGGGATTTATAAGGGTTACTATTAGACAAGGAGATGAAAGAAAAATTCAGGACCGACGACTGCGATTCCACTTACGGATTCCTAAAGGGTCTTAGAATACGACGATTCCAATCAGGAATCAAAGAGCACTAAAATACCTTTCAGATGGCCAAAAATCATCCCAATCCGACATCAAATGATGGAGTTATGGGCATCTCAGTTGGATCGCGCTATTTGGAAATATTAACAATCCATAATGAAAAATGATGATCGAAGAGTTCCGACGTGCTTTTGGGATATCAAACGGCCTCTGAATTAGCAAATTCTTATCCAAGTTGGAAGCTTGTCAAGTTACAATTGCAATGAGCACAAAATATTATAAATTCCAGCTCTGAAGAGAGATTTATGAGGGTTACTATTAGACAAGGAGAAGAAGGAAAAATCCAGGACCAACGACTGTGATCCCACATACGGATTCCTAAAGGGTCTTGGAATGCGACGATTCCACTCAGGAATCAAAGAGCACTAAAATACCTTTCAGATAGCCAAAAAACATCCCAATCCGACATCAAACGATGGAGTTATGGGCTTCTCAGTTGGGTCGCGCTATTTGGAAATATTAACAAGCCATATTGAAAAATGACGATAGAAGAGTTCCAACGTGCTTTTGGGATATCGAACGGTCTCCGAATTAACCAATTCTTGTCCAATTTGGAAGCTCGTCAAGTTACGATTCCAATGAGGAAAAAATATTCTAAATTCGACATCTGAAGCGAGATTTATAAGGGTTACTATTAGACAAGGAGATGAAAGAAAAATCCAGGACCGACGACTGCGATCCCACTTACGGGTTCCTAAAGGGTCTGGGAATACTACGATTCCAGTCAGGAATCAAGGAGCACTAAAATACCTTTCTGATGGTCAAAAATCATCCCCATCCGACATCAAATGTTGGAGTTATGGGCGTCTCAGTTGGATCACGCTATTTGGAAATATTAACAATCCATATTGAAAAATGACGATCGAAGAATTCCAACGTGCTTTTGGGATATTGAACGGTCACCGAATTAGCCAATTCTTGTCCAATTTGGAAACTTATCAAGTTACGATTCCAACGAGCACAAAATATTCTAATTCGACGTCTGAAGAGAGAGTTATGAGGGTTACTATTAGAAAATGAGATGAAGGAAAAATTCAGAATCGACGACTGCGATCCCACTTACAGATTCCTAAAGGGTTTTGGAATACGACGATTCCAGTCAGGAATCAAAGAGCACTAAAATTCCTTTCAGATGGCCAAAAATCATACCAATCCAACATCAAAAGAAGGAGCTATGGGCGTCTCAGTTGGATCGCGATATTTGCAAATATTAACAATCCATATTGAAAGACGACGATCGAAGAGTTCCAATGTACTTTTGGGATATCGAACGGTCACCGAATTAGCCAATTCTTGTGCAATTTGGAAGCTTGTCAAGTTACGATTCCAACGAGCACAAAATATTCTAAATTCGACGTCTGAAGAGAGAGTTATGAGGGTTACTATTAGACAAAGTGATGAAGGAAAAATTCAAGACCGGCGACTGGGATCCCACTTACGGATTCCTAAAGGGTCTTGGAATACGACGATTCTAGTCAGGAATCAAAGAGCACTAAAATACCTTTCAGATAGCCAAAAATCATCCCAATCCGACATTAAACGATGGAGTTATGGGCTTCTCAGTTGGATCGCGCTATTTGGAAATATTAAGTCCATATTGAAAAATGACGATAGAAGAGTTCCAACGTGCTTTTGGGATATCGAACGGTCTCCGAATTAGCCAATTCTTGTCCAATTTGGAAGCTTGTTAAGTTACGATTCCAATGAGCACAAAATATTCTAAATTTGACATCTGAAGCGAGACTTATAAGGGTTACTATTAGACAAGGAGATGAAAGAAAAATCAAGGACTGACGACTGCGATCCCACTTATGGATCCCTAAAGGGTCTTCGAATATGACGTTTCCAGTCCGGAATCAAAGAGCACTAAAATACCTTTCAGATGACCAAAAATCATCCCAATCCGACATCAAACGATGGAGTTATGGGCGTCTCAGTTGGATCGCGCTATTTGGAAATATTAACAATCCATATTGAAAAAATGACGATCAAAGAGTTCCAACGTGTTTTGGGATATCGAACGGTCTCTGAATTAGCAAATTCTTGTCCAAGTTGGAAGTTTGTCAAGTTACGATTGCAATGAGCACAAAATATCTAAATTCGAGCTCTGAAGAGAGAGTTATGAGGGTTACTATTAGACAAGGAGATGAAGGAAAAATCCAGGACCGACGACTGTGATACCACTTACGGATTCCTAAAGGGTCTTGGAA
The DNA here is from genome assembly GCA_021015155.1 of Magnolia officinalis. Taxonomy (NCBI): domain Eukaryota; kingdom Viridiplantae; phylum Streptophyta; class Magnoliopsida; order Magnoliales; family Magnoliaceae; genus Magnolia; species Magnolia officinalis. The sequence continues at coordinate 32,697,838 of JAJHSJ010000011.1, read as the reverse complement.
TACGACGATTCTAGTCCAGAATCAAAGAGTACTAAAATACCTTTCAGATGGCTAAAAATCATCCCAATCTGACATCAAACGATGGAGTTATGGGCGTCTCAGTTGGATCGCGCTATTTGGAAATATTAACAATCCATATTGAAAAATGACGATCGAAGAATTCCAACGTGCTTTTGGGATTTCGAACGGTCTCCGAATTAGCCAATTCTAGTCCAATTTGGAACTTTCTCAGGTTACGATTCCAACAAGCACAAAATATTCTAAATTCGACGTCTGAAGAGAGAGTTATGACGGTTAATATTAGACACGGGGATGAAGGAAAAATTCAGGACCAACGACTTCGATCCCACTTACGGATTCCTAAATGGTCTTGGAATACAACGATTCCAGTCAGGAATCAAAGAGCACTAAAATACCTTTTAGATGGCCAAAAATCATCCCAATCCGACATCAAACGATGGAGTTATGGCCGTCTCAGTTGGATCGCGCTATTTGGAAATATTAACAATCCATATTGAAAAATGACGTTCGAAGAGTTCCAACGTGCTTTTGGGATATTGAACGGTGACCGAATTAGCCAATTCTTGTCCAATTTGGAAGCTTGTCAAGTTACGATTCCAACGAGCACAAAATATTCTAAATTCGACGTCTGAAGAGAGAGTTATGAGGGTTACTATTAGACAAGGAGATGAAGGAAAATTTCAGGACCCACGACTGCGATCCCACTTACGAATTCCTAAAGGGTCTTGGAATATGACGATTCCACTCAGGAATCAAAGAGCACTAAAATACCTTTCAGATGGCCAAAAATCATCCCAATCCGACATCTAATGATGGAGTTATAGGCGTCTCAGTTGGATCGCGCTATTTGGAAATATTAACAATCCATATTGAAAAACGACCATCGAAGAGTTCCAACGTCCTTTTGGGATATCGAACGGTCATCGAATTAGCCAATTCTTGTCCAATTTGGAAGCTTGTCAAGTTACGATTCCAACGAACACAAAATATTTTAAATTCGACGTCTGAAGAGAGAGTTATGAGGGTTACTATTAGACAACGAGATGAAGGAAAAATTTAGGGCCGACGACTGCGATCCCACTTACAGATTCCTAAAGAGTCTTGGAATACGACGATTCCAGTCAGGAATCAAAGAGCACTAAAATTCCTTTCAGATGGCCAAAATTCATCCCAATCAGACATCAAACGATGGAGTTATGGGCGTCTCAGTTGGATTGCGCTATTTGCAAATATTATCTATCCATATTGAAAAACGACGATCAAAGAGTTCCAACGCACTTTTGGGATATCGAACGATCACCGAATTAGCCAATTCTTGTCCAATTTGGAAGCTTGTCAAGTTACGATTCCAACGAGCACAAAATATTCCAAATTCAACGTCTGAAGAGAGAGTTATGAGGGTTACTATTAGACAATGAGATGAAGGAAAAATTCAGGACCGACGACTGCGATCCCACTTACAGATTCCTAAAGGGTCTTAGAATACGACAATTCTAGTCAGGAATCAAAGAGCACTGAGACACCTTTCAGATGGCAAAAAATCATCCCCATCTGACATCAAACGATGGAGTTATGGGCGTCTCAGTTGGATCGCGCTATTTGGAAATATTAACAATCCATATTGAAAAATGACGATCGAAGAGTTCCAACGTCCTTTTTGGGATATCGAACGGTCACCGAATTAGCCAATTCTTGTCCAATTTGGAAGCATGTCAAGTTACGATTCCAATGAGCACAAAATATTCTAAATTCGACATCTGAAGCGAGATTTATAAGGGTTACTATAAGACAAGGAGGTGAAAGAAAAATTCAGGACCGACGGCTGCGATCCCACTTACGGATTCCTAAAGGGTCTTGGAATACGACGATTCCAGTCAGGAATCAAAGAACACTAAAATACCTTTCAGATGGCCAAAAATCATCCCAATCCGACATCAAGCGATGGAGTTATGGGCTTCTCAGTTGGATTGCGCTATTTGGAAATCTTAACAATCCATATTGAAAAATGAAGATAGATGAATTCCAACGTGCTTTTGGGATATCGAACGGTCTCCGAATTTGCCAATTCTTGTCCAATTTGGAATCTTTTCAATTTACGATTCCAATGAGCACAAAATATTCTAAATTCGACATCTGAAGAGAGAGTTATGAGGGTTAAATACGAGCATTCCAATCTTCAGTCAAATGCGAGCATTTCAGTCTTCTAGTCAAATACAAGCATTCCAGTATTCGGTCGAATATGAGCATTCCAATCTTCAGTCAAATATGAGCACTAAAGTCTTCTGGTCAAGAATGATCATCCAGTCTGCCATGCAAATATGATCATCCAATCATTCTTCAGTTGCAGTTCATTCAAGATTCTTCAGGCGGAGGAAGATTGATCCTCCATTTGATTTCAGAAATCAATCAAAGAAGGATCGAGGGGGCATCTGTTGAGGCACAAAAAATATCTCATTGCAGTGGTCAGAGAATTCCATGACCGGGGGTATTTTGGTAATTTTCATGTCCGGGGGTATTTTGGTAATTTTCATGTCCGGGGGCATTTTAGTAATTTCCATGTCCGGGGCATTTTGGTAATTTCCATGTCCGGGGATATTTTGGTAATTTTCATGTCCGGGGGCATTTTAGTAATTTTCATGTCCGGGGGCATTTTGGTAATTTCCATGTCCGGGGTGTTTTGGTAATTTCCATGTACAGGGGTAGTTTAGGTATTTTGGTAAAAATCCATGTCCAGGGGTAGTTTAGGTATTTTGGTAAAAATCCATGTCCAGGTGTAGTTTAGGTATTTTGGTAAAAATCCATCTCCAGGGGTGGTTTAGGTATTTCAGTAAAAAGGATTAAAAAGGGTATTTTGGTAATAAAGCGGGTACAAGTGTCATTTTAGTGAAAAGAGGCTGTACACCACCATCTAAGAAGAGTTTGGTGGACACCATGATTTAAGAAAGGAAGAAGTCCATTTGTGAAGAGATAAGTGGTGGTGATCACCACTCTGTAAGGTGGTAGGGCCTATAAATACCCCTCCCTTATTCATTTGATGGGTTGGATCGAATTCGATCAGTTGGTGAGCTAGAGAATGAGAGAGAAGCAAGGCAGGAGAAGGAGAACAGAAGAGCTTTGCGCGGAACCACGTAACCGAAGTGATTTGCGCGGACCCGCGCAAACCGTCGGAAGTCAAATAATGCCTTTGCGTCATTTTTGTAAAGGGAGGTGAGAATACACTTTGCGCGGAACCGCGCAATCGAAGTGGTTTGCGCGGGACCGCGCAAAATGGCCGAAAGAAAAAGCTTCTTCATTCCGCTGTGTTACTGGTGAGGCTCATTGTGGCTGCCTTTTGGAAGATCCACACCGTCCACCATCTTCCTCTCGAGATTTCAGCAGTCAAAGACTAGTTTTGATCATCCGATGATGGGGCCCACCAAGATAATCAAGCTGCAGTGAAAGCTCAACGGTCCATTTACGATCGCCATAACGATCATGCGGAGGAGCATGGTCACCAAAGCTTAGCATGGTTTCAATTGGTTTTTCGCCCTCTACCTGATGGATGACTCAGATCCTTCGTTTACGTCACGAGAGATGAAGAAATCTACTCCGTCCATTGAATTCACGACGGAAAACCACCAAGGAAAGACGATTTTTGAAGTAAAATCAGTGCGGCCAGCTAGGTTATCTACTCTGCCGTTCATTCCACATTCAACGGTTAAGATCACGCAACAGTCTGCATGGTGACAAAAGGACAACTAGGCAACGGTAATGCTCACCTTCTGAAGAGAATAGACGGTTCAGATCAATGATTTTAGTACGGAGTGGGCCACACTAAGAAAACTTCAAAGTCACAGCGTTTACGCTGTTTGTATTTTTGAAATGAAGAAGATGAAATCGGTCAGAGCCAACTGACCGATTTTGAGAAATTCCATGCACGACTTGTGCACTCATGTACTATGTACATGCGATGTACATGTGGGGCTGATGGTGAAGTTAGTGAGAAATCCGCTCCGACCATTCACTTTCCCACTGTATTTAACGCGTTGAGACCGAGTTTGAAGAATATCCAGATATCAGGCGGGCCCTAAATCACGATCTCAGGGGCTGATTTGTCAGTTTAGCCATTTCTACAAGGATTCAGGAGCTGAAACTGAACATGTACGGTTAATTTGTGGTTCTAAGGCTTCATATAAAGTTTCGAGCAGAATGGACGGTGGAAACCCCATGATCTTACGTTTTGGGAGACTTTTTAGGCCCGTCAGATGTGATCGGCCTGATTTCTGTGGGTCCTGACTACACTTCAACGGACTTCTTCATGTTTTAAGGAAGAATGACCAGAAGGATGCTCCATCTCATTGAAGATTGGCTGATTGAATCAGCAATTCCTCCCAAGTATTGGGAGATGACCGAAATAGCGCCGTTATGCTGCTGAAATTTCTATCTCATTGAAGACTGGTTGATCAGATCAACAATTCCTCCTAAGTCATAGGAGATGATTGAAACAGGCGTCGGAATGCTGCCAAAATTTCTATCTGATTATCTTCTCTTTCATTTAGTACATTACATTAATTGTACTTTGTTTTCAGAATCAAGGGAATCAGAGGATGTAAATGAACTCAGAATAAATGTGATCAATGTTCTCTTATTCTTTCTTTGTTATCATTGAATAAATCCCCCAAATCAAATACATTTGTTTTCTTGTCGAAACAAAATGGCGACTCCACTGGAGAATATTATTCGATGGTAACTTAGAAAATATTCAAAGAACATTTTTCACTTTTTGGCGTCTGTAAAGACACCAAAATGGCGACTCTCAGTGGGAACATCCTCCCCTTCATCTCTAAAAATAAAGTACAATTTTATTTAATCAAAATAACTAACATTCTGTTCTTAATGATAGATATACCGCAGCGATCTTTCTCCTGACTAACGTGGTTGTTTACTTCACATCCAATAGACTTCCACCAAAAAGTGACAGAGAAGATCAAATCAGTTTTGATCCAAGACAAATAATGCCAGAATAATGACAGTTTTCGGAGAGAGCTAGCTGATTGCTTGCCTCCAAGTGCAGAGGTTCGTAAGTAGTATCCCGTGAATACGGGGTCGATCCCGCAGGGAGATGAATTGTGAGAAGAAAAAAATCAAACGCAAAATAAACTAAGTAATAAAAATTAATCTGATGATTTGATTTTGGGATTTTTGAATGGATGTAATTCAATTGAATAAAATAACACCCAAGCTTCAAAGTTCCACACATACGTTAATGTTCCAAAATCATGATGACTTGGATAACACAACTAGGATCTGAGCACTATGGTCAGCCTAGTCGAAAATAAAACAGTTTAAGTATTTTAATAAATGATATAAAATATTAGAAAATTATGGATTTGCACCATTACATATATTCTCAAGCGTCAGTGATTTTAAGTATTCAATATCTATAGGATAATGAATATCAAAGAAATATAACAGGTTGAGAACCTCTCCTATCTAGGAAATCTGATTGATCTAGGGTAAGCCTATCCATCAATGTGGATCTTCATATGATGGAAACATATGGATCTCACAAGAGGATAAAAAATAAAACCTAAATAATAGATAACATGCATACACCATTTTTCTCATCATTAAAACAATCAATCATCATAATCTTAAAGAAACATTAAACCCATGTGCTTCCCTTCTAGCTTGGGATAGAAGGAACTTAGAAAAACATAATTAAATTGCAGAAATAAAAAGCAACAAGAAATAAAGAAAGAAAATGCAAATAGAAAAGATCTAAAAAAAATAACTTATAAAGCTTTAATAAAACTAAAAACTCTTTAAAAACCTTAAACTTTGTTCTTGAATGCCTTGAATAATGTTTTAGAATGCCCTAGGAAGCCCTATTTATAAGTAGGGACCTCCAATTTTCGTACAAATTTGAAAAACCCTAGAAATCGCATCAAATATACATATTTTTCCAAAATAGACTTCTCGCTGCATAGTTCGTTTAAAACAGACTTCCTGCTAAGCAGTTTCCCAAAATAAACTTTACAGCTTCATAATACACTTTTTCAGGACGATTTCAGGATTCTTCACTTCAAATCTTCGATTCTCTTCATTCTTCATTTGGTTTTCTTAGATCTTTGGCATGTGAATTCTTTAATCTTGGTCTCTTAAGATCAATCCCTTGCTTTGGTAATTCTTGAGCATCAAAATCATGCTTTTAACACCATTTTTCAATCCAAACACTTAAATTCACCTTGCAACACATACATGAGTAAAATAGAATATTAAGCGGATTCATGTTCATAAAACCAAGATATAAATGGGGAAAATTATGCAATATTTGAGTCTCAACACACCCCCCAACCAGCATTTTGCTAGTCCCAAGCAAAATAAGCGAAAAAATAATAATAATAATAATATAATATAATAATAATTAAAGAAAAACTAATTTTAGAAACAAAATTAAAACGAAAAAAATAATAATAATAATAATAAATTCTAACTACACCACTTTCGCAGGTAATCTCGATTGCATTTAGCATATGCAGCAAGCCTTTAGGTTTCCCCTAGTGGACGAGTTATAGTCTCGTGAGGGTTTTCAAAAATGTTACCCACAAACATTGAAAACATGAAAAATGGCTTAACACTCAAAAATTTATACAATTATGCCTCCATTCATCATATGAATTCCAAAACAAAACAATACTTACCCTAAGTCTGAAGTTAGTTAGAATCTCAATTTCCTAATCCATTACATCCTTGAGTTCAGAGACCTAATCAAAATTTAGAATAGTTACGATCCAAATCCTTAGGTGCTCATGACACTAGTCTAACTTTGAAAAATATGTATGTTCTCTATCCTAACTCCTTTCAATCATTCCAAGAGTATGAAATCTCTAGTTATCTCATTTTTTTCATGTCATTTCTTGTTTTATCATCATATCCTCATTATTATAGACCACCCTTAGATGAAGATTCCCACCGGGTTTGCTTCATAACCTAAGGTATCGTACTTGTAATGGTAACAGTAATGGATACTTAGGTATCCTTACTCCGGATTACTGACACGATTGTTATGGTCATTACATTTATGCTCTATAATAAAAATTTCTTTTTCCATCACTCTTTTTTTTTTCTTCAATATTCTATCTTTTAAGTATATATCAATGATACTAGTTCATTCAACCTTATTTGAATCAAAAGTTGTTATTATAGTTCACATATCATATTCCTCACTAAGTTAGCTAGGGTGTATTGTGAATTCAGTACATCAAATTATAACTCATTTTAAACTAGTGATTAGATAATTGAACTCAAGTATATAATTTTCAGTTGTCGGAATTCTGACTACTATCAACCTAGAATAAATATTAACTTTGCCTTTGGAATTCGCATAATATCATGTTCACATTCTTGTATATAAAAATATTATTTTGAAAATGTTGAATTTTTTTTTTTTTCCATAAACCTAAAAAAATAAAATTAAACCTAAAAATAATAAAATAAACTGAAAAAAAAATAAAAAAATAAAATCACATGGATGACTATCCACACCCCCAACCTAAAATCTACATTGTCCCCAATGTAATGATAATATAATGTAGAGAACAATAAAAATAAAAGAAAGGGTGGATAGTACCTGCCATGAAAAACTCACCTGCTAGGTGACACTAAAAAAAAATGAATATGATACAAATTCTACACAAATGCTCCATCAGACTAGGAGCATCAATCTGAATATTCTGGCTCATGAAGAGGGAAGGACTCCTCTCCCAAATGAAAGTTTTCCACATAAGGCTTCAATCTCTGCCCATTAACCTTGTACACATTGCCATTACGTGGATTCTCAATTTCAACAGCCCCATGAGTATAAACATTCTTCACAATAAAAGGGCCTGTCCATCTTGATCTTAACTTTCCCGGAAAAAACTGGAGACGGGAATTGTACAATAGGACCTTTTGCTGAGGTTCAAAATTCTTCCTCAGAATATTTTTGTCATGAAAAGCTTTGGTCCTCTCTTTGTAGATTTTAGAATTTTCATAGGAGTCTCTTCTCAGCTCCTCTAATTCATTCAACTCTAATTTCCTTTGTCCACTTGCTTGATCCATATCAAAGTTTAATTTCTTTATTGCCTAGTTGGCTCTATGTTCCAATTCCACAGGCAAGTGGCAAGCCTTCCCATACACCAATCTGTATGGAGACATTCCAATCGGGGTCTTATAAGCAGTCCTATAAGCCCATAAAGCGTCGGATAGTCTGAGGGACCAATCCTTTCCTATCTGGCCTTATAGTTTTCTCTAAAATGTGTTTGATTTCCCGATTAGAAATCTCAGCTTGCCCACTCGTTTGTGGGTGGTATGGGGTACTCACTTTATGCTTGATGCCATATTTCTTCATCAAAGCCTCAAATGTCCTATTGCAAAAGTGAGACCCACCATCACTAATGATGGCCTTTGGAGTTCCAAATCTTAAAAAAATATTTTCCTTGAGGAATCGTATGACCACTTTGTTGTCATTGGTCCCACTTGGAACTGCCTCAATCCACTTTGAAACATAGTCCACACCAACCAATATATAAAGAAATCCAAAAGAAGATGGAAATGGGCCCATAAAATCAATACCCCAACAATCAAAAATCTCCAATGGCAAAATTGGGGATAAAGGCATCATGTTGCGCCGAGACACTCTTCCCAACCTTTGACATCTATCACAAGCAACACAGAAAGCATGGGTGTCTTTAAACATGGTAGGCCAGTAAAAACCACACTGCAGGATTTTTGCAGTGGTTTTCTTAGCAGAAAAATGGCCACCACATGCTTCCATGTGGCAAAAAGAAATAACACTCTGAATTTCATCCTCTGGGACACAACGTCTAAAAATTTGATCAGTCCCATATTTATATAAATACGGGTCATCCCAGAAGAAGTTCTTAACCTCGGTTTCAAAACGCTTCCTATCTTGTGACTTCCAATGATATGGCATTTTTCCTGTTACAAGATAGTTCACTATATCCGCATACCAAGGCAATTTGGAGATCGCAAATAATTGTTCATCAAGGAAATTGTCCTGGATATGCATCTCCTCAGTGGAATCATTTAACACCAATCTGGAAAGGTGATCGGCCACTACGTTTTCTACTCCTTTCTTATCTTTTATCTCTAAGTCAAATTCTTGGAGTAGGAGGATCCATCTCAAAAGTCTCGGCTTTGCATCCTTCTTAGATAGCAAATATTTCAAAGCCGAGTGGTCCGTGAAAATGACCACTTTAGATCCCAGCAAGTAGGACCTAAACTTATCCAAAGCAAAAACTACTGCAAGTAACTCTTTTTCAGTTGTTGAGTAGTTCACTTGGGCCGAGTTTAGAGTTCTACTCGCATAGTGAATAACGTAGGGCCGTTTATCTTTCCTTTGGCCCAAAGCAGCCCCTATGGCATAGTCACTTGCATCGCACATTAGTTCAAAAGGAAGTGTCCAATCTGGTGGACGCATGATAGGTGCAGTGGTAAGAGATGATTTAATTTTATTAAAGGCATTTGCACACTCATCTGTCCACTTAAATGGAACATCCTTTTGAAGAAGATTAGTCAAGGGTCTAGTAATGACACTAAAGTCCTTGATGAATCTTCTATAAAAACCAGCATGCCCTATAAGTGATCTAATATCTCTAACAGTTCGGGGGATAGGTAGATTAGCTATAATGTCGAGTTTTGAGCGATCTACCTCGATTCCATTTTTGGAGATAACATGGCCCAAAACAATTCCCTTTTGAACCATGAAATGACATTTCTCCCAATTTAAGACAAGGTGTTTCTCTTCACACCTAGACAAGACAAGAGATAAATTGTTGAGGCATTCCTCAAAACTACTCCCAAATACAGAGAAGTCGTCCATGAAAACCTCAAGAAACTTCCCAACCATATTTGAAAAAATACTTAACATACACCGTTGGAAAGTTGCTGGAGCGTTACACAATCCAAATGGCATCCGTTTGAAAGCAAATGTGCCAAATGGACAAGTGAACGTGGTTTTCTCTTGGTCTTCCAGGGCTATCTCTATTTGGTTATATCCGGAATATCCATCAAGAAAACTATAGAAAGAGTGACCTGCTACCCTCTCTAAAACTTGATCAATGAATGGTAGAGGGAAATGATCCTTCTTTGTGACCTGGTTCAATTTTCTATAGTCAATGCAAACACGCCAACCAGTGGTGACACGTGTTGGTATGAGTTCATTATTAGAATTCTGCACAATAGTTATTCCGGATTTCTTTGGGACTACTTGAGTTGGACTCACCCAAACACTATCGGATATTGGGTAGATGATTCCCACATCCAATAATTTGATCACCTCATTTTTTACAACTTCCATCATGTTTGGATTGAGACGCCTTTGAGGTTGTCTAATTGGTTTGGCGTCCTCATTGAGGTGTATCGATGGGTGCATATGGAAGGGCTTATACCCTTGATGTCAGAAATGGCCCAACCCAAGGCTCCTTTGTGGTCCCTTAGAACATTCAACAATTTAATCTCTTGATCCTTGTCTAAAAATGAAGAGATCACCACAGGATAAGTTTTATTTTCACCTAAGTGTACATACTTAAGCTCATTTGGTAGTGGTTTTAAATCAAACTTTGGAACATTGGTTGGTGATGGTAGAGGTCGCGAGTCCTCTATAGATAGGATTTGAGTGCGCGGTCTCCATTGGTACATACCAATGTCCTGAGTGGTAGTGCTCTCATTATCATCACAAATTTCAGCAAGCACTTTTTCTAAATCAGAATTTTTCAAGTCCCCAAAGACTTGAATCAATTCCTCAGTCAGACTAGGTTCCAATTCCTCTTCTTCTGTCAAGCAGTCCATGAAATTCAGCTCATGGATATCATTATTATTAATGGGCTGCTTACATAGATTGAAAATATTTAGCTCTAGAGTCATGTTACCAAAAGACAAGTTCATCATTCCATTCCTGCAATTTATGATTGCATTTGAAGTTGCTAGGAATGGGCGGCCTAAAATGATGGGAACTTGAGCGCTAGCATTTACACATGGTTCAGTGTCTAGTACAATAAAATCCACGGGGAAGTAGAATTTCTCCACTTGGACTAACACGTCCTCTAAAATTCCCCTTGGTACCTTAATGGAGCGGTCAGCGAGTTGGAGTGTAATCGTGGTTGGTTTAAGCTCGCCTAACCCCATTTGTTTGTAAACCGAATAAGGTACTAAGTTGACACTTGCACCCAAATCTAGCAAAGCATGCTCAATTTGGAAATTTCCAATAATACAAGGAATAGTGGGACTTCCCGGGTCTTTGTATTTGGGTACAACCCTTTGTTGAATGATAGCGCTCACTTTCTCAGTAAGGAAGGCCTTTTTGTGCACATTTAATTTCCTCTTTACAGTACACAAGTCCTTGAGATATTTAGCATATGATGGAATTTGTCTAATGGCATCAAGCAGAGGAATATTGACAGTAACCTTTTGGAGCACATCCAACACCTTTTGATATTTCATGGGGACAGTTGGATTCCGAAGTCTAGATGGAAATGGAACTGGATGCTCATATGACTTAGTCTCTTTATCCTTTTGTTGTTGCGGCTTTTGAACTATAGTTGGTTCATCATTTTCTTGAGACAGTGGCTCATCCTCCGGTATTTCTACCGGTTGCATTATCTTGTTATCGACTTCTTTTCCACTTCTCAAGGTAATGATGGCCTTAGCTTGTTCATGATGTAACTCATTTGGATTTGAGTCTCCAATGAAATGTGTATTTCTAGGGTTTGGCACAGGTTGAGAAGGAAGGGTGCCTTTTTCCCTAGCATTTAGTTGAGTCTCAATCCTAGCCACAGCTGTCTTTAATTCCTGATTTGATTGGATTAGAGACTGATTCATTTGAGCTTGAGAGTTCATGAATGCGGTCAATGCATCCTCCACAGATGATCGCTTTGGCGGGGGCACATATGGTGCATTGTTAGGTGCCCCAAAGAAGTTGTTTTGTGGAGGCATTTGAGGTGCATTGGGCGCATTAATTTGTGGTCCATTCCTCCAACTAAGATTAGGATGGTTACGCCAATTTGGATTATACGTGTTTCCCATTGGTTGCATAACTGACCTTTGGTAGTTATTTATAGCATTTGCTTGATCATGCTCATGCGTGATATTTTGTACAACTGAGATTAATGAACAATCTTTTGTGTCATGGTCTGTACCACCACAAATGCTACAAAAATTACCTAAGGAAGTGTTTGCTTTAACCATATCAACCTTCCTAATTTCCAAGGCTTCGACCTTTCTAGCCAATGCAGCGAATTTTGCATTAAGGTCGTCTTCCTCTCTTAGGACATACATTCCCGCTTTTTCTCTAAGAACGGGTCTAGTTTGGTCTGATTTAGCAGAGACATCCCATGTCTGCGTATTCTCTGCTAACATATCTAGAAAATCCCAAGCCTCATTATGATCTTTGTCAAGAAAGGTTCCACCACACATCATCTCTATGAACTGACGGGTATCCATGGTGAGCCCCTTTCGGAAAGCATCAATCACGTGCCATGGTTCATAACCATGATGTGGACAAGTAATTAGAAGGTCTTTGAAGCGCTCCCAAGCTTGAAAAAACAGTTCATTCCCCTTTTGGGAGAATGACATGATTTCTTGTTTTAGTGCATTTGTTTTGTGCTCGGGAAAGAACTTTTTCAAAAACTCTCTACTTAAGGCTTGCCATGAAGTGATGGTATTAGGTCTTAGAGAGTTGAGCCATGCTTTGGCCCGATCCTTTAGAGAAAATGAGAATAGCCTAAGCTTAAGTATATCCCTATTGCCATTGTTTACTTGTAATGTTGCAATTACTTCCTCAAAGTCCTTGAGGTGCAAGTAGGGGCTTTCAGAATCCAAGCCATGAAATTTAGGAATCAATTGAATTACACCTGGTTTAAAATCAATGTTCCCTGTGTGAGCAGGGAACACTATGCAAGATGGTAAAGTTGATCTCTCAGGGTGTAAATGTTCACGTAAAGTCCGTGGTTGGTTTAACACATTCCTATGAACTTCATTTTCATCCTCAAGAGGAGGATTAAATTGATTTTCTCTATTTTGATTTATAGTTGGATCTGGCAGATTTGGATTATCAACTGGGTCTGCCATGGAATCCAAGTGATGTTGAGTGCCTCTTCTAAGTGAATGAATAAGGCCTGGAACTAGTCCCCCTTCAGAGGAGAGTCGATTGTTTTGATCCCTACTCCAACGGGACATAAACCATCCACACCACACAACAAATACCACTAATTAAACTAGCAAGTATGATACTTAAAATAAAAATAAAAACTTAAATCAACAACCCAGGCGGCAAGGCCGACCATGAGGGTTCAGTCCACAAAGCAAAAAATTAAATCAACAACCCAGGCGGCAGGGCCGACCATGAGGGTTCAGTCCACAAAGCAAAAAAATAAATCAACAACCCAGGCGGCAGGGCCGACCATGAGGGTTCAGTCCACAAAAAAAATAAAATAATAATAATAATAAATAAATAAATAAATCAACAAAAGTAAAACTAATGCAGAATTTAAACTATGTTAATCTGGAAAATAGATTCAGCGGATGATCTTTGTGATCAAACAGCAACTGTAGGACAACCATAGCACTTGGGTGATGAAATCCCAAGCAGGGCAACCTTATGTCACAGTTAGTGCTTGAAAGACCCAACTGAATTTATTTTCAAAGAAAAAAATAAAATAAAATCTACAGAAAATTTGGAGGGTTTAGAAGAGAACTTACCTTAGGAAAAAAAAACTTACCTTAACTATCTTTCACAGATCTGATCTCTTTAAGTCTCTCCCCGGCAACGGCGCCAAAAACTTGATTGCTTGCCTCCAAGTGCAGAGGTTCGTAAGTAGTATCTCGTGAATACGGGGTCGATCCCACAGGGAGATGAATTGTGAGAAGAAAAAAATCAAACGCAAAATAAACTAAGTAATAAAAATTAATCTGATGATTTGATTTTGGGATTTTTGAATGGATGTAATTCAATTGAATAAAATAACACCCAAGCTTCAAAGTTCCACACATACGTTAATGTTCCAAAATCATGATGACTTGGATAACACAACTAGGATCTGAGCACTATGGTCAGCCTAGTCGGAAAATAAAACAGTTTAAGTATTTTAATAAATGATATAAAATATTAGAAAATTATGGATTTGCACCATTGACATATATTCTCAAGCGTCAGTGATTTTAAGTATTCAATATCTATAGGATAATGAATATCAAAGAAATATAACAGGTTGAAACCTCTCCTATCTAGGAAATCTGATTGATCTAGGGTAAGCCTATCCATCAATGTGGATCTCATATGATGGAAACATATGGATCTCACAAGAGGATAAAAAACAAAACCTAAATAATAGATAACATGCATACACCATTTTTCTCATTATTAAAATAATCAATCATCATAATCTTAAAGAAACATTAAACCCATGTGCTTCCCTTCTAGCTTGGGATAGAAGGAACTTAGAAAAACATAATTAAATTGCAGAAATAAAAAGCAACAAGAAATAAAGAAAGAAAATGCAAATAGAAAAGATCTAAAAAAAACAACTTATAAAGCTTTAATAAAACTAAAAACTCTTTAAAAACCTTAAACTTTGCCCTTGAATGCCTTGAATAATGTTTTAGAATGCCCTAGGAAGCCCTATTTATAAGTAGGGACCTCCAATTTTCGTACAAATTTGAAAAACCCTAGAAATCGCATCAAATATACATATTTTCCCAAATTAGACTTCTCGCTGCATAGTTCATTTAAAACAGACTTCCTGCTAAGCAGTTTCCCAAAATAAACTTTACAGCTTCATAATACACTTTTTCAGGACGATTTCAGGATTCTTCACTTCAAATCTTCGATTCTCTTCATTCTTCATTTGGTTTTCTTAGATCTTTGGCATGTGAATTCTTCAATCTTGGTCTCCTAAGATCAATCCCTTGCTTTGGTAATTCTTGAGCATCAAAATCATGCTTTTAACACCATTTTTCAATCCAAACACTTAAATTCACCTTGCAACACATACATGAGTAAAATAGAATATTAAGCGGATTCATGTTCATAAAACCAAGATATAAATGGGGAAAATTATGCAATATTTGAGTCTCAACACTAGCTTCTTGTATGGAAGCAATCCAAACATCAATTAGTCAGCACATGTCTATGGAAGAGGAACAAATATGCTGAAATGCTTGTGCAAGATAGTCCCAAATGAAAAAAAAAAAAAGCTTCTTCAAAGGATTATATTCACCTGGATGGAAGGAAAAAATACTGCCAAGGTCCTTAAAAGTTCTGAAGATAATCCTCAACTACAGTGCTGTGTGGATCCCACACATGGCCAATTAATAGATCGAACAAAAAAAAGGGTGGTGCACTTGTGAATCTTCTAAGACTGAAAAAAAGAAACATTTGGAGTCAGCTGTTGATCCAATTGTAGCTGAAGAGGCTGAAGAATGATCCAATTATGGCATAATGCTATCAAAAGAGAGTTGAATGATATAACTGAAGAGGAGCATGCTGAAGAAGAAATCTAATTCGACAATTTTAAATGCTTTATAAAAAGCATTCAGAGTGCTGAAGCCAATTCAAATTCAGATGGTTTTTATACAAAGCTGTGTTCACATGTTGACCAAATAATGGGCATCATACGGAAGCACTTTCATGGCAAGGAAGTTGAGGTTCTTCCTCTTGCTCGATCACTTAGTGAAGAAGAAGCGAGGTAATGTCGAAAGTATCAAACAACAATGCCAGAGAGTATCAGAGAAGATCAAAATCCGTTGTGATCAAAAATAGACAATGCCAGGTAAAGTCGATAGCAGTTTCTGCTTCATCAGTAGCTCGGCAAGACAATGAAGAACGGATGATAGCGTGTTGGTGTACAAAAATATACGAAGCTGTCAAAATGAGAAGTTAGTCCAACTGAATCAATTAATGAATTAATAAATTCATCGGTTAATAGAGAACCCAGGGGGCATCGTCACAACTTCCCAGAGTAGAAGAACAAGAGTCAAAGTGAAGCTGCTCCACTCTCATATGAATCGGCTATTTCAAGAGCCTTAAGCGAACATAAACAAATATTGCCGAAGAAAGAAAAGCAAAACAAAGGATTGCCGAAGTCGAAGAAGGATGATATACTGCTTATGAGGAAGGCAATCAAACTGCCACAGGTACAGTATTCAAAGGAAATGAAGCAAAGAAGAAAAGAATATTCTACAAGAGATGATTGACAATAGTAAAATTGTCATAAAAGAAGACATGAGAAATAAAAGAGAAAGTAATGACATATGATCCCGAAGGAAAATGATCACTTGATAGAAGAATTACTGTGTCTTGATTCAGAAGATTCACAGCATAATTATTCACTAGGCAAGATAAGCAGTCTTCTCAAATGAGGTAATCGTTGATTCCCCGCAATGATAATTGTTTATAATAATTGTCTATATCAATTTTTGCAGGTCAAAGTTAGAGGCAAAAGCAAGTACTAATGCTAACAAGCATTGACGATTACTATCAAGCATTAACGATTATCGCCGATAAGTAGAAGAGCAAAAGAATTGCAAAAAAAAAAAAAAAAAGGGTCATGTACTCTCCCTTGTACGAATGAATAAAGCATAAATTTTCAATTGACCTCGAATTTCAGGAGAAAGGAAAGGAGATAGAATTGAAGAAGAAAAGAAAAGTAAATGGCCTGAAGAATAAGTTATAAAAGATGGTTGATAAAAGAAAAATTGTGGAGGAGGTATACGATATAAAAGACGAAATAAAAGTATACAGGCCTAATCAGTTCGAGACCGGGGGCAAAGCTAATCTTGAGCAAAACAGGCTTTCAAGCATATCAAGTCATTGACGTCGATGATTATCGCCAAGATTAGCACTTTCAGGCATAACAAATCATTGCTAAAGCAAAATAGGCTTTTAAGCATATCAAGTCATCGCCAAATACCAAGCGTTAATGGTCGCTATCAACCGTTGATGATCGTTACCAAGCATTGATGACTGCTGTTAAGCATTGACAATTATCGCCAACGCCGAAGAAAATTTTGGCCAAGGCATGGAAAAGCTGTGTCAAAAGTTCGGCATTCGACATTCATTTTCAGCGCCTTACTATCCCCGGCCGATGGTCTAGCATAGGCGTTCAATACAACGATCGTCAAAATACTCAAGAAGATGGTGACAGGGAGTAAACGTGATTGGGATGAAAAATTGCAAAAAGCATTATGGGCATACAGAACTACTCATCGCATAGCAACGGAGCAACACCGTATTATTAATCTATGGCATAGAGGTAGTCATCCCAATTGAAGTGCAAGCGGCTTCGCTCAGAACGACAGCATATCAATCCATAAAAGATGATGAAAATGCAGGAATAAGGCTGAAAGAGTTAGATCTGCTTGATGAGAAATATCTAGCAGCTCAGCAGCGATTGCAATCATATCAGGCCAGGATATCGGCCGCTTTTGATAAACAAGTTAAACACCGCCCTTTCAAAAAAGGGAATATGGTGTTGATGTTGAAAAGACCTATAGTGGTCAAGCGCCAAACAGGGGACAAGTTCGAGCCTAAATGGGACGGGTCGTATATAATAAAAGAAGTATACTCCAATGGGGCGTACAAAGTCGCAAATGGGCAAGGTATCAGCATACCAATCAATGCTCGCTTCATCAAGAGATACTATCCCTAAAGAAGCTACTGATTTTGATCCAGAATATTATCAGCATAATGATTCTATATCAAAAGGGGGCAAGAAGGAATAAGATCATGTCCATACGTCATCGAAAGAATCTATAAAGAAGAAATTCGCGAGCATATCAACTATATTAGCAAGTATTCTGAAAAGAAAGTGATCATTGTCATCACCAAATAAGTCTGGCAGAGTTAATATCATCTTGAAGATTCTCTTGAAGACATTGACAAGACTGATATATTATGAATAGCACGGACAGATCTTCTTGAAGATATTATCAGACAGATCTTCTAGAAGATCTTATAAGACGGATCCTCTTGAAGATATTATCAAAAAGCAGCGACGTATCAATCTCAATCAAAGAGGCAGTCTAGCCAAGCCAAATCCTAAAAGAGTCAAAATCCTAAAAGGGCCAAAATCCTAAAAGAGTCAAATCCTAAAAGAGCCAAATAAAAAAGGATCAAGCTCTAAGAAAGGGCTAAAAGCTCTAAAAGGATTAAACTCTGAAAGGATCAAGATCTCAAAGGATCAAAACTCTAAAAAGGATCAAGCTCTAAAAGAGCCGGCCAACTATACGTAAAACCTATGAAGATCGCCATTCGGGTAGCGGCGAGGAGTCAGTGGCCCTAAAAAGCCCGCGAAGACCATCGTGCGCACCCATGCGGGCAGTTGATGAAGTCAAGGATTCAAAGCCTAAAAGGCCATAAATCCGCGAAGACTGGTCACCGTAACTCCCATGCCGTCTGTATAGCTTCCGGCAGCGCCACGGGGAACAGATGAAAATGCCCTCCTGTGAATGGGCTCGACCTTGCAGACGAAGAAAACAGGGGCCGCAGTGGAGCTTTATGCCAACCGTGCGTAAGACCCTCCAGATCTAGGGTTTGATTTTAGTAGTAACTCGTGAGGAAGGGCTTAAACCTACTCATTGATGGACTGGCGACCCTAGATTTGGTGCCCAAAGGTAGCCTTGCGAGCCCTGCGAACTCTAGAGAGTTACCGTGGCCAACCCTGTGCGTAAAACCAACAGTTCACCGCCCGGTAGCGTCAATGGGCCCCTCTGATGGACCTTGGCCATGAGCTTAAGGCAGTGAAAAGCCCAAAAGCGAACTCTAGAGAGTTACAGCAGCCATCACATAAGACCCATAAGTGCTCCACTACTCAAGAGCTTAAACTGTGTGTGCGCGCGCTCCACTACTCATGAGCTTAAACTGTGTGTGGCTAGCCGAAATTGAAACTTAGCACCGCCAATCTAAACACTCACATATAGAATCCTGCACTAACAAAGCATAAAAGGTTTAAATACAGTCTAGTTCAATCCAGTCCAGTTCAGTCCAATCTAGTTCAATCTAGACTAGTTAAGTCTAAGTCAAGTTCAGTCAGGTCAAGGTCAGTCTCGTCCAGTTAAAGTATGGTCAGTCAGTCTTGTCCAGTTAAAGTATGGTCAGTCAAAGTGCACTAGCACCACTGCTCAAAAAAAAAAAAAAAAGCATTCAAAATGCTGCAAATACATATTTATATATGTTGAAATATATATGCAAAGATGCAATTGCCCGATGAAAATTTTAAATATGCAATTTAGATGAGCTTAAATATGCAATTGCCCGATGAAAATTTTAAATATGCAATTTAGATGTACTTAAATATGCAATTGCCAGATGAAAATTTTAAATATGCAATTTAGATGTGCTTAAATATGCAATTGCCTGATGAAAATTTTAAATGTTGAGTAAAAAATATATATGCAAAGATGTGTTTCTCTTGAATCAGATTCAGATGACAGTAACAACAAATGCCTTCATGATATTGGCAATTATCTACTCAAAGGTTCAAGCCTTCAAAGTCAATTAATACATTGACAAAAGTCATAAGGGATTCGAATATATTCTTTGAATTCGTTAAAGGAACAATAAAAGATTATTCATCTTTCAGAAGTATCAGCAGGCTTTACTCTGGAAGTATTATCTTCTGAAGAAATCTTTATGCGACATTGACCAGAGAAGGGGGCAAGATCTATGTATTCAAAAGTAATCTATGCCTTGGTCTTTCTGATAATCTCTTATACGCGACAAAGGAGTTCATATGCTGAGAATTATGAATAATAATATCGCAAGATTCTAAGTACCAGATCTAATGAAGACAAGGAACAAATCGAATCATCATTGGGATCTATGAAAAAATATTGAGCACAAGCAAGAAATAGCTCAGCGAAAAGATTCAGCGATTGAACCTTTGGAGCTGGAAACGATGTCTCCAAAAGCACGATTTAATGAGCAAAGAATGCAATTGTGAAGCACGACAGCAAAGCGAATATCACTCTCAGCCTAAAAAGAGAAGAAACTCTCAATCTATTTCAAAATTATCAATTCTTCATTAAGCTAAATTGAAAAAAAATAAATTATAATGAAATAAGATACTAATTCTGATTAATTTGGCAGGAAAGATTATCATTCGAAAAAGCTTGAGTTATGCAGATCATGAATAAAGGAAACGATCGAAAAGTTGTTGCGGCAGGAGCAGCATTAAGGAACAACTCTTTGGACACAGAATTGAAGAAAAAGAGTTGCTGGAATTGATCAAAGAGACCGTTGCTGTTGAAAGAAAGTTCTCAAGTTGCTCAAAGACAAAGTCGTCACAGTTGTTACGGTTGCAAGTTTCGATGAAAAGAAAATTTCATCTTCTCTAAATAAAGCATCCGCTCTTCACTGCAAGCGGGGGGCAGTCAACTCCTCTAATCGAGCGCAATCATTCAAATCTTCCGTTCGAGCGCGATTGTTCAAATCCTCTGATCGAGCGCAGTTGTTCAAGTCTTCCGTGCGACCACAAGCATTCCAATCTTCGGTCAAATACGAGCATTCCAATCTTCAGTCAAATGCGAGCATTTCAGTCTTCTAGTCAAATACAAGCATTCCAGTATTCGGTCGAATATGAGCATTCCAATCTTCAGTCAAATATGAGCACTAAAGTCTTCTGGTCAAGAATGATCATCCAGTCTGCCATGCAAATATGATCATCCAATCATTCTTCAGTTGCAGTTCATTCAAGATTCTTCAGGCGGAGGAAGATCGATCCTCCATTTGATTTCAGAAATCAATCAAAGAAGGATCGAGGGGGCATCTGTTGAGGCACAAAAAATATCTCATTGCAGTGGTCAGAGAATTCCATGACCGGGGATATTTTGGTAATTTTCATGTCCGGGGATATTTTGGTAATTTCCATGTCTGGGGATATTTTGGTAATTTTCATGTCCGGGGATATTTTGGTAATTTTCATGTCCGGGGGCATTTTGGTAATTTCCATGTCCGGGGGCATTTTAGTAATTTTCATGTACAGGGGTAGTTTAGGTATTTTGGTAAAAATCCATGTCCAGGGATAGTTTAGGTATTTTGGTAAAAATCCATGTCCAGGGGTAGTTTAGGTATTTTGGTAAAAATCCATGTCCAGGTGTAGTTTAAGTATTTTGGTAAAAATCCATGTCCAGGGGTAGTTTAGGTATTTTGGTAAAAATCCATCTCCAGGGGCAGTTTAGGTATTTCAGTAAAAAGGATTAAAAAGGGTATTTTGGTAATAAAGCGGGTACAAGTGTCATTTTAGTGAAAAGAGGCTGTACACCACCATCTAAGAAGAGTTTGGTGGACACCATGATTTAAGAAAGGAAGAAGTCCATTTGTGAAGAGATAAGTGGTGGTGATCACCACTCTGTAAGGTGGTAGGGCCTATAAATACTCCTCCCTGATTCATTTGATGGGTTGGATCGAATTCGATCAGTTGGTGAGCTAGAGAATGAGAGAGAAGCAAGGCAGGAGAAGGAGAACAGAAGAGCTTTGCTCAGAACCGCGCAACCGAAGTGATTTGCGCGGACCCGCGCAAACCGTCGGAAGTCAAATAATGCCTTTGCGTCATTTTTGTAAAGGGAGGTGAGAATACACTTTGCGCGGAACCGCCCAATCGAAGTGGTTTGCGCGGGACCGCGCAAACTGGCCGAAAGAAAAAGCTTCTTCATTCCGCTGTGTTACTGGTGAGGCTCATTGTGGCTGCCTTTTGGAAGATCCACACCGTCCACCGTCTTCCTCTCGAGATTTCAACAGTCAAAGACTAGTTTTGATCATCCGATGATGGGGCCCACCAAGATAATCAAGCTGCAATGGAAGCTCAACGGTCCGTTTACGATCACCATAACGATCATATGGAGGAGCATGGTCACCAAAGCTTAGCATGGTTTCAATTGGTTTTTCGCCCTCTACCTGATGGACGACTCAGATCCTTCGTTTACGTCACGAGAGATGAAGAAATCTACTCCGTCCATTGAATTCACGACGGAAAACCACCAAGGAAAGACGATTTTTGAAGTAAAATCAGTGCGGCCAGCTAGGTTATCTACTCTGCCGTTCATTCCACATTCAACGGTTAAGATCATGCAACAGTCTGCATGGTGACAAAAGGACAACTAGGCAACGGTAATGCTCACCTTCTGAAGAGAATAGACGGTTCAGATCAATGATTTTAGTACGGAGTGGGCCACACTAAGAAAACTTCAAAGTCACAGCGTTTACGCTGTTTGTATTTTTGAAATGAAGAAGATGAAATCGGTCAGAGCCAACTGACCGATTTTGAGAAATTCCATGCACGACTTGTGCACTCATGTACTATGTACATGCGATGTACATGTGGGGCTGATGGTGAAGTTAGTGAGAAATCCGCTCCGACCATTCACTTGCCCACTGCATTTAACGCGTTGAGACCGAGTTTGAAGAATATCCAGATATCAGGTGGGCCCCAAATCACGATCTCAGGGGTTGATTTGTCAGTTTAGCCATTTCTACAAGGATTCAGGAGCTGAAACTGGACGTGTACGGTTAATTTGTGGTTCTAAGGCTTCATATAAAGTTTCGAGCAGAATGGACGGTGGAAACCCCAAGATCTTACGTTTTGGGAGACTTTTTAGGCCCGTCTGATGTGATCGGCCTGATTTCTGTGGGTCCTGACTACACTTCAACGGACTTCTTCATATTTTAAGGAAGAATGACCAGAAGGATGCTCCATCTCATTGAAGATTGGCTGATTGAATGAGCAATTCCTCCCAAGTATTGGGAGATGACCGAAATAGCGCCGTTATGCTGCTGAAATTTCTATCTCATTGAAGACTGGTTGATCAGATCAACAATTCCTCCTAAGTCATAGGAGATGATTGAAACAGGCATCGGAATGCTGCCAAAATTTCTATCTGATTATCTTCTCTTTCATTTAGTACATTACATTAACTGTACTTTGTTTCCAGAATCAAAGGAATCAGAGGATGTAAATGAACTCAGAATAAATGTGATCAATGTTCTCTTATTCTTTCTTTGTTATCATTGAATAAATCCCCCAAATCAAATACATTTGTTTTCTTATCGAAACAGTGATGAAGGAAAAATTCAGGACCGGTGACTGCGATCCCACTTACGGATTCCTAAAGGGTCTTGGAATACGACGATTCCAGTCAAGAATCAAAGAGCACTAAAATACCTTTTAGATGGCCAAAAATCATCCCAATCCGACATCAAACGATGGAGTTATGGGCGTCTCAGTTGGATCGCGCTATTTAGAAATATTAACAATCCATATTGAAAAATGGTGATAAATGAGTTCCAACGTGCTTTTCGGATATCGAACGGTCTACGAATTATCCAATTCTTGACCAATTTGGAATCTTGTCAAGTTTCGATTGAAATGAGCACAAAAGATTCTAAATTCGACGTCTGAAGAGAGAGTTATGAGGGTTACTATTAGACAAGGAGATGAAGGAAAAATTCAGGACCGACGACTGCGATCCCACTTATGTATTCCTAAAGGGTCTTGGAATACGACGATTCCAGTCAGGAATCAAAGAGCACTAAAATACCTTTCAGATGGCCAAAAATCATCCCAATCCGACATCAAACGATGGAGTTATGGGCGTCTTAGTTGGATCGCGCTATTTGGAAATATTAACAATCCATATTGAAAAATGACGATCGAAGAGTTCCAACGTGCTTTTGGGATATCGAACGTTCACCGAATTATCCAATTCTTGTCCAATTTGCAAGCTTGTCAAGTTACGATTTCAACGAGCATAAAATATTCTAAATTCGACGTCTGAAGAGAGAGTTATGAGGGTTACTATTAGACAAGGAGAAGAAGGGAAAATTCAGGACCGACGATTGCGATCCCACTTACGGATTCCTAAAGGGTCTTGGAATACGACGATTCCAGTCAGGAATCAAAGAGCACTAAAATACCCTTCAGATGGCCAAAAATCATCCCAATTCGACATCAAACGATGGAGTTATGGGCGTCTTACTTGGATCGCGCTATTTGGAAATTAACAATCCATATTGAAAAATGACGATCGAAGAGTTCCAACGTGCTTTTGGGATATCGAACGGTCTCCGAATTAGCCAATTCTTGTCCAATTTGGAAGCTTGTTAAGTTACGATTCCAATGAACACAAAAAATTCTAAATTCGACATCTGAAGCGAGAGTTATAAGGGTTACTATTAGACAAGGAGATGAAGGAAAAATCCAGGACTGACGACTGCGATCCCACTTATGGATCCCTAAAGGGTCTTCTAATATGACGATTCCAATCCGGAATCAAAGAGCACTAAAATATCTTTCAGATGACCAAAAATCATCCCAATCCGACATTAAACGATGGAGTTGTGGGCGTCTCAGTTGGATCGCGCTATTTGGAAATATTAACAATCCATATTGAAAAATTGACGATCGAAGAGTTCCAACGTGCTTTTGGGATATCGAACGGTGACGGAATTAGCCAATTCTTGTCCAATTTGGAAGCATGTCAAGTTACGATTCCAATGAGCACAAAATATTCTAAATTCGACATCTGAACCGAGATTTATAAGGGTTACTATAAGACAAGGAGGTGAAAGAAAAATTCAGGACCGACGGCTGCGATCCCACTTACGGATTCCTAAAGGGTCTTGGAATACGACGATTCCAGTCAGGAATCAAAGAGCACTAAAATACCTTTCAGATGGCCAAAAATCATCCCAATCCGAAATCAAACGATGGAGTTATAGGCGTCTCAGTTGGATCGCGCTATTTGGAAATATAAACAATCCATATTGAAAAATGACGATCGAAGAGTTCCAACGTGCTTTTGGGATATCGAACTTTCTCTGAATTAGCAAATTCTTGTCCAAGTTGGAAGCTTGTCAAGTTACGATTGCAATGAGCACAAAATATTCTAAATTCGAGCTCTGAAGAGAGAGTTATGATGGTTACTATTAGACAAGGAGAAGAAGGAGAAATCTAGGACCGACGACTGTGATCCCACTTACGGATTCCTAAGGGGTCTTGGAATACGACGATTCCAGTCAGGAATCAAAGAGCACTAAAATACCTTTCCGATAGCCAAAAATCATCCCAATCCGACATCAAATGATGGAGTTATGGGCGTCCCAGTTAGATCGCGCTATTTGGAAATATTAACAATCCATATTGAAAAATGACGACTGAAGAATTCCAACGTGCTTTTGGGATATCGAACGGTCACCGAATTAGCCAATTCTTGTCCAATTTGGAAACTTGTCAAGTTACGATTCCAACGAGCACAAAATATTCTAAATTCGACGTCTGAAGAGAGAGTTATGAGGGTTACTATTAGACAAGGGGATGAAGGAAAAATTCAGGACCGACGACTTCGATCCCACTTACGGATTCCTAAAGGGTCTTGGAATATGACGATTCCAGTCTGGAATCAAAGAGCACTAAAATACCTTACAGATGGCCAAAAATCATCCCAATCCGACATCAAATGATGGAGTTATGGGCGTCTCGGTTGGATCGCGCTATTTGGAAATATTAACAATCCATATTGAAAAATGACGATCGAAGAATTCCAATGTGCTTTTGGGATATCGAACGGTCACCGAATTAGCCAATTCTTGTCTAATTTGGAAACTTGTCAAGTTACGATTCCAACGAGCACAAAATATTCTACATTCGACGTCTGAAGAGAGAGTTATGAGGGTTACTATTAGACAACGAGATGAAGGAAAAATTCAGGACCCACGACTGCGATCCCACTTACGAATTCCTAAAGGGTCTTGGAATTCGACGATTCCACTCAGGAATCAAAGAGCACTAAAATACCTTTCAGATGGCCAAAAATCATCCCAATCCGACATCAAACGATGGAGTTATAGGCGTCTCAGTTGGATCGTGCTATTTGGAAATATTAACAATCCATATTGAAAAATGACGATCGAAGAGTTCCAACGTGCTTTTGGGATATCGAACGGTCACCGAATTAGCCAATTCTTGTCCAATTTGGAAGCTTGTCAAGTTACGATTCCGACGAGCACAAAATATTCTAAATTCGACGTATGAAGAGAGAATTATGAGGGTTACTATTAGACAAGGAGATGAAGGAGAAATTCAGGACCGGTGACTGCGATCCCACTTACGGATTCCTAAAGGGTCTTGGAATACGACGATTCCAGTCAGGAATCAAAGAGCACTAAAATACCTTTTAGATGGCCAAAAATCATCCCAATCCGACATCAAACGATGGAGTTATGGGCGTCTCAGTTGGATCGCGCTATTTAGAAATATTAACAATCCATATTGAAAAATGACGATCGAAGAGTTCCAACGTGCTTTTTGGGATATCGAACGGTCACCGAATTAGCCAATTCTTGTCCAATTTGGAAGCTTGTCAAGTTACGATTCCAACGAGCACAAAATATTCTAAATTCGACGTCTGAAGAGAGAGTTATGAGGGTTACTATTAGACAAGGAGAAGAAGGAAAAATTCAGGACCGACGACTGCGATCCCACTTACGGATTCCTAAAGGGTCTTGGAATATGACGATTCTAGTCAGGAATCAAAGAGCACTAAAATACCTTTCAGATGGCCAAAAATCATCCCAATCCGACATCAAACGATGGAGTTATGGGCGTCTTAGTTGGATCGCGCTAATTGGAAATATTAACAATCCATATTGAAAAATGACGATCGAAGAGTTCCAACGTGCTTTTGGGATATCGAACAGTCACCGAATTAGCCAATTCTTGTCCAATTTGGAAGCTTGTCAAGTTACGATTCCAACGAGCACAAAATATTCTAATTTCGACGTCTGAAGAGAGAGTTATGAGGGTTACTATTAGACAAGGAGATGAAGGAAAAATTTAGGACCGGCGACTGCGATCCCGCTTACGGATTCCTAAAGGGTCTTGGAAGACGACGATTCCAGTCAGGAATCAAAGAGCACTAAAATACCTTTCAGATGGCCAAAAATCATCCCAATCTGACATCAAACGATGGAGTTATAGGCGTCTCAGTTGGATCGCGCTATTTGGAAATATTAACAATCCATATTGAAAAACGACGATCGAAGAGTTCCAACGTGCTTTTGGGATATCGAACGGTCACCGAATTAGCCAATTCTTGTCCAATTTGGAAGCTTGTCAAGTTACGATTCCGACGAGCACAAAATATTCTAAATTCGACGTATGAAGAGAGAATTATGAGGGTTACTATTCGACAAGGAGATGAAGGAAAAATTCAGGACCGGTGACTGCGATCCCACTTACGGATTCCTGAAGGGTCTTGGAATACGACGATTCCAGTCAGGAATCAAAGAGCACTAAAATACCTTTTAGATGGCCATAAATCATCCCAATCCGACATCAAACGATGGAGTTATGGGCATCTCAGTTGGATCGCGCTATTTAGAAATATTAACAATCCATATTGAAAAATGACGATCGAAGAGTTGCAACGTGCTTTTTGGGATATCGAACGGTCACCGAATTAGCCAATTCTTGTCCAATTTGGAAGCTTGTCAAGTTACGATTCCAACGAGCACAAAATATTCTAAATTCGACGTCTGAAGAGAGAGTTATGAGGGTTACTATTAGACAAGGAGAAGAAGGAAAAATTCAGGACCGACGACTGCGATCCCACTTACGGATTCCTAAAGGGTCTTGGAATACGACGATTCCAGTCAGGAATCAAAGAGCACTAAAATACCTTTCAGATGGCTAAAAATCATCCCAATCCGACATCAAACGATGGAGTTATGGGCGTCTTAGTTGGATCGCGCTAATTGGAAATATTAACAATCCATATTGAAAAATGACGATCGAAGAGTTCCAACGTGCTTTTGGGATATCGAACAGTCACCGAATTAGCCAATTCTTGTCCAATTTGGAAGCTTGTCAAGTTACGATTCCAACGAGCATAAAATATTCTAAATTCGACGTCTGAAGAGAGAGTTATGAGGGTTACTATTAGACAAGGAGAAGAAGGTAAAATTTAGGACCGACGACTGCGATCCCACTTACGGATTCCTAAAGTGTCTTGGAATACGACGATTCCAGTCAGGAATCAAAGAGCACTAAAATACCTTTCAGATGGCCAAAAATCATCCCAATCCGACATCAAACGATGGAGTTATGGGCGTCTTAGTTGGATCGCGCTATTTGGAAATATTAACAATCCATATTGAAAAATGACGATCGAAGAGTTCCAACGTGCTTTTGGGATATCGAACGGTCTCCGAATTAGCCAATTCTTGTCCAATTTGGAAGCTTGTTAAGTTACGATTCCAATGAGCACAAAAAATTCTAAATTCGACATCTGAAGCGAGAGTTATAAGGGTTACTATTAGACAAGGAGATGAAGGAAAAATCCAGGACTGACGACTGCGATCCCACTTATGGATCCCTAAAGGGTCTTCGAATATGACGATTCCAGTCCGGAATCAAAGAGCACTAAAATACCATTCAGATGACCCAAAATCATCCCAATCCGACATCAAACGATGGAGTTGTGGGCGTCTCAGTTGGATCGCGCTATTTGGAAATATTAACAATCCATATTGAAAAATTACGATCGAAGAGTTCCAACGTGCTTTTGGGATATCGAACGGTGACCGAATTAGCCAATTCTTGTCTAATTTGGAAGCTTGTCAAGTTACGATTCCAACGAGTACAAAATATTCTAAATTCGACATCTGAAGGGAGAGTTATGAGGGTTACTATTAGACAAGGAGATGAAGGAAAAATTCAGGACCGGCGACTGCGATCCCACTTAAGGATTCCTAAAGGGTCTTGGAATACGACTGTAACGCCCTGAAATTCGGGGGTCGAGTATGAACTCAACTCCCGATTCCAACGCATCACTTATGCAACATACATAATGATTGTTAAATGTTGTCTGAGTTAGAGCAATAAACATGGATGAGATTATACCAACACAGTAATTCATACTCCAGTGCAATTGTATAAAGGCAAGTGGAAGATTGAAATTATATATATAAGGTATGTGAGGAAACAAAATCTTCATGATCACCAGAGTATGAACACTAACTGAGTACCCATATACATGTACTGTTTCTGAGTCAAAAGTCAAAATACAATCTAAAAGATGAGTCCTGAAATCCCCGCGATGCAGTCGGCCTAACCAAAGCCGTCAGAGTACTGCATGAATGAGAACTCATCCTGGTCCTCGTCGAAATCGGGCTCCGCCTCCTGAACCGACATGCCGTCTATACCTGTGACAGAGTCTGGTTGGTGTATACAACACCGTCCCGTAACGTGGGTGAGTAGCTAACTCAGTGGAACAATAAAGCATAGGTTAACATTATCAATTCAATCAAGCAGTAATGATAAACAGTACAATCAAACAAGTTTAACTACTCTTATTAAATGCAAGTATGAAATGACATGATGATGTATGCCCTTGCCAAACTACCCTCATGCGACATCATCTTACGTTCACGAATGCATACCTCCCTCAGTGCTCCACATCTACTAGGCACATGTGGTGCGATGATGAGCATGATTACCGAGTTATTATTAGTCCATTTCAAACAGTAGTATTGGGAAACTAAGGTACCTCCCTTGTATCATTCCCAAACATGATTTATTCTAGGGTCGTCAATCCTAGTTAATCTCATACGATATTATGGTTTGAGAGGCATAGCGAAGGCATCACAAAGGGCTCGTCACCCGTCAGCACGGATACAGATCTCACCGTATGCGGCTCAATTGCTGACCATCAGCTCGAGTACAGGTCTCACCGTACTCAGCTCAATTGCTGGCCGTCAGCTCGAATACAGGTCTCACCGTAGTCGGCTCAACTCATATTCTAGTTGCTGTGAAGGGCTTGTCGCCAATCACAGACCTTGGAGTATACTCGGAGATACTACAGAGGACTCGTCGCCCGTCAGCACGAGTACAGGTCTCACCGTACTCGGCTCTCGCCGTAAGTTTTGACAGCTCGAATACAGTGTCCCATACCACCGTATTCGGCTCACGAGTTTGGGTTGCTCAATGGTCACTACGGGGAGGCACGTGGCCCCAGCATAGGCCGACAGCTCGGCCACGGTGTCCCATACCACCATGTCCGGCTCAAGAGTCTTAGCGGATCGAGGTACTATGGTTAACGGGATTGCCACTGGTAAGTTTGGTACCCTAGGTTCAAGCAGTAATGACCAAACATGGTGAACACACATTCGACATATCGGGTTACTTGACGAGCTGACAAGCTCGAGTGCACAACAAGTTAGATGATATGAAGCGCAAAAACACTCCGTGTGGCCAACCACTATCGCCAACCGAAGTACGACTCGGGTTCGTCAGACACATCCCTCGTGGCGACATGAATCTCAGCCACAATCTCAAGTCTGGTACCGAATGTCTAAACTATAGACATAGTCCCAAACTCAATCAGTTCTCATCCATAGCATGTGGAGTAAGGCATGATAAACATCCCTCGTGGCGACATGAATCTCAGCCACATCTCAAGTCTGGTACCGAATGTCTAAACTATAGAGACATAGTCCCAAACTCAATCAGTTCTCATCCATAGCATGTGGAGTAAGGCATGATAAACAAAGTAATACAAGCATGCTAGTAGGCATGTCATAAGGCATGGTATAAAGCATGATATAAAGCATGTTGTAAAGCATGTTATAGAGCACTATACAAGTAGGGATACAAATACATATACATCATAAGTGAGTGGTTAGAGTAAACAACCACATGGAGGGAATCATACATGTCTCAGGTAGTTGAGAATTCCATCTCAGCACCGACCTATGGTACTAACACCTAAGCATTTACTCTCACAAGCATTAACAACACTTAGAGTACACTATTTCAACATACATGACGTATGTTGTAAAAGTATGTATTAGGGCTATCCTTTCGCCAAGCGAGTATTTATCCATGTAATCATAATCATACAGCAAATAATTGAAAGCAGTAGGAGGAAGGTACTCCCACCAATCCCAAGCTTTCTCTCCTTTTCTCTCTCTCTCCTTAGGGTTTTATCCCAATTCGTATGGCTGTGAGAGGGGCTGTTCTAAGGCCCTTATATAGCCTAAAACCTCTCCGGATAGACTCCTGTTCAAGGGGTACTTCTATTATAAGCATGTCGGCGTTGTTCAGCTCAAAAGAGGATTTCTGGCGGCCATCCTTGAGCCAAACGTCAGACTTAAGCTCACAACTCATGGATCTACATGGTATTACATTTTCATCTCGGTCGGATTCCCAGATCACACGTGGCGGAGCGTTTTCAGTTCAACGGTCAGTGGGCCACGATCCGAAATTCCAAGTACATGTAAATGTTCCTGAAATTTTTCTTAATCCGAGGGGTAATTGGTCTGATTCTGATGATGGTCTGGTTGCTTAATAATGATCCGTAAGCAAGTGGTGCCAGATCACTATTCAAGATATTTATTTGTAAAGAAGCAGTGGTTTTTCACACTCCCTCGCTCCGGACTCAAGCGAATGGCCGTGGGACATCGTCTGGACTTGATTTTCGAGGTGGTTGTCAAGCCCAGTGAGGCAGTCCTAGTTCCTTAACTTCGTGTTAATCGAACTTCGATGTGCTGTCTAGACCTAATACGGAGTTTCAATTCATTCCCGAGAGTAAGCCGGGTAATGAGTTTGATCTAAATTAGAGTAACCTAGAGTCAATGATTTTGCAATTTTGGGTCTTGCAGATCGTATTTAAAGCGATTCCAACGGATTTCATGGCTAATCGAGTTTAGCACTTAGTTAACTTTGTTAAATTTCTAAAGGATTTAATCCTAAATGATTTCTGGTCGAGGTTGTACTCGAACAATAGTGCAGAAATTTATGGGTCGTTACAACGACAGTTCCTGTCAGGAATCAAAGAGCACTAAAATACCTTTTAGATGGCCAAAAATCATCCCAATCCGACATCAAACGATGGAGTAATGGGCGTCTCAGTTGGATCGCGCTATTTAGAAATATTAACAATCCATATTGAAAAATGACGATCGAAGAGTTCCAACGTGCTTTTTGGGATATCGAACGGTCACCGAATTAACCAATTCTGTCCAATTTGGAAGCATGTCAAGTTACGATTCCAATGAGCACAAAAAATATTCTAAATTCGACATCTGAAGCGAGATTATAAGGGTTACTATAAGACAAGGAGGTTGAAAGAAAAATTCAGGACAGACGGCTTCGATCCCACTTACGGATTCCTAAAGGGTCTTGGAATATGACGATTCCAGTCAGGAATCAAAGAGAGCACTAAAATACCTTTCAGATGGCCAAAAATAATCCAATCCGACATCAAACGAGGAGTTATGGGCGTCTCAGTTGGATCGCGCTATTTGGAAATATAAACAATCCATATTGAAAAATGACGATCGAAGGTTCCAACGTGCATTTGGGATACGAACGGTCTCTGAATTAGCAAATTTTGTCCAAGTTGGAACCTTGTCAAGTTACGATTGCAATGAGCACAAAAATATTTAAATTCGAGCTCTAAAGAGAGAGTATGAGGGTTACTATTAGACAAGGAGAAGAAGGAGAAATCCAGGACCGACGACTGTGATCCCACTTACGGATTCCTAAAGGGTCTTGGAATACGACGATTCCAGTCAGGAATCAAAGAGCACTAAAATACCTTTCAGATAGCCAAAAATCATCCCAATCCGACATCAAACGATGGAGTTATGGGCTTCTCAGTTGGATTGAGCTATTTGGAAATATTAACAATCCATATTGAAAAATGAAGATAGATGAATTCCAACGTGCTTTTGGGATATCGAACGGTCTCCGAATTTGCCAATTCTGTCCAATTTGGAATCTTTTCAATTTACGAATCCAATGAGCACAAAATATTCTAAATTCGACGTCTGAAGAGAGAGTTATGAGGGTTACTATTAGACAAGGAGATGAAGGAAAAATTCAGGACCGACGACTGCAATCCCACTTACGGATTCCTCATGGGTCTTGGAATACGACGATCCCAGTCAGGAATCAAGGTGCATAGAATACCTTTCAGATGGCCAAAAATCATCCCAATCTGAATCAAATGATGGAGTTAAGGAAGTTATTTCTGTTGCCTTCCTCTGGCGTCCAGTTGGATCGCGCTATTTGGAAATATTAACAATCCATATTGAAAAATGACGATCAAAGAATTCCAACGCTATTTGGAAATATTAACAATCCATATTGAAAATGACGATCAAAGAATTCCAACGTGCTTTGGGATACGAACGGAATTAGCCAATTCTTGTCCAATTTGGAAACTTGTCAAGTTACGATTCCAACGAGTACAAAATATTCTAAATTCGACGTCTGAAGAGAGAGTTATGAGGGTTACTATTAGACAAGGAGATGAAGGAAAAATTCAGGACCGGCGACTGCGATCCCTCTTAAGGATTCCTAAAGGGTCTTGGAATATGACGGTTCCAGTCAGGAATCAAAGAGCACTAAAATACCTTTTAGATGGCCAAAAATCATCCCAATCCGACATCAAATGATGGAGTTATGGGCGTCTCAGTTGGATCGCGCCATTTAGAAATATTAACAATCCATATTGAAAAATGACGATCGAAGAGTTCCAACGTGCTTTTTGGGATATCGAACGGTCACCGAATTAGCCAATTCTTGTCCAATTTGGAAGCTTGTCAAGTTACGATTCCAAGGAGCACAAAATATTCTAAATTCGACATCTGAAGTGAGATTTTTAAGGGTTACTATAAGACAAGGAGGTGAAAGAAAAATTCAGGATCGATGGCTTCGATCCCACTTACGGATTCCTAAAGGGTCTTGGAATTCGACGATTCCACTCAGGAATCAAAGAGCACTAAAATACCTTTCAGATGGCCAAAAATCATCCCAATCCGACATCAAACGATGGAGTTATAGGCGTCTCAGTTGGATCGCGCTATTTGGAAATATTAACAATCCATATTGAAAAATGACGATCGAAGAGTTCCAACGTGCTTTTGGGCTATCGAACGGTCTCTGAATTAGTCAATTCTTATCCAATTTGGAAGCTTGTGAAGATACGATTCCAACGAGCACAAAATATTCTAAATTCGACGTCTGAAGAGAGAGTTATGAGGGTTACTATTAGACAAGGAGATGAAGGAAAAATTAAGGACCGACGACTACGATCCCACTTACGGATTCCTAAAGGGTCTTGGAATATGACGATTCCACTCAGGAATCAAAGAGCACTAAAATACCTTTCAGATGGCCAAAAATCATCCCAATCCGACATCAAACGATGGAGTTATAGGCGTCTAAGTTGGATCGCGCTATTTGGAATTATTAACAATCCATATTGAAAAATGACGATCGAAGAGTTCCGACGTCCTTTTGGGATATCGAACGGTCACCGAATTAGCCAATTCTTGTCCAATTTGGAAGCTTGTCAAGTTACGATTCCGACGAGCACAAAATATTCTAAATTCGACGTATGAAGAGATAATTATGAGGGTTACTATTAGACAAGGAGATGAAGGAGAAATTCAGGACCGGTGACTGCGATCCCACTTACGGATTCCTAAAGGGTCTTGGAATACGACGATTCCAGTCAAGAATCAAAGACAACTAAAATACCTTTTAGATGGCCAAAATCATCCCAATCCGACATCAAACGATGGAGTTATTGGCGTCTCAGTTGGATCGCGCTATTTAGAAATATTAACAATCCATATTGAAAAATGACGATCGAAGAGTTCCAACGTGCTTTTTGGGATATCGAACGGTCACCTAATTAGCCAATTCTAGTCCAATTTGAAAGCTTGTCAAGTTATGATTCCAACGAGCAAAAATATTCTAAATTCGACGTCTAAAGAGAGAGTTATGAGGGTTACTATTAGACAAGGAGATGAAGGAAAAATTCTGGACCGACGACTGCGATCCCACTTACGGATTCCTAAAGGGTCTTGGAATATGACGATTCTAGTCAGGAATCAAAGAGCACTAAAATACCTTTCAGATGACCAAAAATCATCCCAATCCGACATCAAACGATGGAGTTATGGGCGTCTCGGTTGGATCGCGCTATTTGGAAATATTAACAATCCATATTGAAAAATGACGATCGAAGAGTTCCAACGTGCTTTTGGGATATCGAACGGTCTCTGAATTAGCAAATTCTTGTCCAAGTTGGAAGCTTGTCAAGTTACGATTGCAATGAGCACAAAATATTCTAAATTCGAGCTCTGAAGAGAGAGTTATGAGGGTTACTATTAGACAAGGAGAACAAGGAAAAGTCCAGGACCGATGACTGTGATCCCACTTATGGATTCCTAAAGGGTCTTGGAATACGACGATTCCAGTCAGGAATCAAAGAGCACTAAAATACCTTTCAGATAGCCAAAAATCATCCCAATCCGACATCAAATGATGGAGTTATGGGTGTCTCAGTTGGATCGCGCTATTTGGAAATATTAAGAATCCATATTGAAAAATGACGATAGAAGTGTTCCAACGTGCTTTTGGGATATCGAACGGTCTCCGAATTAGCCAATTCTTGTCCAATTTGGAAGCTTGTTAAGTTAGGATTCCAATGAGCACAAAATATTCTAAATTCGACATCTGAAGCGAGAGTTATAAGGGTTACTATTAGACAAGGAGATGAAGGAAAAATCCAGTACCGACGACTGCGATCCCACTTATGGATCCCTAAAGGGTCTTCGAATATGACAATTCGAGTCCGGAATCAAAGAGCACTAAAATACCTTTCAGATGACCAAAAATCATCCCAATCTGACATCAAACGATGGAGTTATGGGCGTCTCAATTGGATCGCGCTATTTGGAAATATTAACAATCCATATTGAAAAATGACGATCGAAGAGTTCCAACGTGCTTTTGGGATATCGAACGGTCACTGAATTAGGCAATTCTTGTCCAATTTGGAAGCTTGTCAAGTTATGATTCCAACGAATACAAAATATTCTAAATTCGACGTCTGAAGAGAGAGTTATGAGGGTTACTATTAGACATGGAGATGAAGGAAAAATTCAGGACCGACGACTGCGATCCCACTTACGGAGTCCTAAAGGGTCTTGGAATACGATGACTCCACTCAGGAATCAAAGAGCACTAAAATACCTTTCAGATGGCCAAAAATCATCCCAATCCGACATCAAACGATGGAGTTATAGGCGTCTCAGTTGGATCGCGCTATTTGGAAATATTAACAATCCATATTGAAAAATGACGATCGAAGAGTTCCAACGTGCTTTTGGGATATCGAACGGTCTCTGAATTAGTCAATTCTTGTCCAATTTGGAAGCTTGTCAAGATACGATTCCAACGAGCACAAAATATTCTAAATTCGACGTCTGAAGAGAGAGTTATGAGGGTTACTATTAGACAAGGAGAAGAAGGAAAAATCCAGGACCGACGATTGTGATCCCACTTACGGATTCCTTAAGGGTCTTGGAATACGACGATTCCAGTCAGGAATCAAAGAGCACTAAAATACCTTTCAGATAGCCAAAAATCATCCCAACCTGACATCAAACGATGGAGTTATGGGCTTCTCAGTTGGATTGCGCTATTTGGAAATATTAACAATCCATATTGAAAAATGAAGATAGATGAATTCTAACGTGCTTTTGGGATATCGAACGGTCTCCGAATTTGCCAATTCTTGTCCAATTTGGAATCTTTTCAATTTACGATTCCAATGAGCACAAAATATTCTAAATTCGACGTCTGAAGAGAGAGTTATGAGGGTTACTATTAGACAAGGAGATGAAGGAAAAATTCAGGACCGACGACTGCGATCCCACTTGCGGGTTCCTCATGGGTCTTGGAATACGACGATTCCAGTCAGGAATCAAGGAGCACTAGAATACCTTTCTGATGGCCAAAAATCATCCCAATCCGACATCAAATGATGGAGTTATGGGCGTCCCAGTTGGATCGCGCTATTTGGAAATATTAACAATCCATATTGAAAAATGACGATCGAAGAATTCCAACGTGCTTTTGGGATATCGAACGGTCACCGAATTAGCCAATTCTTGTCCAATTTGGAACCTTGTCAAGTTACGATTCCAACGAGCACAAAATATTCTAAATTCGACGTCTGAAGAGAGAGTTATGAGGGTTACTATTAGACAAGGGGATGAAGGAAAAATTCAGGACCGACGACTTCGATCCCACTTACGGATTCCTAAAGGGTCTTGGAATATGACGATTCCAGTCGGAATCAAGAGCACTAAAATACCTTTACAGATGGCCAAAAATCATCCCAATCCGACATCAAATGATGGAGTTATGGGCGTCTCGAGTGGATCGCGCTATTTGGAAATATTAACAATCCATATTGAAAAATGACGATCGAAGAATTCCAATGTGCTTTTGGGATATCGAACAGTCACCGAATTAGCCAATTCTTGTCTAATTTGGAAACTTGTCAAGTTACGAGTCCAACGAGCACAAAATATTCTACATTCGACGTCTGAAGAAAGAGTTATGAGGGTTACTATTAGACAAGGAGATGAAGGAAAATTTTAGGACCCACGACTGCGATCCCACTTCCGAATTCCTCATGGGTCTTGGAATACGACGATTCCAGTCAGGAATCAAGGAGCACTAGAATACCTTTCAGATGGCCAGAAATCACCCCAATCTGACATCAAATGATGGAGTTATGGGCGTCCCAGTTGGATCGCGCTATTTGGAAATATTAACAATCCATATTGAAAAATGACGATCGAAGAATTCCAACGTGCTTTTGGGATATCGAACGGTCACTGAATTAGCCAATATTTGTCCAATTTGGAAACTTGTCAAGTTACGATGCGAACGAGCACAAAATATTCTAAATTCGACGTCTGAAGAGAGAGTTATGAGGGTTACTATTAGACAAGGAGATGAAGGAAAAATTCAGGACCGGCGACTGCGATCCATCTTAAGGATTCCTAAAGGGTCTTGGAATACGACGGTTTCA
The DNA here is from genome assembly GCA_021015155.1 of Magnolia officinalis. NCBI lineage: Eukaryota > Viridiplantae > Streptophyta > Magnoliopsida > Magnoliales > Magnoliaceae > Magnolia > Magnolia officinalis. The sequence continues at coordinate 32,659,885 of JAJHSJ010000011.1, read as the reverse complement.
GTCAGGAATCAAAGAACACTAAAATACCTTTTTGATGGCCAAAAATCATCCCAATGCGACATCAAACGATGGAGTTATGGGCGTCTCAGTTGGATCGCACTATTTGGAAATATTAACAATCCATATTGAAAAATGACGATCGAAGAGTTCCAACGTCCTTTTGGGATATCGAACGGTCACCGAATTAGCCAATTCTTGTCCAATTTGGAAGCTTGTCAAGTTACGATTCCAACGTGCATAAAATATTCTAAATTCGACGTCTGAAGAGAGAGTTATGAGGGTTACTATTAGACAAGGAGATGAAGGAAAAATTCAGGACCGACGACTGCGATCCCACTTACGGATTCCTAAAGGGTCTTGGAATACGACGATTCCAGTCAGGAATCAAAGAGCACTAAAATACCTTTCAGATGGCCAAAAATCATCCCAATCCGACATCAAACGATGGAGTAATGGGCGTCTCAGTTGGATCGCGCTATTTGGAAATATAAACAATCCATATTGAAAAATGACGATCGAAGAGTTCCAACGTGCATTTGGGATATCGAACGGTCTCTGAATTAGCAAATTTTTGTCCAAGTTGGAAGCTTGTCAAGTTACGATTGCAATGAGCACAAAATATTCTAAATTCGAGCTCTAAAGAGAGAGTTATGAGGGTTACTATTAGACAAGGAGAAGAAGGAGAAATCCAGGACCGACGACTGTGATCCCACTTACGGATTCCTAAAGGGTCTTGGAATACGACGATTCCAGTCAGGAATCAAAGAGCACTAAAATACCTTTCAGATAGCCAAAAATCATCCCAATCCGACATCAAACGATGGAGTTATGGGTGTCTCAGTTGGATCGCGCTATTTGGAAATATTAACAATCCATATTGAAAAATGACGATAGAAGAGTTCCAACGTGCTTTTGGGATATCGAACGGTCTCCGAATTACCCAATACTTGTCCAATTTGGAAGCTTGTTAAGTTAGGATTCCAATGAGCACAAAATATTCTAAATTCGACATCTGAAGCTAGAGTTATAAGGGTTACTATTAGACAAGGAGATGAAGGAAAAATCCAGTACCAACGACTGCGATCCCACTTATGGATCCCTAAAGAGTCTTCGAATATGACGATTCGAGTCCAGAATCAAAGAGCACTATAATACCTTTCAGATGTCCAAAAATCATCCCAATCCGACATCAAACAATGGAGTTATAGGCGTCTCAGTTGGATCGCGCTATTTGGAAATATTAACAATCCATATTGAAAAATGACGATCAAAGAGTTCCAACGTGCTTTTGGGATATCGAACGGTCACCGAATTAGCCAATTCTTGTCCAATTTGGAAGCTTGTAAGTTACGATTCCAACGAGTACAAAATATTCTAAATTCGACGTCTGAAGAGAGAGTTATGAGGGTTACTATTAGACAAGGAGATGAAGGAAAAATTCAGGACTGACGACTGCGATCCCACTTATGGAGTCCTAAAGGGTCTTGGAATACGAGGACTCCACTCAGGAATCAAAGAGCACTAAAATACCTTTCAGATGGCCAAAAATCATCCCAATCCGACATCAAACGATGGAGTTATAGGCGTCTCAGTTGGATCGCGCTATTTGGAAATATTAACAATCCATATTGAAAAATGACGATCGAAGAGTTCCAACGTGCTTTTGGGATATCGAACGGTCTCTGAATTAGTCAATTCTTGTCCAAGTTGGAAGCTTGTCAAGTTACGATTGCAATGAGCACAAAATATTCTAAATTCGAGCTCTGAAGAGAGAGTTATGAGGGTTACTATTAGACAAGGAGAAGAAGGAAAAATCCAGGACCGACGATTGTGATCCCACTTACGGATTCCTATAGGGTCTTGGAATACGACGATTCCAGTCAGGAATCAAAGAGCACTAAAATACCTTTCAGATGGCCAAAAATAATCCCAATCCGACATCAAACGATGGAGTAATGGGCGTCTCAGTTGGATCGCGCTATTTGGAAATATAAACAATCCATATTGAAAAATGACGATCGAAGAGTTCCAACGTGCATTTGGGATATCGAACGGTCTCTGAATTAGCAAATTTTTGTCCAAGTTGGAAGCTTGTCAAGTTACGATTGCAATGAGCACAAAATATTCTAAATTCGAGCTCTGAAGAGAGAGTTATAAGAGTTACTATTAGACAAGGAGTTGAACGAGAAATCCAGGACCGACGACTGCGATCCCACTTACGGATTCCTATAGGGTCTTGGAATACGACGATTCCAGTCAGGAATCAAAGAGCACTAAAATACCTTTCAAATAGCCAAAAATCATCCCAATCCGACATCAAACGATGGAGTTATGGGCGTCTCAGTTGGATCGCGCTATTTGAAAATATTAACAATCCATATTGAAAAATGACGATAGAAGAGTTCCAACGTGCTTTTGGGATAGTGAACGGTCTCCGAATTAGCCAATTCTAGTCCAATATGGAAGCTTGTCAAGTTACGAATCCAATGAGCACAAAATATTCTAAATTCGACATCTGAAGCGAGATTTATAAGGGTTACTATTAGACAAGGAGTTGAATGAGAAATCCAGGACCGACGACTGCGATCCCACTTACGGATTCCTAAAGGGTCTTGGAATACGACTATTCCAGTCAGGAATCAAAGAGCACTAAAATACCTTTCAGATGGCCAAAAATCATCCCAATCCGACATCAAACGATGGAGTTATGGGCGTCTCAGTTGGATCGCGCTATTTGGAAATATTAACAATTCATATTGAAAAATGACGATCAAAGAGTTCCAACGTGCTTTTAGGATATCGAACGGTCTCTTAATTAGCAAATTCTTGTCCAAGTTGGAAGCTTGTCAAGTTACGATTGCAATGAGCACAAAATATTCTAAATTCGAATTCTGAAGAGAGATTTATGAGGGTTACTATTAGACAAGGAGAAGAGGGAAAAATCCAGGACCGACGATTGTGATCCCACTTACGGATTCCTAAAGGGTCTTGGAATACGACTGTTGAGACACAAAAAAATATCTCATTGCTGTTGTCAGAGAATTCCATGTCCGGGGATATTTTGGTAATTTCCATGTCCGGGGATATTTTGGTAATTTCCATGTCTGGGGTTTTTGGTAATTTCCATGTCCGGGGGTATTTTGGTAATTTCCATTTTGCGAGGGTATTCTGGTAATTTCCATGTCCGGGGTATTTTGGTAAAATCCATGTCGAGGTATTTTGGTAAAAATCCATGTCCAGGGGTAGTTTAGGTATTTTGGTAAAAATCTATGTCTAGGGGTAGTTTAGGTATTTTGGTACAAATCCATGTCTAGGAGTAGTTTTAGGTATTTTGGTAAAAATCCATGTCCAAGGGGTAGTTTAGGTATTTTGGTAAAAATTCATGTCCAAGGGGTAGTTTAGGTATTTTGGTAAAAATCCATCTCCAGTTTAGGTATTTCAGTAAAAATACATTGAAAAGGATATTTTGGTAATAAAGCATGCACATGTGTCATTTTAGTGAAGAGAGGTGGTACACCACCATTTAAGAAGAAGCTCGGTGGTCACCATGGTTTAAGGAGAGAGGTTGTTCATATGTGAAGTGATAGGTGGTGGTGATCACCACTCTGTTAGAGTGGCTGGCCTATAAATACCTCCTTCCAGCTTCATTTGAGGGGGTTGGATCATTTGGTGGACCAGGAAATGGAGAAAAAGGAGGAAAGAGAGAGAGGGAGTTTGGCAGTTACGCGGATCGCGCAACAAAGTTTGTAGTTGCGCGGGTCATGCAACGGAGTTGGCAGTTGCGCCGATCGCGCAACTAAAGATGACATTCCACCCGCCGCGCAAGGAAGAATAACGTTCCGCGGATCGTGCAATGAAAGTTACTGTGCCGCAAACCGCGTAACAGATACTGGAATCCGTCTAAGTGACGGATCCTGTAGGCCATGTGTCCCGTTATGCTGTCCGAGGAAAGAATTCCGTTGCGCGGACCCCGCAACCGGCGGATCCTCAATTTTCTTCCATTGGGTAAACAGAGGAGGAAAACCAGTTTTCTTCCATTATGATGCCCATCGGAGCTGTCTTGTGAGAGATCCACACCGTCCACCATCTTCCTCTCGGGATTTTGACCGTGAAAGGCTGGTTTTAATCATCCGATGATGGGCCCACCAAGATAATCAAGCTGCAATGGAAGCTCAACAGTCCGTTTACGATCGCCATAACGATCATATGGATGAGCATGGCCAAGAAAGATTAGCATGGGTCTGATTGGTTTTTCTCCCTCTATCAGATGGACGACTCAGATTAGTCATTTGCCGCATGATGAAGGCCCGCAACAAAAGGACGGAAGCTCTGTTTTACAACAGAGTCGACGTACGTCGACTCTTTGAATTTCGGTGGCCCACTTATTGAAGATGTATGGGAAATCCACTCCGTCCATTAAATTAAGGACGAAAAACCATTCAGGAAGGACCTCTTTCAGAGTGAAATCAGCGTGGTCTGCAAGGTTATCTACTCCGCCGTCCATTCCGTATTTAACGGTTAAGATCTTGTAATCAGTTGCATGGAGACAAAAGGAGAGCGAGGTGAGGGTAAGACCCATCCTCTGAAGAGAATGGACGGTTAAGATCACTCAATATAGTAGCGAGTGGACCCCACTACACAAAAACGACTGGCCCAGTGAAGACGCTGTGCATTTTTGTGAAATGAAGAAGAAGAGTCGGTCAGCAGGCGCTGACCGACTTTGGAAGAATCCCGTGCACGGCTCGTGCACTTGGACTTCATGTATATGCAATGTACATGTGGTCCCAACGTGATGCTCGTGAGAAATCTGCTCTGTCCATACGCTTTTTCATTGCATTTAACGCGTTGAGACCGAGTTTGAAGCATATCCAGATATCAGGCGGGCCGCAAATCAGGATCTCAGGGGGTGATTTGTCAGTTTGACCGTTTTTACAAGGATTCAGGAGCTGAAATTTGACGTGTACGGATAATTTGTGGTTCTAATGCTGCACATAAAGTTTCGGGCTGAACGAACGGTGGAAAATCTATGATCTCACATTCTGGGAGACTTTTCAGGCCCATTTAGCATGATCGGCTTGATTTCCTCAGGGCCTGGCCACACTTCAACGGGCTACTTCATATTTTAAGGAAAAATGATCGGAAGGATGCTCCATATCATTGAAGACTGGCTGATCAAATCAGCAATTTCTCCTAAGTACCTAGGAGATGACCGAAATAGCGTCGGAATGCTGCCAAAATTTCTATATGGAAGACTTTGATTGATTGTACTTTGTTTTCAGAATCAAGGGAATCCGAGGATGTAAATGAACTCAGATAAATGTGATCAATGTTCTCTTAACAAATTCTTCGTTATCATTGAATAAATCCCCCAAATCAAATACATTTGTTTTCTTGTCGAAACAAAATGGCGACTCTGCTGAGGATCTATTATTCGATGGTAACTTAGAAAATATTCAGGGAACACTTATCACTTTTTGGCGTCTATATAGATGCCAAAATGGCGACTCTCAGTGGGAACATCCTCCCCTTCATCTCTAAAAATAAAGTACAGTTTTATTTTAATCAAAATAACTAACATTTTGTTCTTAATGACAGATATACCGCAGCGATCTTTCTCCTGACTAACGTGGTTGTTTACTTCACATCCAATAGACTTCCACCAAAAAAGTGACAGAGAAGATCAAATCAGTTTCGATCCAAGACAAATAATGTCAGAATAATGACAGTTTCCAGAGAGAGCTAGCTTCTTGTATGGAAGCAATCCAAACATCAATTAGTCAGCACATGTCTAAGGAAGAGGAACAAATATGCTGAAATGCTTGTGCAAGATAGTCCCAAATGAAAAAAGCTTCTTCAAAGGATCATATTCACCTGGATGGAAGGGAAAAATACTGCCAAGGTCCTTAAAAGTTCTGAAGATAATCCTCAACTACAGTGCTGTGTGGATCCCACACATGGCCAATTAATAGATCGAACAGAAAAAAGGGTGGTGCGCTTGTGAATATTCTAAGACTGGAAAAAGGAAACATTTGGAGTCAGCTGTTGATCCAATTGTAGCTGAAGAGGCTGAAGAATGATCCAATTATGGCACAATGCTATCAAAAGAGAGTTGAATGATATAACTGAAGAGGCAAGGAAGATACAACTTTCAGGAGATTTCTCTGATTTATCAGCTTTCAATGAGAGGTTACAATTCATTGCCGAAGTATGCATCTTCCACGGCATTGTTGAGGATAAGGTTATATTCCCAGCGGTAGATAAGGAATTATCGTTTTCTCAGGAGCATGCTGAAGAAGAAAGCTAATTCAACAATTTTAGATGCTTTATAAAAAGCATTCAGAGTGCTGGAGACAATTCAAATTCAGCTGGTTTTTATACAAAGCTGTGTTCACATGCTGACCAAATAATGGGCATCATACGGAAGCACTTTCATGGCAAGGAAGTTGAGGTTCTTCCTCTTGCTCGATCACTTAGTGAAGAAGAAGCGAGGTAATGTCGAAACTATCAAACAACAATGCCAGAGAGTATCAAGGAAGATCAAATCAGTTGCGATGGAAAAATCTAAATTCGACGTCTGAAGAGAGAGTTATGAGGGTTACTATTAGACAAGGAGAAGAAGGAAAAATCCAGGACTGATGATTGTGATTCCACTTACGGATTCCTAAAGGATCTTGGAATACGACGATTCCAGTCAAGAATCAAAGAGCACTAAAATACCTTTTAGATAGCCAAAAATCATCCCAATCCGACATCAAACGATGGAGTTATGGGCTTCTTAGTTGGATTGCGCTATTTTGGAAATATTAACAATCCATATTGAAAATGACGATAGATGAGTTCCAACGTGCTTCTGGGATATCGAACGGTCTCCGAATTAGCCAATTCTTGTCCAATTTGGAAGCTTGTCAAGTTATGATTCTAATGAGCACAAAATATTCTAAATTCGACGTCTGAAGAGAGAGTTATGAGGGTTACTATTAGACAAGGAGATGAAGGAAAAATCCAGGACCGACGACTGCGATCCCACTTACGGATTCCTAAAGGGTCTTGGAATACGACGATTCCAATCAGGAATCAAAGAGTACTAAAATACCTTTCAGATATCCAAAAATATTCCCAATCCGACTTCAAACGATGGAGTTATGGGCGTCTTAGTTAGATCGCGCTATTTGGAAATATTCTAAATTCGACATCTGAAGCGAGATTTATATGGGTTACTATTAGACAAGGAGATGAAAGAAGAATCCAGGACCGACGACGGCGATCCCACTTATGGATTCCTAAAGGGTCTTTGAATACGAATATTCCAGTCAGGAATCAAAGAACACTAAAATACCTTTCAGATGGCCAAAAATCATCCCAATCTGACATCAAACGATGGAGTTATGGGGGTCCCAGTAGGATCACGCTATTTGGAAATATTAACAGTCCATATTGAAAAATGACGATAGATGAGTTCCAACGTGCTTTTGGGATATCGAACGGTCTCCGAATTAGCCAATTCTTGTCCAATTTGGAATCTTGTCAAGTTATAATTCCAATGACCATAAAATATTCTAAATTCGACGTCTGAAGAGAGAGTTATGAGGGTTACTATTAGACAAGGAGATGAAGGAAAAATCCAGGACCGACGACTGCGATCCCACTTACGGATTCCTAAAGGGTATTGGAATACGACGATTACAGTCAGGAATCAAAGAGCACTAAAATACCTGTCAGATGGCCAAAAATATTCCCAATCCGACTTCAAATGATGGAGTTATGGGCGTCTTAGTTGGATCGCGCTACTTGGAAATATTAACAATCCATATTGAAAAATGACAATCGAAGTGTACCAACGTGCTTTTGGGATATCGAACGATCTCTGAATTAGCCAATTCTTGACCAATTTGGAAGTTTGTTAAGTTATGATTCCAATTAGCACAAAATATTCTAAATTCGACATCTGAAGCGAGAGTTATAAGGGTTACCATTAGACAAGGAGATGATGGAAAAATCCAGGACCAACGACTGTGATCCCACTTATGGATCCCTAAAGGGTCTTCGAATATGACGATTCCGGTCAGGAATCAAAGAGCACTAAAATACCTTCAGACGACCAAAAATCATCCCAATCCGACATCATACGACGGAGTTATGGGCGTCTCAATTGGATCACGCAATTTGGAAATATTAACAATCCATACTGAAAGATGACGATCGAAGAGTTCCAACGTGCTTTTGGGATATCGAACGGTCTCTGAATTAGCAAATTCTTGTCCAAGTTGGAAGCTTGTCAAATTACAATTGCAATGAGCACAAAATATTCTAAATTCGAGCTCCGAAGAGAGAGTTATGAGGGTACTATTAGACAAGGAGGAGAAGGAAAAATCCAGGACCAACGACTGTGATCCCACTTACAGATTCCTAAAGGGTCTTAGAATACGACGATTCCACTCAGGAATCAAAGAGCACTAAAATACCTTTCAGATAGCCAAAAATCATCCCAATCTGACATCAAACGATGGAGTTATGGGCGTCTCAGTTGGATCACACTATTTGGAAATATTAACAATCCATATTGAAAAATGACGATAGAAGAATTCCAACGTGCTTTTGGGATATCAAACGGTCTCCGAATTAGCCAATTCTTGTCCAATTTGGAAGCTTGTTAAGTTAAGATTCCAATGAGCACAAAATATTCTAAATTCGACATCTGAAGCGAGAGTTATAAGGGTTACGATTAGAAGAGGAGATGAAGGAAAAATCCAGGAACGACGACTGCGATCCCACTTATGGATCCCTAAAGGGTCTTCGAATATGACGAATCCAGTCAGGAATCATAGAGCACTAAAATACCTTTCAGATGACCAAAAATCATCCCAATCCGACATCAAATGATGGAGTTATGGGCGTCTCAGTTGGATCGCGCTATTTGGAAATATTAACAATCCATATTGAAAAATGACGATCGAAGAGTTCCAACGTAGTTTTGGGATATCGAACGGTCTCTGAATTAGTAAATTCTTGTCCAAGTTGGAAGCTTGTCAAGTTACGATTGCAATGAGCACAAAATATTCTAAATTCGAGCTCTGAAGAGAGAGTTATAAGAGTTACTATTAGACAAGGAGAAGAAGGAAAAATCCAGGACCGACGACTGTGATCCCACTTACAGATTCCTAAAGGGTCTTGGAATACACCGATTCCATTCAGGAATCGAAGAGCACTAAAATACCTTTCAGATAGCCAAAAATCATCCCAATCCGACATCAAACAATGGAGTTATGGGCGTCTCAGTTGGATCGCGCTATTTGATAATATTAACAATCCATATTGAAAAATGACGATAGAAGAGTTCCAATGTGCTTTTGGGATATCGAACGGTCTCCGAATTAGCCAATTCTTGTCCAATTTGGAAGCTTGTTAAGTTATGATTCCAATGAGCACAAAATATTCTAAATTTGACATCTGAAGCGAGAGTTATAAGGGTTACTATTAGACAAGGAGATGAAGGAAAAATCCAGGACCGACGACTGTGATCCCACTTATGGATCCCTAAAGGGTCTTCAAATATGACGATTCATCTGAAAGGTATTTTAGTGCTCTTTGATTCCAGTCAGGAATCAAAGAGCACTAAAATACCTTTCAGATGACCAAAAATCATCCCAATCCGACATCAAACGATGGAGTTATGGGCGTCTCAGTTGGATCGCGCTATTTGGAAATATTGACAATCCATATTGAAAAATGACGATCGAAGAGTTCCATTGTGCTTTTGGGATATCGAACGATCACCGAATTAGCCAATTCTTGTCCAATTTGGAAGCTTGTCAAGTTACGATTCCAACAGCACAAAATATTCTAAATTCGACGTCTGAAGAGAGAGTTATGAGGGTAACTATTAGACAAGGTGATGAAAGAAAAATCCAGGACCGACAACTGCGATCCCACTTACGGATTCCTAAAGGGTCTTGGAATACGACAATTCCAGTCAGGAATCAAAGAGCACTAAAATACCTTTCAGATGGCTAAAAATCATCCCAATCTGACATCAAACGATGGAGTTATGGGCGTCTCAGTTGGATCGCGCTACTTGGAAATATTAACAACCCATATTGAAAAAGGACGATCGAAGAGTTTCAACGTGCTTTGGGATATCGAACGGTCTACGAATTAGCCAATTCTTGTCCAATTTGGAAGCTTGTCAAGTTACGATTCCAATGAGCACAAAATATTCTAAATTCGGCGTCTGTAGAGAGAGTTATGAGGGTTACTATTAGACAAGGAGATGAAGGAAAAATCCAGGACAGACAACTTCGATCCCACTTACGGATTCCTAAAGGGTCTTGGAATATGACGATTCCAGTCAGGAATCAAAGATTACTAAAATACCTTTCAGATGGCCAAAAATCATCCCAATCCGACATCAAACGATGGAGTTATGGGCGTCTCAGTTGGATCGCGCTATTTAGAAATATTAACAATCCATATTGAAAAATGACGATCGAAGAGTTCCAACGTGCTTTTTGGGATATCGAACGATCACCGAATTAGCCAATTCTTGTCCAATTTGGAAGCTTGTCAAGTTACGATTCCAACGAATACAAAATATTCTAAATTCGACGTCTGAAGAGAGAGTTATGAGGGTTACTATTAGACAAGGAGATGAAGGAAAAATTCAGGACCGACGACTGTGATCCCACTTACGGATTCCTAATGGGGTTTGGAATACGACGATTCCAGTCAGGAATCAAAGAGCACTAAAATACCTTTCAGATGGCCAAAAATCATCCCAATCCGACATCAAACGATGGAGTTATGGGAGTCTCAGTTGGATCGCGCTATTTGGAAATATTAATAATCTATATTGTAAAATGACGATCGAAGAGTTCCAACATGTTTTTGGGATATCGAACGGTCTCTGTATTAGATAATTCTTGTCCAAGTTTGAAGCTTGTTAAGTTACGATTGCAATGAGCACAAAATATTCTAAATTCGGGCTCTGAAGAGAGAGTTATGAGGGTTTATATTAGACAAGGAGAAGAAGGAAAAATCTAGGACCGACGATTGTGATCCCACTTACGAATTCCTAAAGGGTCTTGGAATACGACGATTCCAGTCAGGAATCAAAGAGCACTAAAATACCTTTCAGATAGCCAAAAATCATCCCAATCCGACATCAAACGATGGAGTTATGTGCTTCTCAGTTGGATCGTGCTATTTGGAAATATTAACAATCCATATTGAAAAATGACGATAGAAGAGGTCCAACGTGCTTTTGGGATATCGAACGGTCTCTGAATTAGCCAATTCTAGTCCAATTTGGAAGCTTGTCTAGTTATGATTCTAATGAGCACAAAATATTCTAAATTTGACATCTGAAGCGACATTTATAACGGTTACTATTAGACAAGGAGATAAAAGAAAAATCCAGGACCGAGGACTGCGATCCCACTTACGGATTCCTATTGAGACTCAAATATTGCATAATTTTTTCCGTTTATATCCTGGTTTTATGAACATGAATCCGCTTAATATTCTATTTTACTCATGTATGTGTTGTAAGGTGAATTTAAGTGTTTGGATTGAAAAATGGTGTTAAAAGCATGATTTTGATGCTCAAGAATTACCAAGGCAAGGGATTGATCTTAGGAGATCAAGATTGAAGAATTCATATGCCAAAGATCTAAGAAAACTGAGTGAAGAATAAAGAAAATCGAAGATTTGAAGTGAAGAATCCTGAAATCGTCCTGAAAAAGTGTATTCTGAAGCTGTGAAGTTTATTTTGGGAAACTGCGTAGCAGAAAGTCTGTTTTAAACGAACTATGCAGCGAGAAGTCTATTTTGAAAAAATACGTATATTTGATGCAATTTCTAAGGTTTTTCAAATTTGTACGAAAATTGGAGGTCCCTACTTATAAATAGGGCTTCCTAGGGCATTCTAAAACATTATTCAAGGCATTCAAGAGCAAAGTTTCGGGTTTTTAAAGAGTTTTTAGTTTTATTAAAGCTTTATAAGTTGTTTTTTTTTAAGATCTTTTCTATTTGTATTTTCTTTCTTTATTTCTTGTTGCTTTTTATTTCTGCAATTTAATTATGTTTTTCTAAGTTCCTTCTAGCCCAAGCTAGAAGGGAAGCACATGGGTTTAATGTTTGTTTAAGATTATGATGATTGATTGTTTTAATGATGAGAAGAATGGTGTATGCATGTTATCTATTATTTAGGTTTTATTTTTTATCCTCTTGTGAGATCCATATGTTTCCATCATATGAGATCCACATTGATGGATAGGCTTACCCTAGATCAATCAGATTTCCTAGATATGGGAGGTTCTCAACCTGTTATATTTCTTTGATATTCATTATCCTATAGATATTGAATACTTAAAATCACTGACGCTTGAGAATATATGTCAATGGTGCAAATCCATAATTTTCTAATATTTTATATCATTTATTAAAATACTTAAACTGTTTTATTTTCTGACTAGGCTGACCATAGTGCTCAGATCCTAGTTGTGTTATCCAAGTCATCATGATTTTGGAACATTAACGTATGTGTGGAATTTTGAAGCTTGGGTGTTATTTTATTCAATTGAATTACATCCATTCAAAAATCCAAAAATCAAATCATCAGATTAATTTTTATTACTTAGTTTATTTTGCGTTTGATTTTTTTCTTCTCACAATTCATCTCCCTGTGGGATTGACCCTGTATTCACGGGATACTACTTACGAACCTTTTCACTTGGAGGCAAGCAAACAAGTTTTTGGCACCGTTGCCGGGGAGAGACTGAGAGAGATCAGATTTGTGCAAGATAGCTAAGGTAAGTTTTTTTTTCTAAGGTAAGTTCTCTTCTAAACCCTCCAAATTTTCTGTAAATTTTTTTTTTCTTTGAAAATAAATTCAGTTGGGTCTTTCAAGCACTAACTATGACATAAGGTTGTCATGCTTGGGATTTTATCACCTAAGTGCTATGGTTGTCCTATAGTTGTTGTTTGATTACAAAGATCATCCGCTGAATTTATTTTTCAGATTAACATAATTTAATTTCTGTATTAGTTTTACTTTTGTTGATTTATTATTATTATTATTTTATTTTATTTATTTTATTTTTGCTTTGTGGATTGAACACTCATGGTCGGCCCTGCCGCCTGGGTTTTTGATTTATTTTTGCTTTATGGATTGAACCCTCATGGTCGGCCCTGCCGCCTGGGTTGTTGATTTTTTTTACTTTGTGGATTGAACCCTCATGGTCGGCCCTGCTGCCTGGGTTATTGATTTATTTTTGCTTTGTGGATTGAACCCTCATGGTCGGTCCTGTCGCCTGGGTTGTTGATTTAAGTTTTTATTTTTATTTTAAATATTATACTTGCTATTTGAATTAGTGGTATTTGTTGTGTGGTGTGGATGGTTTATGTCCCGTTGGAGTAGGGATCAAAACAATCGACTCTCTTCTGAAGGGGACTAGTTCCAGGCCTTGATCATTCACTTAGAAGAGGCACTCAACATCACTTGGATTTCATGATAAATCCACTTGATAATCCAAATCCAAATCTGCCAGATCCAACTATAAATCAAATAGAGAAATCAATTTAATCCTCCTCTTGAGGATGAAAATGAAGTTCATAGGAATGTGTTAAACCAACCACGGACTTTATGTGAACATTTACACCCTGAGAGATCAACTTTACCATCTTGTATAGTGTTCCCTGCTCACACAGGGAACATTGATTTTAAATCAGGTGTGATTCAATTGATTCCTAAATTTCATGGCTTAGATTCTGAAAGCCCCTACTTGCACCTCAAGGACTTTGAGGAAGTAATTGCAACGTTACAAGTAAACAATGACAATAGGGATATACTTAAGCTTAGGTTATTCTCATTTTCTCTAAAGGATCGGGCCAAAGCATGGCTCAACTCTCTAAGACCTAATACCATCACTTCATGGCAAGCCTTAAGTAGAGAGTTTTTGAAAAAGTTCTTTCCCAAGCACAAAACAAATGCACTAAAACAAGAAATCATGTCATTCTCCCAAAAGGGGAATGAACTATTTTTTCAAGCTTGGGAGCGCTTTAAAGACATTCTAATTACTTGTCCACATCATGGTTATGAACCATGGCACGTGATTGATGCTTTCTGAAAGGGGCTCACCATGGATACCCGTCAGTTCATAGAGATGATATGTGGTGGAACCTTTCTTGACAAAGATCATAATGAGGCTTGGAATTTTTTAGATATGTTAGCAGAGAATACGCAGACATGGAATGTCTCTGCTAAATTAGACCAAACTAGACCCAGACCTAGAGAGAAAGCGAGGATGTATGTCCTAAGAGAGGAAGATGACCTTAATGCAAAATTCACTGCATTGGCTAGAAAGGTCGAAGCCTTGGAAATTAGGAAGGTTGATATGGTTAAAGCAAACACTTCCTTAGATAATTTTTGTAGCATTTGTGGTGGTCAGACCATGACACAAAAGATTGTTCATTAATCTCAGTTGTACAAAATATCACGCATAAGCATGATCAAGCAAATGCTATAAATAACTACCAAAGGTCAGTTATGCAACCAATGGGAAACACGTATAATCCAAATTGGCGTAACCATCCTAATCTTAGTTGGAGGAATGGACCACAAATTAATGCGCCCAATGCACCTCAAATACCTCCACAAAATAACTTCTTTGGGGCACCTAACAGTGCACCATATGTGCCCCCGCCAAAGCGATCATCTGTGGAGGATGCATTAACTGCATTCATGAACTCTCAAGCTCAAATGAATCAGTCTCTAATCTAATCAAATCATGAATTAAAGACAATTGTGGCTAGGATTGAGACTCAACTAAATGCTAGGGAAAAGGCACCCTTCCTTCTTAACCTGTGCCAAACCTTAGAAATACACATTTCATTGGAGACTCAAATCCAAATGAGTTACATCATGAACAAGCTAAGGCCATCATTACCTTGAGAAGTGGAAAAGAGATCGATAATAAGATACTGCAACCGGTAGAAATACCGTAGGATGAGCCACTGTCTCAAGAAAATGATGAACCGGCTATGGTTCAAAAGCCGCAACAACAAAATGATAAAGAGACTAAGTCATATGAGCCTCCAGTTTCGTTCCCATCTAGACTACGGAATCCAACTGTCCCTATGAAATATCAAGAGGTGTTGGATGTGCTCCAAAAGGTTACTGTCAATATTCCTCTGCTTGATGCCATTAGACAAATTCCATCATATGCTAAATATCTCAAGGACTTATGCACTGTAAAGAGGAAATTAAATGTGCACAAAAAGGCTTTCCTTACTAAGAAAGTGAGCACTATTATTCAACAAAAGGTTGTACCCAAATACAAAGACCTGGGAAGTTCCACTATTCCTTGTATTATTGGGAATTTCCAAATTGAGCATGCTTTTCTATATTTGGGTGCGAGTGTCAACTTAGTACCTTATTCGATTTACAAACAAATGGGGTTAGGCGAGCTTAAACCAACCACGATTACACTCTAATTCGCTGACCGCTCCATTAAGGTACCAAGGGGAATTTTAGAGGACGTGTTAGTCCAAGTGAAAAAATTCTACTTCCCCGTGGATTTTATTGTACTAGACACTGAACCATGTGTAAATGCTAACACTCAAGTTTCCATCATTTTAGGCCGCCCATTCCTAGCAACTTCAAATGCAATCATAAATTGCAGGAATGGAATGATGAACTTGTCTTTTGGTAACATGACTCTAGAGCTAAATATTTTTAATCTGTGTAAACAGCCCATTAATAATAATGATATCCATGAGCTGAATTTCATGGACTGCTTGATAGAAGAAGAGGAATTGGAACCTAGTTTGACTGAGGAATTGATTCAAGTCATTGGGGACTTGAAAAATTTTGATTTAGAAAAAGTGCTTGCTGAAATTTGTGATGATAATGAGAGCGCTACCACCCAGGACATTGGTATGTACCAATGGAGACCGCGCACACAAATCCTACCTATCGAGGACTCGCAACCTCTGTCATCACCAACCAATGTTCCAAAGCTTGATTTAAAACCACTACCAAATGAGCTTAAGTATGTATACTTAGGTGAAAATAAAACTTATCTTGTGGTGATCTCTTCATTTTTAGACAAGGATTAAGAGATTAAATTGTTGAATGTTCTAAGGGACCACAAAGGAGAGTTGGGCTGGGCCATTTCTGACATCAAGGGTATAAGCCCTTCCATATGCACCCATCGGATCCACCTCGATGAGGACGTCAAACCAATTAGATAACCTCAAAGGCGTCTCAATCCAAACATGATGGAAGTTGTAAAAAATGAGGTGATCAAATTATTAGATGTGGCAATCATCTATCCAATATCCGATAGTGTTTGGGTGAGTCCAACTCAAGTAGTCCCAAAGAAATCCGGAATAACTATTGTACAAAATTCTAATAATGAACTCATACCAGCACATGTCACCACTGGTTGGCGTGTTTGCATTGACTATAGAAAATTGAACCAGGTCACGAAGAAGGATCATTTTCCTCTACCATTCATTGATCAAGTTTTAGAGAGAGTAGCAGGTCACTCCTTCTATAGTTTTCTTGATGGATATTCCGGATATAACCAAATAGAGATAGCCCTGAAAGACCAAGAGAAAACCACGTTCACTTGTCCATTTGGTACATTTGCTTTCAAACGGATGCCATTTGAATTGTGTAACGCTCCAGCAACTTTCCAACGGTGTATGTTAAGTATTTTTTCAAATATGGTTGGGAAGTTTCTTGAGGTTTTCATGGACGACTTCTCTGTATTTGGGAGTAGTTTTGAGGAATGCCTCAACAATTTATTTCTTGTCTCGTCTAGGTGTGAAGAGAAACACCTTGTCTTAAATTGGGAGAAATGTCATTTCATGGTTCAAAAGGGAATTATTTTGGGCCATGTTATCTCCAAAAATGGAATTGAGGTAGATCGTTCAAAACTCGACATTATAGCTAATTTACCTATCCCCCGAACTGTTAAAGATATTAGATCACTTACAGGGCATGCTGACTTTTATAGAAGATTCATCAAGGATTTTAGTGTCATTACTAGACCCTTGACCAATCTTCTTCAAAAGGATGTTCCATTTAAGTGGACAGATGAGTGTGCAAATGCCTTTAATAAAATTAAATCATCTCTTACCACTACACCTATCATGCGTCCACCAGATTGGACACTTCCTTTTGAACTAATGTGCGATGCAAGTGACTATGCCATAGGGGCTGCTTTGGGTCAAAGGAAAGATAAACGGCCTTACGTTATTCACTATGCGAGTAGAACTCTAAACTCGGCCCAAGTGAACTACTCAACAACTAAAAAATAGTTACTTGCAGTAGTTTTTGCTTTGGATAAGTTTAGGTCCTACTTGCTGGGATCTAAAGTGGTCATTTTCACGGACCACTCGACTTTGAAATATTTGTTGTCTAAGAAGGATGCAAAGCCGAGACTTTTGAGATGGATCCTCCTACTCCAAGAATTTGACTTAGAGATAAAAGATAAGAAAGGAGTAGAAAACGTAGTAGCCGATCACCTTTCTAGATTGGTGTTAGATGATTCTACTGAGGAGATGCATATCCAGGACACTTTTCCTGATGAACAATTATTTGCGATCTCCAAATTGCCTTGGTATGCGAATATAGTGCACTATCTTGTAACGAGAAAAATGCCATATCATTGGAAGTCACAAGATAGGAAGCGTTTTGAAACCGAGGTTAGAAACTTCTTCTGGGATGACCCGTATTTATATAAATATGGGACTGATCAAATTTTTAGACGTTGTGTCCCAGAGGATGAAGTTCAGAGTGTTATTTCTTTTTGTCACATGGAAGCATGTGGTGGCCATTTTTCTGCTAAGAAAACTACTACAAAAATCCTGCAGTGTGGTTTTTACTGGCCTACCATGTTTAAAGACACCCATGCTTTCTGTGTTGCTTGTGATAGATGTCAAAGGCTGGAAAGAGTGTCCCGGTGCAACATGATGCCTTTATCCCCAATTTTACCATTGGAGATTTTTGATTGTTGGGGTATTGATTTTATGGGCCCATTTCCAACTTCTTTTGGATTTCTTTATATATTGGTTGGTGTGGACTATGTTTCAAAGTGGATT
This sequence comes from Magnolia officinalis, assembly GCA_021015155.1. Lineage (NCBI taxonomy): Eukaryota > Viridiplantae > Streptophyta > Magnoliopsida > Magnoliales > Magnoliaceae > Magnolia > Magnolia officinalis. Next base: position 32,641,780 of record JAJHSJ010000011.1, on the reverse strand, counting down.
GAGGCAGTTCCAAGTAGGACCAATAACAACAAAGTGATCATACGATTTCTCAAGGAAAATATTTTTTCTAGATTTGGAACTCCAAAGGCCATCATTAGTGATGGTGGGTCTAACTTTTGCAATAGGACATTTGAGGCTTTGTTGAAGAAATATGCCATCAAGCATAAAGTGAGTACCCCATACCACCCACAAACGAGTGAGCAAGCTGAGATTTCTAATCGAGAAATTAAACACATTTTAAAGAAAACTATAAGACCAGATAGGAAAGATTGGTCCCTCAGACTATCCGACGCTTTATGGGCTTATAGGACTGCTTATAAGACCCCGATTGGAATGTCTCCATACAGATTGGTGTATGGGAAGGCTTGTCACTTGCCTGTGGAATTGGAACATAGAGCCTACTGGGCAATAAAGAAATTAAACTTTGATATGGACCAAGCAAGTGGACAAAGGAAATTAGAGTTGAATGAATTAGAGGAGATGAGGAAAGACTCCTATGAAAATTCTAAAATCTATAAAGAGAGGACCAAAGCTTTTCATGATAAAAATATCCTGAGGAAGAATTTTGAACCTCAGCAAAAGGTCCTATTGTACAATTCTCGTCTCCAGTTTTTTCCGAGAAAGTTAAGATCAAGATGGACAGGCCCCTTCATTGTGAAGACTGTTTACACTCATGGGGCTGTTGAAATTGAGAATCCACGTAATGGCAATATGTACAAGGTTAATGGTCAGAGATTGAAGCCTTATGTGAAAAACTTTCATTTGGGAGAGGAGTCCTTCCCTCTTCATGAGCCAGAATATTCAAATTGATGCTCCTAGTCTGACGGAACGTTTCTGTAAAGTTTGTATCATATTCAATTCTTTTTAGTATCACATAACAGGTGAGTTTTTCATGGTAGGTACTATCCACCATTTCTTTTATTTTTATTGTTCTCTGCATTACATTATCATTACATTGGGGACAATGTAGATTTTAGGTTGGGGGGTGTGGATAGTTATCCATGTGATTTATTTTATTTATTTATTTTTTTTTCAGTTTATTTTATTATTTTTAGGTTTAATTTTATTTTTTTAGGTTAATGAAAAAAAATTTCAACATTTTCAAAATAATATTTTTATATACAAGAATGTGAACATGATATTATGCGAATTCCAAAGGCAAAGTTAATACTTATTCTAGGTAATAGTAGTCAGAATTCTGATAACTAAAAATTATAAACTTGAGTTCAATTATCTAATCACTAGTTTAAAGTGAGTTGTAATTTGATGTACTGAATTCACAATAAACCCTAACTAACTAAGTGAGGAATATGATATGTGAACTAGAATAACAACTTTTGATTCAAATAAGGTTGAATGAACTAGTATCATTGATATATGCTTAAAAGATAGAATATTGAAGAAAAAAAAAAAAGAGTGATGGAAAAAGAAAATTTTATTATAGAGAATAATGCAATGACCATAACAATCGTGTCAGTAATCCGGAGTAAGGATACCTAAGTATCCATTACTGTTACCATTACAAATATGATACCTTACGTTATGAAGCAAACCCGGTGGGAATCTTCATCTAAGGGTGGTTTATAATAATGAGGATATGATGATAAAAGAAGAATGACATGAAAAAAAAAAAAAAAAGATAACTAGAGATTTCATACTCTTGGAATGATTGAAAAGAGTTAGGATAGAGAACGTGCATATTTCTCAAAGTTAGACTAGTGTCACGGAGCACTTAAGGATATTGGATCATAACTATTCTAACTTTTGATTAGGTCTCTGAACTCAAGGATGTAATGGATTAGGAAATTGATATTCTAACTAACTTCAGACTTAGGGTAAGTATTTTTTTTTGTTTTGGAATTCATATGATGAATGGAGGCATAATTGTATAAATTTCTGAGTGTTGAATTATTTTTCATGTTTTCAATGTTTGTGGGTAACATTTCTAGAAACCCTCATGAGACTATAACTCGTCCACTAGGGGAAACTTAGGGGTTTAAAGGCTTGTTGCATATGCTAAACGTAATCGAGATTACCTGCGAAAGTGGTGTAGTTAGAATTTTTTTAATTATTTTTATTATTTTTTTCATTTTAATTTTGTTTCTAAAATTAGTTTTTATTTTTTCGCTTATTTTGCTCGGGACTAGCAAAATGCTGGTTGAGGGGTGTGTTGAGACTCAAATATTACATAATTTTTTTCATTTATATCTTAGTTTTATGAACATGAATCCGCTTAATATTCTATTTTTACTCATGTATGTGTTGCAAGGTGAATTTAAGTGTTTAGATTGAAAAATGGTGTTAAAAGCATGATTTTGATGCTCAAGAATTACCAAGGCAACGAATTGATCTTAGGAGATCAAGATTGAAGAATTCACATGCCAAAAATCTAAGAAAACCAAGTGAAGAATAAAGAAAATCGAAGATTTGAAGTGAAGAATCCTAAAATCGTCCTGAAAAAGTGTATTATGAAGCTGTGAAGTTTATTTTGGAAAATTGCACAGCAGGAAGTCTGTTTTAAACGAACTATGCAGCGAGAAGTCTATTTTGGAAAAATACGTATATTTGATGCGGTTTCTAGGGTTTTTCAAATTTGTACGAAAATTGGAGGTCCCTACTTATAAATAAGGCTTCCTAGGGCATTCTAAAACATTATTCAAGGCATTCAAGAGCAAAGTTTAGGATTTTTAAAGAGTTTTTAGTTTTATTAAAGCTTTATAAGTTATTTTTTTAAAGATCTTTTCTATTTGCATTTTCTTTATTTATTTCTTGTTGCTTTTTATTTCTACAATTTAATTATGTTTTTCTAAGTTCCTTCTAGCCCAAGCTAGAAGGGAAGCACATGGGTTTAATGTTTCTTTAAGATTATGATGATTGATTGTTTTAATGATGAGAAGAATGGTGTATGCATGTTATTTATTATTTAGGTTCTGTTTTTTATCCTCTTGTGAGATCCATATGTTTCCATCATATGAGATCCACATTGATGGATAGGCTTACCCTAGATCAATCAGATTTCCTAGATAGGAGAGGTTTTCAACCTATTATATTTCTTTGATATTCATTATCATATAGATATTGAATAATTAAAATCACTAACGCTTGAGAATATATGTCAATGGTGCAAATCCATAATTTTTAATATTTTATATCATTTATTAAAATACTTAAACTATTTTATTTTTCGACTAGGCTGACCATAGTGCTCAGATCCAAGTTGTGTTATCCAAGTCATCATGATTTTGGAACATTAACGTATGTGTGGAACTTTGAAGCTTGGGTGTTATTTTATTCAATTGAATTACATCCATTCAAAAATCCAAAAATCAAATCATCAGATTAACTTTTATTACTTAGTTTATTTTGCGTTTGATTTTTTACTTCTCATAATTCATCTCCCTGTGGGATCGACCCTATCTTCATGGGATACTACTTACGAACCTCTGCACTTGGAGGCAAGCAAACAATTCCTAAAGGGTCTTGGAATACGACGATTCCAGTCAGGAATCAAAGAGCACTAAATACCTTTCAGATGGCTAGAAATCATCCCAATCCGACATCAAACGATGGAGTTATGGGAGTCTCAGTTGGATCGCGCTATTTGGAAATATTAACGATCCATATTGAAAAATGACGAACGAAGAGTTCCAACGTGCTTTTGGGATATCGAACGGTCTCTGAATTAGCAAATTCTTGTCCAAGTTGGAAGCTTGTCAAGTTACGATTGCAATGAGCACAAAATATTCTAAATTCGAGCTCTGAAGAGAGAGTTATGAGGGTTACTATTAGACAAGGAGAAGAAGGAAAAATCCAGGACTGACGACAGTGATACCACTTACGGATTCCTAAAGGGTCTTGGAATACGACGATTCCAGTCAGGAATCAAAGAGCACTAAAATACCTTTCAGATAGCCAAAAATCATCCCAATCCAACATCAAACGATGGAGTTATGGGTGTCTCGGTTGGATCGCGCTACTTGGAAATATTAACAATCCATATTGAAAAATGATGATAGAAGAGTTCCAACGTGCTTTTGGGATATTGAATGGTCTCCGAATTAGCCAATTCTTGTCCAATTTGGAAGCTTGTAAAGTTACGATTCTAATGAGCACAAAATATTCTAAATTCAACATCTGAAGAGAGAGTTATAAGGGTTACTACTAGACAAGGAGATGAAGGAAAAATCCAGGACCGACGACTGCGATCCCACTTATGGATCCCTAAAGGGTCTTCGAATATGACGATTCCAGTCCGGAATCAAAGAGCACTAAAATACCTTTCAGATGACCAAAAATCATCCCAATCCGACATCAAACGATGGAGTTATGGGCGTCTCAGTTGGATCACGCTATTTGGAAATATTAACAATCCATATTGAAAAATGACGATCGAAGAGTTCCAACGTGCTTTTGGGATATCGAACGGTCACCGAATTAGCCAATTCTTGTCCAATTTGTAAGCTTCTCAAGTTACGATTCCAACGAGCACAAAATATTCTAAATTCGACGTCTGAAGAGAGAGTTATGAGGGTTACTATTAGACAAGGAGATGAAGGAAAAATTCAGGACTGACGACTGTGATCCCACTTACGGATTCCTGAAGGGTCTTGGAATACCACGATTCCAGTCAGGAATCAAAGAACACTAAAATACCTTTCAGATGGCCAAAAAACATCCCAATCTGACATCAAACGATGGAGTTATGGGCGTCTCAGTTGGATCGCGCTATTTGAAAATATTAACAATCCATATTGAGAAATGACGATTGAAGAGTTCCAACGTGCTTTTGGGATATCGAACAGTCTCTGAATTAGTCAATTCTTGTCCAAGTTGGAAGCTTGTCAAGTTACGATTGTAATGAGCACAAAATATTCTAAATTCGATCTCTGAAGAGAGAGTTATGAGGGTTACTATTAGACAAGGAGAAGAAGGAAAAATCCAGGACCAACGATTGTGATCCCACTTACGGATTCCAAAAGGGTCTTGGAATACGACGCTTCCAGTCTGGAATCAAAGAGCAGTAAAATACCTTTCAGCTTGCCAAAAATCATCCCAATCCAACATCAAACGGTGGAGTTATGGGTCTCTCAGTTGGATCACGCTATTTGGAAATATTAACAATCCATATTGAAAAATGACGATAGAAGAGTTCCAACGTGCTTTTGGGAAATCGAACGGTCTCCGAATTAGCCAATTCTTGTCCAATTTGGAAGCTTAGCAAGTTATGATTCCAATGAGCACAAAATATTCTAAATTTGACATCTGAAGAGAGAGTTATGAGGGTTACTATTAGACAAGGAGATGAAGGAAAAATCCACAACCGATGACTGCGATCCCACTTACGGATCCCTAAAAGGTCTTCAAATATGACGATTCCAGTCTGGAATCAAAGAGCACTAAAATATCTTTTAGATGGCCAAAAATCATCCCAATCCGACATCAAACGATGGAGTTATGGGCGTCTCAGTTGGATCGCGCTATTTGGAAATATTAACAATCCATATTGAAAAATGACGATAAATGAGTTCCAACGTGCTTTTGGGATATCGAACGGTCTCCGAATTAGACAATTCTAGTCCAATTTGGAAGCTTGTTAAGTTACGATTCCAACGAGCACAAAATATTCTAAATTCGACGTCTGGAGAGAGAGTTATGTGGGTTACTATTAGACAAGGAGATGAAGGAAAAAATCAGGACTGACGACTTCGATCCCACTTACGGATTCCTAAAGGGTCTTGGACTATGACGATTCCAGTCAGGAATCAAAGAGCACTAAAATACCTTTCAGATGGCCAAAAATCATTCCAATCCGGCATCAAACGATGGAGTTATGGGCATCTCAGTTGGATCGCGCTATTTGGAAATATTAACAATCCATATTGAAAAATGACGATCGATGAGTTCCAACGTGCTTTTGGGATATCGAACGGCCACCGAATTAGCCAATTCTAATCCAGTTTGGAAACTTGTCAAGTTACGATTCTAACGAGCACAAAATAATCTAAATTTGACATCTGAAGAGAGAGTTATGAGGGTTACATTAGACAAGGAGATGAAGAAAAAATTCAGGACCGACAACTGCGATCCCACTTACGGATTCCAAAAGGGTCTTGGAAATGACGATTCCAGTCAGGAATCAACGAGCACTAAAATACCTTTCAGGTGGCCAAAAATCATCCCAATCCAACATCAAACGATGGAGTTATGGGCGTCTCAGTTGGATAGTGCTATTTGGAAATATTAATAATCCATATTGAAAAATGACGATCGAAGACTTCCAACGTGCTTTTGGGATATCGAACGGTCTCTGAATTAGCAAATTCTTGTCCAAGTTTGAAGCTTGTCAAGTTACGATTGCAATGAGCACAAAATATTCTAAATTCGGGCTCTGAAGAGAGTGTTATGAGGGTTACTACTAGACAAGGAGAAGAAGGAAAAACCCAGGACCGACGACAGTGATCCCACTTACGGATTCCTAAAGGGTCTTGGAATACGACGATTCCAATCAGGAATCAAAGAGCACTAAAATACCTTTCAGATGGCCAAAAATCATCCCAATCCGACATCAAATGATGGAGTTTTCGGCTTCTCAGTTGGATTGCACTATTTGGAAATATTAACAATCCATATTGAAAAATGACGATTGAGGAGTTCCAACGTGCTTTTGGGATATCGAACGGTCACCGAATTAGCCAATTCTTGTCCAATTTGGAAGCTTGTCAAGTCAAGATTCCAATGAGCACAAAATATTCAAAATTCGACATCCGAAGTGAGATTTATAAGGGTTACAATTAGACAAGGAGATGAAAGAAAAATCCAGGACCGACGACTGCGATCCCACTTACAGATTCCTAAAGGGTCTTGGAATACGACGATTCCAGTCAGGAATAAAAGAGCACTAAAATACCTTTCAGATTGCCAAAAATCATCCTCATCCGACATGAAACGATGGAGTTATGGGCGTCTCAGTTGGATCGCGCTATTTGGAAATATTAACAATCCATATTGAAAAATGACGATAGATGAGTTCCAACGTGCTTTTGGGATATCGAACGGTCTCCGAATTAGCCAAATCTTGTCCAATTTGGAATCTTGTCAAGTTACGATTCCAATGAGCACAAAATATTCTAAATTCGACATCTGAAGAGAGAGTTATGAGGGTTAGTATTAGACAAGGAGATGAAAGAAAAATCCAGGACCGACGACTGCGATCCTACTTACGGATTTCGAAAGGGTCTTGGAATACGACGATTCTAGTCAGGAATCAAAGAGCACAAAAATACCTTTCAGGTGGCGAAAAATCATCCCAATCCGACCTCAAACGATGGAGTTATGGGCGTCTCAGTTGGATCGCACTACTTGGAAATATTAACAATCCATATTGAAAAATGACAATCGAAGAGTTCCAACGTGCTTTTGGGATATCGAACGGTCTCCGAATTAGCCAAATCTTGTCCAATTTGGAATCTTGTCAAGTTACGATTCCAATGAGCACAAAATAATTTAAATTCGACGTCTAAAGAGAGAGTTTTGTGGGTTACTATCAGACAAGGAGATGAAGGAAAAATCCAAGACCGACGACTTCGATCCTACTTGCGGATTCATAAAGGGTCATGGAATACGACGATTCCAGTCAGGAATCTAAGAGCACTAAAATACCTTTCAGATGGCCAAAAATCATCCCAATCTGACATCTAACGATGGAGTTATGGGCGTCTCAGTTGGATCGCGCTACTTGGAAATATCAACAATCCATATTGAAAATTGACAATCGAAGAGTTCCAACGTGCTTTTGGGATATCGAACGGTCTCCGAATTAGCCAATTCTTGTACAAGTTGGAAGCTTGTCAAGTTACGATTCCAATGAGCACAAAATATTCTAAATTCGACGTCTGAAGAGAGAATTATGAGGGTTACTATTAGAAAAGGAGATGAAGGAAAAATCCAGGACCGACGACTGCGATCCCACTTACGGATTCCTAAATGGTCTTAGAATAAGACGATTCCAGTCAGGAATCAAAGAGCACTAAAATACCTTTCAGATGGCAAAAAAATATCCCAATCCGACATCAAACGATGGAGTTATGTGCGTCTCAGTTGTATCGCGCTACTTGGAAATATTAACAATCCATATTGAAAAATGACAATCGAAGAGTTCCAATGTGCTTTTGGGATATCGAACGGTCTCCAAATTAGCCAATTCTTGTCCAATTTGGAAGCTTGTTAAGTTACGATTCCAATGAGCACAAAATATTCTAAATTCGACATCTGAAGAAAGAGTTATAAGGGTTACTATTAGACAAGGAGATGAAGGAAAAATTCAGAACCGACGACTGCGATCCCACTTACGGATTCCTAAAGGGTCTTGGAATACGATAATTCCAGTCAGGAATCAAAGAGCACTAAAATACCTTTCAGATGGCCCAAAATCATCCCAATCCGACTTTAAACGATGGAGTTATGGGCGTCTCAGTTGGATCGCGCTATTTGGAAATATTAACAATCCATATTGAAAAATGACGATCGAAGAATTCCAACGTGCTTTTGGGATATCGAATGGTCTCCGAATTAGCCAATTCTTGTCCAATTTGGAAGCTTGTTAAGTTACGATTCCAATGAGCACAAAATATTCTAAATTCGACATCTGAAGAGAGAGTTATAAGGGTTACTATTAGACAAGGAGATGAAGGAAAAATTCAGAACCGACGACTGCGATCCCACTTACGGATTCCAATAGGGTCTTGGAATACGATGATTCCAGTCAGGAATCAAAGAGCACTAAAATACCTTTCAGATGGCCCAAAATCATCTCAATCCGACATTAAATGAAGGAGTTATGGGCGTCTCAGTTGGATCGCCCTATTTGGAAATATTAACAATCCATATTGAAAAATGACGATCGAAGAATTCCAACGTGCTTTTGGGATATCGAACGGTCACCGAATTAGCCAATTCTTGTCCAATTTTGATCACGCTATTTGGAAATATTAATCCATATTGAAAAATGGCGATAGAAGAGTTCCAACGTGCTTTTGGGATATCGAACGGTCTCTGAATTAGCCAATTCTTGTCCAATTTGGAAGCTTGTCAAGTCGTGATTCCAATGAGTACAAAATATTCTAAATTTGACATCTGAAGACAGAGTTATGAGGGTTACTATTAGACAAGGAGATGAAGGAAAAATCCACGACCGATGATTGCGATCCCACTTATGGATCCCGAAAGGGTCTTCGAATATGACGATTCCAGTCAGGAATCAAAGAGCACTAAAATATCTTTCAGATGGCCAAAAATCATCCCAATCCGACATCAAACGATGGAGTTATGGGCGTCTCAGTTGGATCGCGCTATTTGGAAATATTAACAATCCATATTGAAAAATGATGATAGATGAGTTCCAACGTGCTTTTGGGATATCGAACAGTCTGCGAATTACCCAATTCTTGACCAATTTGGAATCTTGTCAAGTTACGATTCCAAAGAGCACAAAATATTCTAAATTCGACGTCTGAAGAGAGAGTTATGAGGGTTACTATTAGACAAGGAGATGAAAGAAATTTCCAGGACCGACGACTGTGATCCCACTTACGGATTCCTAAAGGGCCTTCAAAAACGACGAATCCAGTCAAGAATCAAAGAGCACAAAACTACCTTTCGGATGGCCAAAAATCATCCCAATCCGACATCAAATGATGGATCTATACGCACATGGGAAGAAATGCAAGATGCTTTCATGTCAAACTTCTTCTCGTCAGAACGCGATGTTAGCATCACAGAGTTAGCTTCAGTACGACAGCGAGAAGGAGAACCAGTTGAAAAATTCATAGACAGATGGAAAACATTGGGGGCATCGTGTAGGCAGTTGCCAGAAGAAAAGGAACAAGTCAAAATGTGTCTGAACTCTATGGAGACAGGAATTGCGTTCGGACTCACCAGCGCTGATATCGGAACCTTTCGCGATTTGGCTACCAAAGCCCATGCATTGGAATTAATGACTCGTAAGATGCCAGCATTTCATCATGAAACTGTCAGAAGAATCTGGCAGGACAACCGTCAACACCATCGATCGGGATAAGAAAAATCAAGAGGTGAAGGGCTCAAGAGACAAAAGGCCGGAAGGAAAAGAAAACTGGAATCAATCAAGGGACAAATACGGTGGAAAAAAGCTTAGAATGCTCGATTCTCATGAAGGATTTGAGTTTGACAGAGAGGACGTGGTGCCTATGATGCAACAATTGTTAAAAGCAGGTACCCTGGAATTACCGGAACCGAAACGCCCTGAAGATGTGACAAGAACCCGAGAAAGAAACTTTTGCCGTTATCATCGTTTAGTGGGACATCCGACAGAAAATTGTTACACGTTAAAGTGCATCATACAGCGAATGATAAATAGAGGGGATATAATACAAGGGCGACAGTAAATGTATTGTCAATTCAAGAAAAGACTCGAGGAATGAAAGAAAAGGGAGACCGAAGGCCGATAAGAAATGCGACAATGATTACGTTGCGATAAGGGAAGCAGATAACGAGTCCGATAAAGCAAAAAGCAGAAATTATAAGGAAAGAAGTGACTGAAAAGCGGAACATCAAGGATAGAAGTAGAAATGAAGATACATCGACAAAAGTGGCTTACGATGTAGTTAGTCACTTGAAAGGTATATCCGCACGTTTGAGTATTTATGATGCACTCAAGTTATCAGAAGAGTTTCGACAGAGTTTGATTCAAGCACTGGCTGATCACGATGTGAGAGAAACTTTACTGACAGAAATGAAGAATGAAAGAAGCAAGGAAAAGGTGGATTGTCTACCAGTGATATCTTTTTCTGATGATGATTTAATTGGTGAAACAGAACATAACAGACCATTGATGATAGAAGGGTACATTTGTGAAAAGAAGATAAAACGGATCATGATAGACAATGGGTCAGCAGTGAATCTTTTTCCACTCTCCATGATTACTAAATTGGGTTATCGTCGTTCAGATTTACGCCCCAGCGGAATGATGATACAAGGGTTTAATCAAGATGGACAACGCGCGCTCGGTAAAATTACAGTAACATTGGAAGTAGGAGAATTAATCACTTCTGTTATATGTCACGTTATAAATGCTGTGACGACATATAACCTTCTCTTGGGAAGGCCATGGATACATCAGTACAATATTGTACCTTCTACTCTACACCAATGTTTCAAATACTACAAGGATGGAATGTAGTGTAAAGTAATAGCTGATGCGAAACCATATACAGAAGCTGAGTCTTTCTTTGCGGATGCTAGCTATTATAAATGTTTCTCCAAAGAAGCAAGAAATGATGATAGAAAGGGAATCTTGAAAGATGTCCAAATAAATAAAGCTAGAGAAGAAGGGGCGGAGTCTTCTGAGACTACAGGAGCAAGGAAAAAGTTTTATTTTGTACCAAAACGCCTGAGACAACCTGGACAACCGCCGTTGACATTATTGTCAACAGAACAGTTGAAAGTCTTACAGTCCAATTACACGATGCCTTTACCCAATATCGAAAGATGTAAGCCATTTGCAGCCGCCCCAGGCATATTTCAAGTCAGAGCCAGTGCTAAATACCCTGAAGCAATAAAGTTCCACGTTGCAGCAGAAGTGAAGAATGAAAACACAAGCAATATATATCATGGAGAGTTAGCACCGCAGAATTTGGGAAAATACAGTGCAGTAAGCAAGAAAATCATGAGAAATATGGGTTTTGATTGTGACAAGCCCACTGGATTGAACCATGGGAAAGGAATTCAAATCCCTCTCGGAGTTAATCAAGAAAAACGGAGAAAATTCCAAGGATTAGGAGCGGAATCATCAGTAAATATGGTATCAGTAAATATGATTCCAGCCAAACAGATATCAGAACAAGATGCTAAGATAGTTAAGTGTCCTGAAAACGCTCCAAGACAAATAGAAGACGGAGGACAGCCGACGATAGATGGCTTGCGAGAAATAAATTTGGGGACAGCAGAAGAGCCAAGGAACACATTTATCAGTGTCAGTCTTTCAGATCAGGAATTTGAGAAATATGACCAGCTTCTCAGAGAAAATAAAGATGTCTTCGCTTGGACATATGAAGAAATGCCAGGATTGGAACCCTCTGTAGCAATGCATCGATTAAATATTTCTAAAGAAAAGAAACCAGTAAAGCAAGCTCAAAGGCGATTCCACCCAGACCTGATTCCATTAATCGAAAAAGAAGTAAATAAATTAATAAAGGTTGGATTCGTCAGAGAAGTTAAATATCCCAAGTGGATATCAAACATTGTTCCAGTGAAAAAGAAGAATGGGCAGATTAGAGTGTGCATCGACTTCAGAGATCTGAATGAAGCATGTCCAAAAGATGACTTCCCCCTCCCGATAACAGAATTATTAATTGATTGCACTACTCAGTATGCTATTATGTCTTTTATGGACGGATACGCAGGTTATAATCAAATCAGGATGGCGCCCGAAGATGAAGAGGCAACGGCTTTCAGAACACCGCTTGGAATTTATTGTTATAAAGTTATGCCTTTCGGTCTCAAAAATGCTGGGGCAACATATCAAAGGGCAATGTAAAATATTTTTCAAGATATGATGCATAAACATGTCGAATGCTATGTTGATGACTTGGTGGTTAGGTCGGGAGATCATCAAGAACACCGCGAACATTTAACATCAGTCTTCTGTCGTCTTAGAAAGAAGCAATTGAAAATGAACCCTGCTAAGTGTGCATTTGGAGTATCTTCTGGAAAGTTCAACGGCTTTGTTGTACGACACAGAGGGATCGAGATTGACCCAGAAAAAATTAAAGCTATTCAAAATATGCCGCCGCCAACAACGTTGAAGGAATTAAAAAGTTTACAAGGAAAATTGGCATACATTCGTCGTTTCATTTCAAATCTCGCAGGAAGATGTCAGCCATTTTCTCGGTTAATGAAGAAAGACACAGAATTTATATGGGATCACGCCTGTCAAAATGCCTTTGACTCAATCAAGGAATTGTTGAAACAGCCGTCGGTGTTAACAGCTCCAGTGAAAGGTAAGCCACTTATCTTATATACATCTGCAGCTACAAATTCTTTGGGTGCTTTGTTAACACAGGTAAACGAAGCCGGAAAAGAGACTGCTCTTTATTATCTAAGCCGAACATTAATGGGGGCAGAATGCAATTATTCCTCGATCGAAAAAGAGTGTTTGGCGCTGATATTCGCTGTACAAAAGTTAAGACATTATTATCTCTCCCATGATATAACTCTAATCTCAAGAGCAGATCCGATAAAATTTTTGATGACCAGGCCAATGTTGTCAGGAAGACTAGCCAAGTGGATGTTATTGCTGTCAGAATATACTATTTCATATAAACCGGCGAAAGCAGTAAAAGGACAAGCTATGGCAGATTTCCTCGCAGCACATCCTATAGCAGAAAGTGAAGAGATCAATGACGAATTCCCAGATGAACAGGTTATGTTGGCTGAATCTCAGAATTTTTGGCAAATGTATTTTGATGGTGCTGCTCGAATATCGGGAGCGGGGGCAGGAATAATATTCATTACACCTCAAGGCAATTTATTGCCATATTCCTTCACACTGGGTACCGCATATACAAACAATGAAGCTGAATACAGAGCTCTTATCATCGGAATGGAAATAGCCCAGCAAATGGAAATAAATTTATTGCATATCTTTGGGGATTCTAAATTGATTGTAAATCAGTTAACAACAGAATTCGAAGTAAGGAAAGAAGAACTTCTGCCCTATTATCGGAAGGCACAAAAGTTGCTTGAACAATTTTGTCATGTGGAAATTAAACACATACCGCGGTCAGAGAATACAAAAGCAGATGCTTTAGCCGGTCTGGCAGCAGCTCTGTCCTGCACAAAACGAAGTCCTTTTCAGGTAACTATAGAAGAAAGAAGATTCCTACCGTCTGCAGAAGTTATCGAAGAAACCGTAGAAATGTTTCCTATATCTTGTCTAGAAGTAACGATAGACGATTGGAGTCAGCCTTTCGTTGATTATCTAAAGTATGATATCTTGCTAGAAGATAATGCGCAAAAGCAGCAGATTAAGCAGCGATCAGGCAAATTTGTCATATGTAGTGAAGTATTGTATAGAAAATCTTACAATGGAATACTACTAAGATGCTTAGACAAGCAAGAAGCAAACCAAATGCTGCGGGAAGCACATTCAGGTGAATGTGGAACACATCAAGCCGGCCGAAATTTATGCCATAGAGTGCATCGAATGGGTTATTATTGGCCTACTATGTTCAAAGATGCAATAGAATATGCAAAGCGGTGTCACGAATGTCAAATACACGGAGATGTAATACATGTTCCTCCAGAAGAATTACATCAGTCTGTTGCTTCCTGGCCTTTTTCAGCATGGGGACTCGACGTGATTGGTCCTATAAATCCCCCTTCATCAAAAGGAAAACAATATATCTTGGCAGCAACAGACTATTTCTCCAAATGGACCGAAGCAGTCGCCTTGCGTAATGTTAAAGAGAAAGACGTGGTCAATTTCATCCGGCATGCTATAATATACCGTCATGGTATTCCGAAAAAGATCGTCACTGATAATGGTACCCCTTTTAAAAATAGAGGCATGGAAAAGTTATGTCAGAAGTTTGGCATCCAGCATTCTTTTTCAACACCTTATTATCCTCCGGCCAATGGACTAGCAGAGGCGTTTAACAAAACGATCGTCAAAATAATGAAAAAAACGGTGACAAGCAATAAACGTGATTGGGATGAAAAGTTACAAGAAGCATTATGGGCCTACAGAACTACCCATCGTACAGCAATAGGGGCGACACCGTATTCATTAATCTATGGTATAGAGGCAGTTATCCCAATTGAAATGCAGGTGGCATCACTCCGGATAGCAGTACATCAGTCTATAACAGATGATGAAAATGCAAAAATAAGGCTGAAAGAATTAGATTTGCTCGATGAGAAGCGTCTTGTAGCTCAGCAGCGGTTGCAGTCATATCAGGCCAGAATATCGGCTGCCTTTGATAAACAGGTTAAATACCGCTCTTTCAAAAAAGGGGATATGGTGTTAATGTTGAAAAGACCTATAGTGGTCACTCGCCGTACAGGGGGCAAGTTCGAGCCTAAATGGGACGGTCCATATGTAGTAAAAGAAGTATACTCCAATGGGGCATATAGAATCGCAAATTAGAGGGACAGGGTATTAGTATACCTGTCAACGCCCGTTTCATCAAAAGATACTACCCCTGAAGATAGACATGCTGATTTTGACCCCGAATATTATCGGCATAATGATTCTGTATAAAAAGGGGGCAAGGATGAATAAGATCATGTCTATATGGCAACAAAAAGAAACTATGAAGAAAAAGTTCACAAACATGTCAATTATCAAGCATCGAATCTGAAAAATATATATATGATCATCATCATCATCAAATAAGATTGACAAAGTTAATATCATCTCGAAGATTCTCTTGAAGATATCATTTAAGCTGGAAATATCAGGCCTTACAAGGCATGGATTCTCTTGAAGATATTATTTAAGCTGAAAATATTCTGCCTTACAAGGCATGGGTCTTCTTAAAGATATTTCGAAAATATCTACCATATTTGGATGTAGTGATGATCATATATATATATATATATATATATATATATATATATATATATATATATATATATATATATATATATTATTGCCTCACAAGGCATGGATCTTCTTGAAGATTGAAGATAAATATTATTACCTCACAAGACACAGACCTTCTTGAAGGTAAATATTATTGCCTTACAAGGCACGGATATTCTTGAAGATATTATCAAAAGCAAAGATACATCAATAACAATCAAAGAGGCAGTATAGCCAAGCCAAATCCTAAAAGAGCCAAATTGAGCCAAATAAAAAAAGATCAAGCTCGCAAAAAAAAAAAAAAATGCTCTCAAAGGATCAAGCTCTAAAAGAGCCGGCCAACTATACATAAGACCTATGAAGATCGCCATTCGGGCAGCGGCGAGGAGTCAGTGGCCCTAAAAAGCCCGCGAAGACCATCGTGCGCACCCATGCGGGCAGCTGACGAAGTCAAGGATTCAAAGCCTAAAAGGCCATAAATCCACGAAGACTAGTCACCGTAACTCCCATGCCGTCTGTATAGCTTCTGGCAGCGCCACGGGGAACGGATGAAAATGCCCTCCTGTGAATGGGCTCGACCTTGCAGACGAAGAAAACAGGGGCCGCAGTGCGAGCTTTATGCCAACCGTGCGTAAGACCCTCCAGGTCTAGGGTTTGATCTCAGTAGTAACTCGTGAGGAAGGGCTTAAACCTACTCATTGATGGACTGGCGACCCTAGATTTGGTGCCCAAAGGTAGCCTTGCGAGCCCTGCGAACTCTAGAGAGTTACCGTGGCCAACCCTGTGCGTAAAACCAACAGTTCACCGTCCGGTAGCGTCAATGGGCCCCTCTGATGGACCGTGACCGTGAGCTCAAGGCAGTGAGAAGCCCAAAAGAGAACTCTAGAGAGTTACAGTGCCATCACATAAGACCCATAAATGCTCCACTACTCATGAGCTTAAACTGTGTGTGTGCGCACGCTCCACTACTCATGAGCTTAAACTGTGTGTGGCTAATTAAATCAAAACTTAGTACCGCCAATCTAAATACTCACATAGAGAGTCCCGCACTAACAAAGCATAAAAGGTTTAGAAATTGTAAAGGATTAATGAAATTACTGTATAGAGTATAAATATAATCTAATAATATTAAGTATAAACATACAATATGAAAATGACATACAATATAAAAATGCTATTATAAACATCTCAAAATGCTATCATGAAACATATGTAAAGCTAAATAAATTATGTCAAAAAACCAAAAAAAGAAGAAACATGAAAGCAAAAAGCCAAATAAATTATGTCCAAAAGAAACATGAAAGCAAAGATTACATGTTCAAAATTACATGTTTAAAGATCTTCTGTAATCCCCACTGCTTCTGAATATCTGCGCAAATCTTCTTTCAATTGTGCCTGAGCTGCATCATGTTTAGATTTCTCTTCAAAAATAAGTCTTGCTTGATCAGGAACGCCAGTAAGCTTATCCTCCAAAGAAGCGATCATTTCTTTTCCTTGAAGTTGTGCAGATTTTTCAATATCAATGGATTGAGCATTTGCTCGTATCTTTTCTTCAACATCTTGAAGGGCTAAGGATTGCTCACGATTCCTTCTCTCCAGTTGAGAGATTTCCTCCTTCAGAGCTGCAATACGATCTTGGATAATCGCTTTTCCATCAATATAAGCCTTTTGTTGATCTTGAAGAATCATACGCTCTTGTTCAAGTTTAGAAATCGATGAAGCCGACAGAAAAACTTGTTCTTGAGATAAAGTCAGCTGCTTCCTGTATTCTAAAATTTCAGGTGCGATTGTGACATTCTCTACTGACGCCAGAGAAATTACTGAATCACGAAATTTGAGGAGGGAATCCCGCAAAGGAGATATGTTTATTCTGGCCATCTTGGCAGAGCTCTCCAAAATCTCTATGGCAACATCCAAATCCAACCATTGATCAGGATTTTTGAAGATATGGATTATGGCTAACAAGGAATGTTTCACCATGAGCATTTTATGAACAGGAATTTTCGCGAAAGACGACAATTCAGAAATAGTGGTCACAGAATCAGAACTGGCCGCGCCACTGCAAGAATAAGTTCCTATAGCAAAAGAAGAAAAATATTTAAAATACTATTATGAAATAGGTAGTATTGGGTAAAATAATCAATGCCTATATGTATACCTGTTACAGGAATGCGACTAATAGAAGGAGAAGCTCTCTGAGTCATGGAAGGGCCCAATTCCACCATATCAGCAAAAGATGGTGCTCTAGCTTCCGTACTTGAATCTCTGGTAGCCGGAGTTGGCAAGTCAGTAGTCTCTGTGGGAAATATGATTTCACGAGCCACTACTCTCTGCACTACCAATGGAATTGCGGGTGCTTTTGGTGAAGTTACCACAAGAGGGTTCATTGGAGAGATAGCACCTATTTCTGCAACTTGGGCGCCTAAAAAGGGAGACGCAATGATATATATATATATATATAATATATATATAATATATAATATATATATATAGTTGTTAAAATAAAATAGTATATGAAAATTTCCTTTACCTGGTGAATACCCATATTCTCCATAATCTAAAAGATCCTCGTCATCTTTCTCAGCTGCAGGAGATTTAGCAGGAACATTGGCGCCAGGAAAAGTCTTAGCAATTGCAGGGGAAGATTCCATCTCAGCTTCTTTCACAGCTGTTTCCTCTTCTTCGCCAATATCAACTTCACCTTCTTCAAAGTCATCATCTTTATCTTCACCACTATCGCTATCTCCGCTGTCTTCGTATTGTGAAGATTCAGTTGTATCTGATGATGAAGCTGAACTTTCATCTTCCAAATTTTCTTCGTCAACTTCTTCAATAATAACCTGCTTCCCTTTGTAAGAAATGGGTTTGCTGCTCTCCGTGCAGACTCTTGGACCATAGGGGAAGCAGATGCTTGGCGAGTCATTTCGGAAGGAATAGGGGATGATGTTTGCAAACGCGTTCTTGATCTAGTCATCGGAGAAGATGGACTAGGACCAAGGGGTTGTGGAGGAGATACGGAAGTACCAATAGCTGGTCCTTCTTGAACTGCTGCAGTCTCTGCAGGAATTGGAGAAGATGTACCTACAGCATCGTCTGCGGCTTGGTATGAAGAGTCCCGACGAGATTTCTCGAATTCTCTCAGATCTCCGTGAGCAAACCAGCCATCCAAAGTATTGATGGGCTTGATTTCACGAATGGGATCTTCCAATGATATCTTCCTACAAATTTCTCCGGGATGAGATGCATGGCTCTTTTCTGGAATATAGCCAATTCCGCTCTCTAAATTTCTGCCCTTTAGCCTGGGCGGATGAAGAAAGATAGAAGAATCCACTGGCAAGCATTTAGCAACCAGGTATGATTGATGATCCCACCATCGCATCCAGCTATATGATGTACGGACTATGCGATCACAGCTTGGAATTATGAAGAGGGATCCAACGCAACCATTCAGCAACTGTTTCCATATCATGGCCCAGTTAAGAGGACCAGTTCCATAGCAGCGCATTTTTCTGGTAACCAGCCCGCAGTCTTGTGGTACAGTTTGATCATAACCAAATTGACGAGCAAAACGACTGGGGTAGTAAGGTTCTCTCCAGAATTCTGTCCCTTCCCGAAGAGGCAAACTACATGAGCGAATAAAAAGAAGAAAGCTCTTTCTGCTGCAGTAAGTGTTTCGTTGTCCACCATATCTGTATCTTCGGTGTAGCGATGTAGGCGGACTGAAAGAAGTTTATCTGATCATCATCTCGAATTTTGTTGGCAACCCACTCATATGCCCTTTTTGCCATCGCTCTTTGCTGAAAGAACCAGAGTGGAAGGTGAGAAGGATGAGTATATGCTTGTTCCGGAGCTTCAAAAGTCCAGGGAAAATAAACTCCAAGCCACCCCGTAATATAATGCCAAGAAGTATGCGCAGACGAAGCTCCAAGAATTGGGTCTTTTATGTGGGTAGCTACTTCTCCAAGAGCCCTGTAGATAGAACATAATACGGGAGGAGCAAGAGAATATTTATGGCCCTCCGCTAAAGCACCAGCCACAACGAAGACACTGGGACGAACAACATCTGCCCATTTGGAGCTGGGCAATACACCAAGCTTAGCCAGTAAGCCAAGAACGCTGCAAGCTCTCCGAAAGAACTATATTCTGGCTTTCTTCTTATTGCATCTCGAAGCTTCGTTAGTTCTTTAGAGTGGCAGTCGCGAAACCTTCAAAGAAAATAAGGAGGTTAATATGCAAGAATGGCTAAATAGCAAGAATACAAGGAGGAAGATCAGTTGTTGGATTGGTAAATACCTGAGACCCCTAGAAAAATGTGCTAGCCATTGAAGAGGGGGAATTTTGTGGAAGTTGGGAAATTTGCCCATCTCTTTGAATAACTCTATAGTAGTCTCAGAAATGGAAGGCTTGCGGTCTGGAGAAGATACGAAGGCCAATTCTCTGTTTGTCGGAATGAATTCATCATAGAATTTGCCTGTTATTGTGAGACCGGCTATGCGATGAAGGTCCCAAAGAGATATGCTCATTTCACCATAAGGAAGATGGAAGGAGTTGGTTGTAGGCGACCAGTATTCAAGGAAGCCTTTCAGAATATTGGGTTCCCTATAGAAGTATTTGGAGGTCACTTCTATTGCATCATAAAGGCCGATCTTTGCAAGAGTGCTCGTATGCTTCAGCAATATAGCCTCCGCCCATTCAGAATAGTATCGACGAGCAGTTAACATGCCTCTGATGCGGAATTCTGCCTGTCCCCAGAGTTGTTCCGGATCTCTGAAGCGCTGTCGCACCGTCTCATAAAAATGAGAAGGAAAGAGATCATGAGGACTGTGGAAAGGAGTTAAGAAGATCATGGGATGAACTTCTCCTATCCTCTGTCGCGGTTTCTGAGTTCGAATAGTTCCCTCCAGGATTCGGGGCTCTCTTGAGGTCCATGATTCAGTATACATTAATCTCTCGCCATGGACGTAATCTTTGGACTCGCAGTCTAGCATGGACTGATGGCGATATACCTTGATGGGAATGATTGTCATGCCCTCCGCATGAGGATTATCAAACTTCATAATACCTTCGACAACTCGTACTGAGTCCCACAGTTTTGAAGCCTCTTCTTCTTGTGTTCCTTGATCTTTTCTGCAAATTCTTTCGCCTTATTGCGATGAATTTTCTTTGGGCGAGAAGCAGGAGGAGTATCTTCACGGAGAGGTGCTCTCTCACTATCAGTCCGAATATGAGCGGTGGTCTTCAACCATTCATCCCAGTCATACTCTCTGCCATGCTTAGGCGGACATTTGATGTCTCCCAAAGATATAGATCTGTGAATGGGGGAAGGTAAAGATCTAATACGGTCAGAAAAGTCGAAAGTGGGAAGACAGGTTCTTTGAAGTAAGCGGGATTTTTGGAAGTGGTCTTTGTCCGCTTAGCAGGAGGCTGATCAGAAGGAGGAGAGTCAGAAGGAGTTACAAGATGAGCCGTTTGTTTAACACGAGCCATGAAAGTAAGATAAAGGAAGTAAGAAAGGAAGAAGAGAGAAAATGGCTAAGTGTTGGAGACAGTTCAAAAAGAAATTTGGCTAAGTACAGAGTACTTTGCGCGGGGTCGCCCAAAGTATACAGTTTGCGCGGAAAAACTTCAAGTTCAAAAGAAAATCGCGCAAAGTGAAACGGTTTGCGCGGGGTCGCGCAAAGTGGGAGGTTTTGCGCGAAGAAAATCGCCAGAGCAGAGTTTCAGCAGAGAACGGTTCGTAAAAATGACTAAGTAGTTGGACTATTTATAGCCTTTATGGCCGAGTACGGTACTCGACCAGAGCTTTGCGCGGGGTCGCGCAAACCCTGCAGAATATAACTGGTTGATCCTTTTTCTTTAATTTTTGGGAAAAAAAAACAAAGAACGGATCAAGGGGGCATCTGTTGAGGCATAAAATAAGCAAGGAAGTGAAGACGAAAAAAAATCAAGAAATCAATTTGAAAGATCAAGAAATCAGCTTCAAGACCACTTTGCGCGGGTTCGCGCAAAGTGAAATGGTTGCGCCAGACCGCGCAAAGTGAACGGTTTGCGCGGGAGATTATGAAGACAGTTTGCGCGGGGACTGATAGTTTGCGCGAGACCGCGCAAAGCATATCGTTTGCGCGTGTCCGCGCAAAGTATATGGCGGTGGGATCAAAAAGGTTGGTTGATTATTTTGTCCCACATCGACCAGAACAGAGATTTCCATTGAAGAAAGTGTCTATAAATACCCCGTTCCTCCTCTCAAAAGGGGTTCGAAGATTTCAGAAGTAAAAGAAAGACGAAAGAGAAGACAGAAGGTGCGGAGTATTGGACTCCTGCACTTTGCGCGACGGCGCACAAAGGAGTATCAGACTCCTGAAGTTTGCGCGGACCAGCGCAAAGCGGCAATGGGTTGATATAGTTTGCGCGGACCCGCGCAAAGCATATTGTTTGCGCGGACCGCGCAAACCGACTGCTGAACAGTCTATAACAGCAATGGGCTGTTATACTGTTAGGATGGCTAGAGTCTTCAAGTCTTCAGGTTCTTCTTGTTCAGGAGAAAAGGAAGAATCATCGACGAAAAGGCGTGTTCCTCCTAAGTTTCAGGAGATGACTGAAATAGCGTTGTTATGCTACCGGAATCTTCGTCCTCTTGAAGACTATTGGTCGATTTATCTATTCCTCCTAAGTCATAGGAGATGATTAAGATCGGCGCTGTTATGCTGCCGAAATTTATATTTAACTGCGATAACTGTAACTTGCAATGAATTCTTTGTAAAATATCTTAGAATCAAGGGATACTTGAGGATGTAAATGAATTCAGAATCAATGAAGTGTGATGATTGTTTTTTCTATAATTATTTCATTGTTATGATTGAATAAGATAATTCCCAAATCGAATACCTTTGTTTTTCTTGTCGAAACACCGACATCAAAACGATGGAGTTATAGGTGTCCTCAGTTGGATCGCGCAACTTGGAAATATAACAATCCATATTGAAAAATGACAATCGAAGAGTTCCAACGTGCTTTTGGGATATCGAACGGTCTCCGATTTAGCCAATTCTTGTCCCAATTTGGAAGCTTGTCAAGTTACGATTCCAATGAGCACCAAATTATTCTAAATTCGAGCTCTGAAGAGAGAGTTTGAGGGGTTACTATTAGACAAGGAGAAGAAGGAAGAATCCTGGAGCGACGACTGTGATCCCACTTACGGATGCCTAAAGGGTCTTGGAATACTACGATTCCAGTTAGGAATAAAAGAGCACTAAAATACCTTTCAGATGGCAAAAAATCATCCCAATCCGACATCAACGATGGAGTTATGGGCGTCTCTGTTGGATCGCGCTACTTGGAAATATTAACAATCCATATTGAAAAATGATATCGAAGAGTTCCAACGTGGTTTTGGGATATCGAACGGTCTCCGAATTAGCCAAATCATGTCCCATTTGGAATCTTGTCAAGTACGATTCCAATGAGCACAAAATATTCTAAAATTCAATGTCTAAAGAAGAGTTATGTGGGTTACTATTAGACAAGGAGATGAAGGAAAATCCAAGACCGACGATTTCGATCCCACTTGCATATTCATAGAGGGCCTTTAATACGACGATTCCAGTCAGGAATTAAAGAGCACTACAAATACCTTTCAGATGGCCAAAATCATCCCAATCTGACATCAAACGATGGAGTTATGGGCGTCTCAGTTGGATCGCTACTTGGAAATATTACCAATCCATATTGAAAAATGACAATCGAAGAGTTCCAACATGCTTTTGGGATATCGAACGGTCTCCGAATTAGCCAATTTTTGTCCATTTGGAAGCTTGTCAATTTACGATTCCAATGAGCACATAATATTCTAAATCGACGTTTGAAGTGAGAATTAAGTGGGGTTACTATTAGACAAAGAGATGAAGGAAAAATCTAGGACCGACGACTGCGATGCCACTGACGGATTCCTAAAGGGTCTTAGAATATGACGATTCCAGTCAGGAATCAAAGAGCACTAAAATACTTTCAGATGGCCAAAAATGTCCCAATTCGAATCAAAGATGGAGTTATAGGTGTCTCAGTTGGATCACGCTACTTGGAAATATTAACAATGCATATTGAAAATGACAATCGAAGAGTTCCAACGTGCTTTTGGGATATCGAACAGTCTCCGAATTAACCAATTCTTGTCCAATTTGGAAGTTGTTAAGTTACGATTCCAATGAGCACAAATATTCTAAATTCAACATCTGAAGCGAGAGTTATAAGGGTTACTATTAGACAAGGAGATGAAGGAAAAATCCAAGACCGACGACTGCGATCCCACTTATGGATCCCTAAAGGGTCTTCGAATTTGACGATTCCAGTTAGGAATCAAAGAGCACTAAAATGCCTTTCAGATGACAAAAACATCCCAATCCAACTTCAAACGATGGAGTTATGGGCGTCTCTGTTGGATCGCGCTATTTGAAAATTAACAATCCATATTGAAAATGACGATCGAGAGTTCCAACGTCTTTTGGGATATCGAACGGTCACCGAATTAGCCGATTCTAGTCCAATTTGGAAGCTTGTCACGTTACGATTCCAACGAGCACAAAATCTTATAATTCGACGTCTGAAGAGAGAGTTATGAGGGTTACTATTAGACAAGGAGATGAAGGAAAAATTCCAGGACCGACGACTGCAATCCCACTTACGTATTCCTA
>JAJHSJ010000011.1:32586652-32617374 GCA_021015155.1 Magnolia officinalis | reverse complement strand
AACTCCATCGTTTGATGTCGGATTGGGATGATTTTTGGCCATCTGAAAGGTATTTTAGTGCTCTTTCATTCCTGACTGGAATCGTCGTATTCCAAGACCCTTAGGCATCCGTAAGTGGGTCACAATCGTCGTCCTGGATTTTTCCTTCTTCTCCTTGTCTAATAGTAAACCCTCATAACTCTCTCTTCAGAGCTCAAATTTAGAATATATTTTGAGCTCGTTGCAATCGTAACTTGACAAGCTTCAAACTTGGACAAGATTGACTAATTCGAGACCGTTCGATATCCCAAAGCACGTTGGAACTCTTCGATTGTCATTTTTCAATATGAATTGTTAATAATTTCAAAATAGCGCGATCCAACTGAGACGCCCACAACTCCATCGTTTGATGTCGGATTGGGATGATTTTGGCCATCTGAAAGTATTTTAGTGCTCTTTGTTCCTGACTGGAATCGTCGTATTCCAAAACCCTTTTGGAATCCGAAGTGGGATCGCAGTCGTCGGTCCTGAATTTTTCCTTCATCTCCTTATCTAATAGTAACCCTCATAACTCTCTCTTCAGACATCGAATTTACAATATTTTTGTGCTCGTTGGAATCGTAACTTGACAAGCTTCCAAATTGGACAAGAATTGGCTTATTCGAGTTACCGTTCGATATCCCAAAGCCGTTGGAACTCTTCGATCGTCATTTTTCAATATGGATTGTTAATATTTCCAAATACGCGATCCAACTGAGACGCCCATAACTCCATCGTTTGATGTCGGATTGGGATGATTTTTGGTCATCTGAAAGGTATTTTAGTGCTCTTTGATTCCTGACTGGAATCGTCATATTCGAAGACCCTTTATGAAGATCCGTAAGTGGATCGCAGTCGTCGGTCCTGAATTTTTCCTTCATCTCCTTTCTAATAGTAACCCTCATAATTGTCTCTCCTTCAACGTCAATTTAGAATATTTGGTGCTCGTTGGATCGTAACTTGTCAAGCTTCAAATTGGACAAGAATTGGCTAATTTGGAGACCGTTCGATATCCCAAAAGCACGTTGGAACTCTTCGATTGTCATTTTTCAATATGGATTGTTAATATTTTCCCAAAGTAGCGCGAGCTCCTAAACTGAGACCCACATAACTCCATCGTTTGATGTCGGATTAGGATATTTTTTGGCCATCTGAAAGGTATTTTAGTGCTCTTTGATTCCTGACTGGAATCGTCATATTCTAAGACACTTTTAGGAATACAGAAGTGGGATCGAAGTCGTCGGTCCTGGATTTTTCCTTCTTCTCCTTGTCTAATAGTAACCCTCATAACTCTCTCTTCAGACGTCAAATTTAGAATATTTTGTGCTCATTGGAATCGTAACTTGACAAGATTCCAAATTGGACAAGATTTGGCTAATTCGGAGACCGTTCGATATCCCAAAAGCACGTTGGAACTCTTCGATTATCATTTTTCAATATGGATTGTTAATATTTCCAAGAAGAGCGATCCAACTGAGACGCCCATAACTCCATCGTTTGATGTCGGATTGTGATGATTTTTGGCCGTCTGAAAGGTATTTTAGTGCTCTTTGATTCCTGACTGGAATTGTTGTATTCCAAGACCCTTTATGAATCCGGAAGTGGGATCGAAGTCGTCGGTCTTGGATTTTTCCTTCATCTCCTTGTCTAATAGTAACCCACATAACTCTCTCTTTAGACGTCAAATTTAGAATATTTTGTGCTCGTTGGAATCGTAACTTGACAATTCCAAATTGGACAGAATTGGCTAATTCGGAGACCGTTCGATATCCCAAAGGCACGTTGGAACTCTTCGATTATCATTTTCAATATGGATTGTTAATATTTCCAAGTAGCACGATCCAACTGAGACGCCCATAACTCCATCGTTTGATGTCGGATTGGGATGATTTTTGGCCATCTGAAAGGTATTTTAGTGCTCTTTCATTCCTGACTGGAATCGTCGTATTCCAAAGACCTTTAGGTTCGAAGTGGGTCACAATCGTCGGTCCTGGATTTTTCCTTCTTCTCCTTGTCTAATAGTAACCCTCATAACTCTCTCTTCAGAGCGTCAATTTAGAATATTTGTGCTCGTTGCAATCGTAACTTGACAAGATTCCAAATTGGACAGATTTGGCTAATTCGGAGACCGTTCGATATCCCAAAGGCACGTTGGAACTCTTCGATTATCATTTTTCAATATGGATTGTTAATATTTCCAAGTAGACGATCCAACTGAGACGCCCAACTAACTCCATCGTTTGATGTCGGATTGGGATGATTTTTGGCCATCTGAAAGGTATTTTAGTGCTCTTTCATTCCTGGCTGGAATCGTCGTATTCCAAGACCCTTTAGGCATTCGTAAGTGGGTCACAATCGTCGGTACTGGATTTTTCCTTCTTCTCCTTGTCTAGTAGTAACCCTCATAACTCTCTCTTCAGAGCTCGAATTTAGAATATTTTGTGCTCGTTGCAATCGTAACTTGACAAGATTCCAAATTGGACAAGATTTGGCTAATTCGGAGACCGTTCGATATCCCAAAGGCACGTTGGAACTCTTCGATTATCATTTTTCAATATGGATTGTTAATATTTCCAAGTAGCACGATCCAACTGAGACGCCCATAACTCCATCGTTTGATGTCGGATTGGGATGATTTTTGGCCATCTGAAAGGTATTTTAGTGCTCTTTCATTCCTGGCTGGAATCGTCGTATTCCAAGACCCTTTAGGCATTCGTAAGTGGGTCACAATCGTCGGTCCTGGATTTTTCCTTCTTCTCCTTGTCTAATAGTAACCCTCATAACTCTCTCTTCAGAGCTCGAATTTAGAATATTTTGTGCTCGTTGCAATCGTAACTTGACAAGCTTCAAACTTGGACGAGAATTGACTAATTCAGAGACCGTTCGATATTCCAAAAGCACGTTGGAACTCTTCGATTGTCATTTTTCAATATGAATTGTTAATATTTTCAAATAGCGCTATCCAACTGAGACGCCCACAACTCCATCGTTTGATGTCGGATTGGGATGATTTTTGGCCATCTGAAAGGTATTTTAGTGCTCTTTGATTCCTGACTGGAATCGTCGTATTCCAAGAACCTTTATGAATCCGCAAGTGGGATCGAAGTCGTCGGCCTTTGATTTTTCCTTCATCTCCTTGTCTAATAGTAACCCTCATAACTCTCTCCTTAGACGTCGAATTTACAATATTTTGTACTCGTTGGAATCGTAACTTGACAAGCTTCCAAATTGGACAAGAATTGGCTTATTCGGTGACCGTTCGATATCCCAAAAGCACGTTGGAACTCTTCGATCGTCATTTTTCAATATGGATTGTTAATATTTCCAAATAACGCGATCCAACTGAGACGCCCATAACTCTATCGTTTGATGTCGGATTGGGATGATTTTTGGTCATCTGAAAGGTATTTCAGTGCTCTTTGATTCCTGACTGGAATTGTTGTATTCCAAGACCCTTTATGAATCCGCAAGTGGGATCGAAGTCGTCGGTCTTGGATTTTTCCTTCATCTCCTTGTCTAATAGTAACCCACATAACTCTCTCTTTAGACGTCAAATTTAGAATATTTTGTGCTCGTTGGAATCGTAACTTGACAAGATTCCATATTGGACAAGAATTGGCTAATTTGGAGACCGTTCGATATCCCAAAAGCACGTTGGAACTCTTCGATTGTCATTTTTCAATATGGATTGTTAATATTTCCAAGTAGCGCGATCCAACTGAGACGCACATAACTCCATCGTTTGATGTCGGATTGGGATATTTTTTGGCCATCTGAAAGGTATTTTAGTGCTCTTTGATTCCTGACTGGAATCGTCATATTCTAAGACCCTTTTAGGAATACGGAAGTGGGATCGAAGTCGTCGGTCCTGGATTTTTCCTTCTTCTCCTTGTCTAATAGTAACCCTCATAACTCTCTCTTCAGACGTCAAATTTAGAATATTTTGTGCTCATTGGAATCGTAACTTGACAAGATTCCAAATTGGACAAGATTTGGCTAATTCGGAGACCGTTCGATATCCCAAAAGCACGTTGGAACTCTTTTATTATCACTTTCCAATATAGATTGTTAATATTTCCAAGAAGCGCGATCCAACTGAGACGCCCATAACTCCATCGTTTGATGTCGGATTGTGATGATTTTTGGCCATCTGAAAGGTATTTTAGTGCTCTTTCATTCCTGACTGGAATTGTTGTATTCCAAGACCCTTTATGAATCCGGAAGTGGGATCGAAGTCGTCGGTCTTGGATTTTTCCTTCATCTCCTTGTCTAATAGTAACCCACATAACTCTCTCTTTAGACGTCAAATTTAGAATATTTTGTGCTCGTTGGAATCGTAACTTGACAAGATTCCAAATTGGACAAGATTTGGCTAATTCGGAGACCGTTCGATATCCCAAAGGCACGTTGGAACTCTTCGATTATCATTTTTCAATATGGATTGTTAATATTTCCAAGTAGCGCGATCCAACTGAGACGCCCATAACTCCATCGTTTGATGTCGGATTGGGATGATTTTTGGCCATCTGAAAGGTATTTTAGTGCTCTTTTCATTCTTGACTGGAATCGTCGTATTCCAAGACCCTTTAGGCATCGTAAGTGGGTCACAATCGTCGGTCCTAGATTTTTCCTTCTTCTCCTTGTCTAATAGTAACCCTCATAACTCTCTCTTTAGAGGTCGAATTTAGAATATTTTGTGCTCATTGCAATCGTAACTTGACAAGCTTCAAACTTGGATAAGAATTGACTAATTCAGAGACCGTTCGATATCCCAAAAGCACGTTGGAACTCTTCGATTGTCATTTTTCAATATGAATTGTTAATAATTTCAAATAGCGCGATCCAACTGAGACGCCCACAACTCCATCGTTTGATGTCGGATTGGGATGATTTTTGGCCATCTGAAAGGTATTTTAGTGCTCTTTGATTCCTGACTGGAATCGTCGTATTCCAAGACCCTTTAGAATAACAAAGTGGGATCGCAGTCGTCATCCTGAATTTTTTTTCCTTCACTCCTTGTCTAATAGTAACCCTCATAACTCTCTCTTCAGACGTCGAATTTACAATATTTTGTGCTCGTTGGAATCGTAACTTGACAAGCTTCCAATTTGGACAAGAATGGCTTATTCGGTGACCGTTCGATATCCCAAAAGCACGTTGGAACTCTTCGATCGTCATTTTTCAATATGGATTGTTAATATTTTCTAAATAGCGCGATCCAACTGAGACGCCCATAACTCCATCGTTTGATGTCGGATTGGGATGATTTTTTGGCCATCTGAAAGTATTTTAGTGCTCTTTGATTCCTGACTGAATCGTCATATTCAAGACCCTTTAGGAATCCGTAAGTGGGATCGCAGTCGTCTGTCCTGAATTTTTCCTTCATCTCCTTGTCTAATAGTAACCCTCATAACTCTCTCAGACGTCGAATTTACAATATTTTGTGCTCGTTGGAATCGTAACTTGACAAGATTCCAAATTGGACAAGAATGGCTAATTGGAGACCGTTCGATATCCCAAAAGCACGTTGGAACTCTTCGATTGTCATTTTTCAATATGGATTGTTAATATTTCCAAGTAGCGCGATCCAACTGAGACGCCCATAACTCCATCGTTTGATGTCGGATTGGGATGATTTTTTGGCCATCTGAAAGGTATTTTAGTGCTCTTTGATTCCTGACTGGAATCGTCATATTCTAAGACCCTTTAGGAATCCGTAAGTGAGATCGCAGTCGCCGGTCCTCGATTTTTCCTTCATCTCCTTGTCTAATAGTACCCACATAACTCTCTCTTTAGACGTCGAATTTAGAATATTTTGTGCTCATTGGAATCGTAACTTGGCAAGATTCCAAATTGGACAATATTTGGCTAATTCGGAGACCGTTCGATATCCCAAAAGCACGTTGGAACTCTTCGATTATCATTTTTCAATATGGATTGTTAATATTTCCAAGTAGCGCGATCCAACTGAGACGCACATAACTCCATCGTTTGATGTCGGATTAGGATATTTTTTGGCCATCTGAAAGGTATTTTAGTGCTCTTTGATTCCTGACTGGAATCGTCATATTCTAAGACACTTTTAGGAATACAGAAGTGGGATCGAAGTCGTCGGTCCTGGATTTTTCCTTCTTCTCCTTGTCTAATAGTAACCCTATAACTCCTCTTTAGACGTCAATTTAGAATATTTTGTGCTCATTGGAATCGTAACTTGACAAGATTCCAAATTGGACAAGATTGGCTAATTCGGAGACCGTTCGATATCCCAAAAGCACGTTGGAACTCTTCGATTATCATTTTTCAATATGGATTGTTAATATTTCCAAGAACGCGATCAATTGAGATGCCCATAACTCCATCGTTTGATGTCGGATTGTGATGATTTTTGGCCGTCTGAAAGGTATTTTAGTGCTCTTTGATTCCTGACTGGAATTGTGTATTCCAAGACCCTTTAGGCATTCGTAAGTGGGTCACAATCGTCGGTCCTGGATTTTTCCTTCTTCTCCTTGTCTAATAGTAACCCTCATAACTCTCTCTTCAGAGCTCGAATTTAGAATATTTTGTGCTCATTGCAATTTAACTTGACAGCTTCAAACTTGGACAAGAATTACTAATTCAGACCGTTCGATATCCCAAAAGCACGTTGGAACTCTTCGATTGTCATTTTTCAATAAGAATTGTTAATATTTTCAAATAGCGCGATCCAACTGAGAACCCCACAACTCCATCGTTTGATGTCGGATTGGGAAATTTTTTTGGCCATCTGAAAGGTATTTTAGTGCTCTTTGATTCCTGACTGGAATCTTCGTATTCCAAGACCCTTTAGGAATACAGAAGTGGGATCGCAGTCGTCCGTCCCTGATTTTTCCTTCATCTCCTTGTCTAATAGTAACCCTCATAACTCTCTCTTCAGACGTCGAATTTACAATATTTTGTGCTCGTTGCAATCGTAACTTGACAAGATTCCAAATTGGACAAGATTTGGCTAATTCGGAGACCGTTCGATATCCCAAAGGCACGTTGGAACTCTTCGATTATCATTTTTCAATATGGATTGTTAATATTTCCAAGTAGCACGATCCAACTGAGACGCCTATAACTCCATCGTTTGATGTCGGATTGGGATGATTTTTGGTCATCTGAAAGGTTATTTAGTGCTCTTTGATTCCTGACTGGAATCGTCATATTCTAAAACCCTTTATGAATCCGTAAGTGGGATCGCAGTCGTCGGTCCTGGATTTTTTTTTCATCACCTAATCTTATTAATTGTCTCTTCAGACGTCGAATTTAGATATTTGGTGCTCATTGGAATCGTAACTTGACAAGCTTCCAAATTGGACAAGAATTGGCTAATTTGGAGACCGTTCGATATCCCAAAAGCATGTGGAACTCTTCGATTGTCATTTCCCAATATGGATTGTTAATATTTCCAAGTAGCGCGATCCAACTGAGACGCCCATAACTCCATCGTTTGATGTCAGATTGGGAAATTTTTTGGCCATCTGAAAGGTATTTTAGTGCTCTTTGATTCCTGACTGGAATCGTCATATTCTAAGACCCTTTAGGAATCCGTAAGTGAG
Source organism: Magnolia officinalis (assembly GCA_021015155.1). NCBI lineage: Eukaryota > Viridiplantae > Streptophyta > Magnoliopsida > Magnoliales > Magnoliaceae > Magnolia > Magnolia officinalis. The sequence goes on along the minus strand of JAJHSJ010000011.1, from coordinate 32,609,776 downwards.
ATCGCAGTCGCCGGTCCTAGATTTTTCCTTCATCTCCTTGTCTAATAGTAACCCACATAACTCTCTCTTTAGACGTCGAATTTAGAATATTTTGTGCTCATTGGAATCGTAACTTGGCAAGATTCCAAATTGGACAATATTTGGCTAATTCGGAGACCGTTCGATATCCCAAAAGCACGTTGGAACTCTTCGATTATCATTTTTCAATATGGATTGTTAATATTTCCAAGTAGCGCGATCCAACTTAGACGCACATAACTCCATCGTTTGATGTCGGATTGGGATGATTTTTGGCCATCTGAAAGGTATTTTAGTGCTCTTTGATTCCTGACTGGAATCTTCGTATTCCAAGACCCTTTAGGAATACAGAAGTGGGATCGCAGTCGTCTGTCCTGAATTTTTCCTTCATCTCCTTGTCTAATAGTAACCCTCATAACTCTCTCTTCAGACGTCGAATTTACATTATTTTGTGCTCGTTGGAATCGTAACTTGACAAGCTTCCAAATTGGACAAGAATTGGCTTATTCGGTGACCGTTCGATATCCCAAAAGCACGTTGGAACTCTTCGATCGTCATTTTTCAATAAGGATTGTTAATATTTCCAAATAGCGCGATCCAACTGAGACGCCCATAACTCCATTGTTTGATGTCGGATTGGGATGATTTTTGGTCATCTGAAAGGTTATTTAGTGCTCTTTGATTCCTGACTGGAATCGTCATATTCTAAAACCCTTTATGAATCCGTAAGTGGGATCGCAGTCATCGGTCCTGGATTTTTCCTTCATCACCTTGTCTAATATTAACCCTCATAATTGTCTCTTCAGACGTCGAATTTAGAATATTTGGTGCTCATTGGAATCGTAACTTGACAAGCTTCCAAATTGGACAAGAATTGGCTAATTTGGAGACCGTTCGATATCCCAAAAGCATGTTGGAACTCTTCGATTGTCATTTCCCAATATGGATTGTTAATATTTCCAAGTAGCGCGATCCAACTGAGACGCCCATAACTCCATCGTTTGATGTCAGATTGGGAAATTTTTTGGCCATCTGAAAGGTATTTTAGTGCTCTTTGATTCCTGACTGGAATCGTCATATTCTAAGACCCTTTAGGAATCCGTAAGTGAGATCGCAGTCGCCGGTCCTAGATTTTTCCTTCATCTCCTTGTCTAATAGTAACCCACATAACTCTCTCTTTAGACGTCGAATTTAGAATATTTTGTGCTCATTGGAATCGTAACTTGGCAAGATTCCAAATTGGACAATATTTGGCTAATTCGGAGACCGTTCGATATCCCAAAAGCACGTTGGAACTCTTCGATTGTCATTTTTCAATATGGATTGTTAATATTTCCAAGTAGCGCGATCCAACTGAGACGCACATAACTCCATCGTTTGATGTCGGATTAGGATATTTTTTGGCCATCTGAAAGGTATTTTAGTGCTCTTTGATTCCTGACTGGAATCGTCATATTCTAAGACCCTTTTAGGAATACGGAAGTGGGATCGAAGTCGTCGGTCCTGGATTTTTCCTTCTTCTCCTTGTCTAATAGTAACCCTCATAACTCCATCTTCAGACGTCAAATTTAGAATATTTTGTGCTCATTGGAATCGTAACTTGACAAGATTCCAAATTGGACAAGATTTGGCTAATTCGGAGACCGTTCGATATCCCAAAAGCACGTTGGAACTCTTCGATTATCATTTTTCAATATGGATTGTTAATATTTCCAAGAAGCGCGATCCAATTGAGACGCCCATAACTCCATCGTTTGATGTCGGATTGTGATGATTTTTGGCCGTCTGAAAGGTATTTTAGTGCTCTTTGATTCCTGACTGGAATTGTTGTATTCCAAGACCCTTTAGGCATTCGTAAGTGGGTCACAATCGTCGGTCCTGGATTTTTCCTTCTTCTCCTTGTCTAATAGTAACCCTCATAACTCTCTCTTCAGAGCTCGAATTTAGAATATTTTGTGCTCATTGCAATTTAACTTGACAAGCTTCAAACTTGGACAAGAATTGACTAATTCACAGACCGTTCGATATCCCAAAAGCACGTTGGAACTCTTCGATTGTCATTTTTCAATAAGAATTGTTAATATTTTCAAATAGCGCGATCCAACTGAGACGCCCACAACTCCATCGTTTGATGTCGGATTGGGATGATTTTTGGCCATCTGAAAGGTATTTTAGTGCTCTTTGATTCCTGACTGGAATCTTCGTATTCCAAGACCCTTTAGGAATACAGAAGTGGGATCGCAGTCGTCTGTCCTGAATTTTTCCTTCATCTCCTTGTCTAATAGTAACCCTCATAACTCTCTCTTCAGACGTCGAATTTACATTATTTTGTGCTCGTTGGAATCGTAACTTGACAAGCTTCCAAATTGGACAAGAATCGGCTTATTCGGTGACCGTTCGATATCCCAAAAGCACGTTGGAACTCTTCGATTGTCATTTTTCAATACGAATTGTTAATATTTTCAAATAGCGCGATCCAACTGAGACGCTCATAACTCCATCGTTTGATGTCGGATTGGGATGATTTTTGGCCATCTGAAAGGTATTTTAGTGCTCTTTGATTCCTGACTGGAATCTTCGTATTCCAAGACCCTTTAGGAATACAGAAGTGGGATCGCAGTCGTCTGTCCTGAATTTTTCCTTCATCTCCTTGTCTAATAGTAACCCTCATAACTCTCTCTTCAGACGTCGAATTTACATTATTTTGTGCTCGTTGGAATCGTAACTTGACAAGCTTCCAAATTGGACAAGAATTGGCTAATTTGGAGACCGTTCGATATCCCAAAAGCATGTTGGAACTCTTCGATTATCATTTTTCAATATGGATTGTTAATATTTCCAAGTAGCGCGATCCAACTGAGACGCCCATAACTCCATCGTTTGATGTCGAATTGGGATATTTTTTGGCCATCTGAAAGGAATTTTAGTGCTCTTTAATTCCTGACTGGAATCGTCATATTCTAAGGCCCTTTAGGAATCCGTAAGTGGGATTGCAGTCGTCGGTACAGGATTTTTCCTTCATCTCCTTGTCTAATAGTAACCCTCATAATTCTCTCTACAGACGTCAAATTTAGAATATTTTGTACTCATTGGAATCGTAACTTGACAAGATTGTAAATTGGTTAAGAATTGGCTAATTCGTAGGCCGTTCGATATCCCAAAAGCACGTTGGAACTCATCTATCGTCATTTTTCAATATGGATTGTTAATATTTCCAAATAGCGCGATCCAACTGAGACGCCCATAACTCCATCGTTTGATGTCGGATTAGGATGATTTTTGGTCATCTGAAAGGTATTTCAGTGCTCTTTGATTCCTGACTGGAATTGTTGTATTCCAAGACCCTTTATGAATCCGCAAGTGGGATTGAAGTCGTCGGTCTTGGATTTTTCCTTCATCTCCTTGTCTAATAGTAACCCACATGACTCTCTCTTTAGACGTCAAATTTAGAATATTTTGTGCTCGTTGGAATCGTAACTTGACAAGATTCCAAATTGGACAAGATTTGGCTAATTCGGAGACCGTTCGATATCCCAAAGGCACGTTGCAACTCTTCGATTATCATTTTTCAATATGGATTGTTAATATTTCCAAGTAGCGCGATCCAACTGAGACGCCCATAACTCCATCGTTTGATGTCGGATTAGGATGATTTTTGGCCATCTGAAAGGTATTTTAGTGCTCTTCCATTCCTGACTGGAATTGTTGTATTCCAAGACCCTTTATGAATCCGCAAGTGGGATCGAAGTCGTCGGTCTTGGATTTTTCCTTCATCTCCTTGTCTAATAGTAACCCACATAACTCTCTCTTTAGACGTCAAATTTAGAATATTTTGTGCTCGTTGGAATCGTAACTTGACCAGCTTCAAACTTGGACCAGAATTGACTAATTCAGAGACCGTTCGATATCCCAAAAGCACGTTGGAACTCTTCGATTGTCATTTTTCAATATGGACTGTTAATATTTCCAAGTAGCGTGATCCAACTGAGACGCCCATAACTCCATCGTTTGATGTCGGATTGGGATGATTTTTGGCCATCTGAAAGGTATTTTAGTGCTCTTTGATTCCTGACTGGAATTGTCGTATTCCAAGACCCTTTATGAATCCGCAAGTGGGATCGAAGTCGTCGGTCTTGGATTTTTACTTCATCTCCTTATCTAATAGTAACCCACATAACTCTCTCTTTAGACATCAAATTTAGAATATTTTGTGCTCGTTGGAATCGTAACATGACAAGATTCTAAATTGGACAAGATTTGGCTAATTCGGAGACCGTTCGATATCCCAAAGGAACGTTGCAACTCTTCGATTGTCATTTTTCAATATGGATTGTTAATATTTCCAAGTAGCGCGATCCAACTGAGACGCCCATAACTCCATCGTTTGATGTCGGATTAGGATGATTTTTGGCCATCTGAAAGGTATTTTAGTGCTCTTCCATTCCTGACTGGAATTGTTGTATTCCAAGACCCTTTATGAATCCGCAAGTGGGATCGAAGTCGTCGGTCTTGGATTTTTCCTTCATCTCCTTGTCTAATAGTAACCCACATAACTCTCTCTTTAGACGTCAAATTTAGAATATTTTGTGCTCGTTGGAATCGTAACTTGACCAGCTTCAAACTTGGACCAGAATTGACTAATTCAGAGACCGTTCGATATCCCAAAAGCACGTTGGAACTCTTCGATTGTCATTTTTCAATATGGATTGTTAATATTTCCAAGTAGCGTGATCCAACTGAGACGCCCATAACTCCATCGTTTGATGTCGGATTGGGATGATTTTTGGCCATCTGAAAGGTATTTTAGTGCTCTTTGATTCCTGACTGGAATTGTTGTATTCCAAGACCCTTTATGAATCCGCAAGTGGGATCGAAGTCGTCGGTCTTGGATTTTTCCTTCATCTCCTTATCTAATAGTAACCCACATAACTCTCTCTTTAGACATCAAATTTAGAATATTTTGTGCTCGTTGGAATCGTAACTTGACAAGATTCTAAATTGGACAAGATTTGGCTAATTCGGAGACCGTTCGATATCCCAAAGGCACGTTGCAACTCTTCGATTATCATTTTTCAATATGAATTGTTAATATTTCCAAGTAGCGCGATCCAACTGAGACGCCCATAACTCCATCGTTTGATGTCCGATTGGGATGATTTTGGCCATCTGAAAGGTATTTTAGTTCTCTTTCATTCCTGACTGGAATCGTCGTATTCCAAGACCCTTTAGGCATCCGTAAGTGGGTCACAATCGTCGGTCCTGGATTTTTCCTTCTTCTCCTTTTCTAATAGTAACCCTCATAACTCTCTCTTCAGAGCTCAAATTTAGAATATTTTGAGCTCATTGCAATCGTAACTTGACAAGCTTCAAACTTGGACAAGAATTGACTAATTCAGAGACCGTTCAATATCCGAAAAGCACGTTGGAACTCTTCGATTGTCATTTTTCAATATGGATTGTTAAAATTTTAAAGTAGCGCGATCCAACTGAGACGCCCATAACTCCATCGTTTGATGTCGGATTGAGATGATTTTTGGCCATCTGAAAGGTATTTTTGCGCTCTTTGATTCTGACTGGAATCGTCATATTCCAAGACCCTTTAGGAATACAGAAGTGGGATCGCAGTCGTCAGTCCTGAATTTTTCCTTCATCTCCTTGTCTAATAGTAACCCTCATAACTCTCTCTTCAGACGTCGAATTTACAATATTTTGTGCTCGTTGGAATCGTAACTTGACAAGCTTCTAAATTGGACAAGAATTGGCTTATTCGGTGACCGTTCGATATCCCAAAAGCACGTTGGAACTCTTCGATCGTCATTTTTGAATATGGATTGTTAATATTTCCAAATAGCGCGATCCAACTGAGACGCCCATAACTCCATCGTTTGATGTCGGATTGGGATGATTTTTGGCCATCTGAAAGGTATTTTAGTGCTCTTTGATTCCTGACTGGAATCGTCATATTCCAAGACCCTTTAGGAATACAGAAGTGGGATCGCAGTCGTCAGTCCTGAATTTTTCCTTCATCTCCTTGTCTAATAGTAACCCTCATAACTCTCTCTTCAGACATCGAATTTACAATATTTTGTGCTCTTTGGAATCGTAACGTGACAAGCTTCCAAATTGGACTTGAATTGGCTTATTCGGTGACCGTTCGATATCCCAAAAGCACGTTGGAACTCTTCGATCGTCATTTTTCATTATGAATTGTTAATATTTCCAAATAGCGCGATCCAACTGAGACGCCCATAACTCCATTGTTTGATGTCGGATTGGGATATTTTTTGGCCAACTGAAAGGTATTTTAGTGATCTTTGATTCCTGACTGGAATCATCATATTCTAAGACCCTTTAGGAATCCGTAAGTGGGATCGCAGTCGTCGGTCCTGGATTTTTCCTTCATCTCCTTCTCTAATAGTAACCCCCATAATTCTCTCTTCAGACGTCAAATTTAGAATACTTTGTACTCATTAGAATCGTAACTTGACAAGATTCCAAATTGGTTAAGAATTGGCTAATTCGTAGGCCGTTCGATATCCCAAAAGCACGTTGGAACTCATCTATCGTCATTTTTCAATATGGATTGTTACTATTTCCAAGTAGCGTGATCCAACAGAGACGCCCATAACTCCATCGTTTGATGTCGGATTGGGATGATTTTTCGCCATCCGAAAGGTATTTTAGTGCTCTTTGATTCTTGACTAGAATTGTTGTATTCCAAGACCCTTTATGAATCCGGAAGTGGGATTGAAGTCGTCGGTCTTGGATTTTTCCTTCATCTCCTTGTCTAATAGTAACCCACATAACTCTCTCTTTAGACGTCGAATTTAGAATATTTTCTGCTCTTTGAAATCGTAACTTGACAAGATTTCACATTGGACAAGATTTGCCTAATTCGGAGACCGTTCGATATCCCAAAAGCACATTGGAACTCTTCGATTATCATTTTTCAATATGGATTGTTAATATTTCCAAGTAGCGTGATCCAACAGAGACGCCCATAACTCCATCGTTTGATGTCGGATTGGGATGATTTTTCGCCATCTGAAAGGTATTTTAGTGCTCTTTGATTCCTGACTGGAATCGTCATATTCCAAGACCCTTTAGGCATCCGTAAGTGGGTCACAATCGTCGGTCCTAGATTTTTCCTTCTTCTCCTTGTCTAGTAATAACCCTCATAACTCTCTCTTCAGAGCTCGAATTTAGAATATTTTGTGCTCCTTGTAATCGCAACTTGACTAGCTTTAAACTTGGACAAGAATTGACTAATTAAGAGACCGTTCGATATCCCAAAAGCACGTTGGAACTCTTCGATCGTCATTTTTCAATATGAATTGTTAATATTTCCAAATAGCGCGATCAAACTGAGACGCCCATAACTCCATTGTTTGATGTCGGATTGGGATGATTTTTGGCCATCTGAAAGGTATTTTAGTGCTCTTTGATTCCTGACTGGAAACGTCATATTCCAAGACCCTTTATGAATCTGTAAGTGGGATCGAAGTCGTCGGTCTTGGATTTTTCCTTCATCTCCTTGTCTAATAGTAACCCACATAACTCTCTCTTCAAACGTCAAATTTAGAATATTTTGTGCTCATTGGAATCGTAACTTGACAAACTTCCAAATTGGACAAGAATTGGCTAATTTGGAGACCGTTCGACATCCCAAAAGCACATTGGAACTCTTCGATTGTCATTTTTCAATATGGATTGTTAATATTTTCGAGTAGCGCGATTCAACTGAGACGCCTATAACTCCATCGTTTGATGTCGGATTAGGATATTTTTTGGCCATCTGAAAGTTATTTTAGTGCTCTTTGATTCCTGACTGGAATCGTCATATTCTAAGACCCTTTAGGAATTCGTAAGTGGGATCGCAGTCGTCGGTCCTAGATTTTTGCTTCATCTCCTTGTCTAATAGTAACCCACTTAATTCTCACTTCAAACATCGAATTTAGAATATTTTGTGCTCATTGGAATCGTAACTTGACAAGCTTCTAAATTGGACAAGAATTGGCTAATTCGGAGACCGTTCGATATCCCAAAAGCACGTTGGAACTCTTCGATTGTCATTTTTCAATATGGATTGTTAATATTTCCAAGTAGCGTGATCCAACTGAGACGCCCATAACTCCATCGTTTGATGTCGGATTGGGATGGTTTTTGTTCATCTGAAAGGTATTTTAGTGCTCTTTGATTCCTAACTGGAATCGTCATATTAGAAGACCCTTTAGTGATCCATAAGTGGGATCGCAGTCGTCGGTCCTGGATTTTTCCTTCATCTCCTTGTCTAATAGTAACCCTTATACCTCTCGCTTCTGATGTCGAATTTAGAATATTTTTTGTTCATTGGAATCGTAACTTAACAAGCTTCCAAATTGGACAAGACTTGGCTAATTCGGAGACTTTTCGATATCCCAAAAGCACGTTGGAACTCTTCGATTGTCATTTTTCAATATGGATTGTTAATATTTCCAAGTAGTGCGATCCAACTGAGACGCCCATAACTCCAACGTTTGATGTCGGATTGGGATATTTTTTGGCCATCTGAAAGGTATTTTAGTGCTCTCTGATTCCTGACTGGAATCGTCATATTCTAAGACCCATTAGGAATCCGTAAGTGGGATCGCAGTCGTCGGTCCTAGATTTTCCTTCATCTCCTTGTCTAATAGTAACCCTCATAATTCTCTCTTCAGACGTCGAAATTAGAATATTTGGTGCTCATTGGAATCGTAACTTGACAAGCTTCCAAATTGGACAAGAATTGGCTAATTCGGAGATCGTTCGATATCCCAAAAGCACGTTGGAACTCTTCGATTGTCATTTTTCAATATGGATTGTTAATATTTCCAAGTAGTGCGATCCAACTGAGACGCCCATAACTCCATCGTTTGATGTCGGATTGGGATGATTTTTGGCCATCTGAAAGGTATTTTAGTGCTCTTTGATTCCTGACTGGAATCGTCGTATTCCAAGACCCTTTATGAATCCGCAAGTGGGATCGAAGTCGTCGGTCTTGGATTTTTCCTTCATCTCCTTGTCTAATAGTAACCCACATAACTCTTTCTTTAGACGTCGAATTTAGAATATTTTGTGCTCATTGGAATCGTAACTTGACAAGATTCCAAATTGGACAAGATTTGGGTAATTCGGAGACTGTTCATTATCCCAAAAGCATGTTGGAACTCTTCGATTATCATTTTTCAATATGGATTGTTAATATTTCCAAGTAGCACGATCCAACAGAGACACCCATAACTCCATCGTTTGATGTCCGATTGGGATGATTTTTGGCCATCTGAAAGGTATTTTAGTGTTCTTTGATTCCTGATTGGAATCGTCGTATTCCAAGACCCTTTTGGCATCCGTAAGTGAGTCACAATCATCGGTCCTGGATTTTTCCTTCTTCTCCTTGTCTAGTACACCTGTTACAATATATTTCATCGTATTCTTCCTGATACACACCTGTTATATAATATATTTCATCATATTCACTTTTACATCCATCTAAACCCAAATTACGTAAATCCATCCAAACATAAACTACATTCATCCAAACATAAACTACATCCATCCAAACACAAACAATCTTATCCACATTACATTCATCCACGCATAAATACATATAACTTTAACATTATAAATAAATAAATAAATAAAAGAAAAAAATCAGCAACAATTTTCTTTTTGTGTCTTTCATCTAATAAAAAAAATATTCAACCAACAAAACATTATAATTCAGAATCATGAAGAATTGCAGAAACTTCTTCCAAAAAAGTGGGCACGTTTCTAAAATAAAACTGATCATTAAAATAAAACTAATGCAAGAAAGTGTTTTAATTCAAGTTAATAGAAACAACAACAAAAATTAAAACTTTGTAAAAAGGGGCATGTGTTAAAAGGGATACATTCTTGTTTGTTGCCATGTGATTGGGCTACATTGTTACAACAATTGGGTTTGGTTCGGGTTCGGGATCGGGTTTAGGTTTGGGTTTTCAAGTTTAGGCTTAGGTTAGGGAGTTGAGATTAGGATTAGGTGTAGGTCTAGGTTTAGGGATTTAAGAATACATTTAGGTTTTAGGTTTAGGTTTAGGTTTTAGGTTTAGGTTAAGGTTAGGTTATAGGTTATAAGTTTAGGTTATAGGTTATAGGTTAAGGTTTAGGATATAGGTTTTGGTTTAGGTTTAGGTTAAGGTTATAGGTTTAGGTTAAGGTTTAGGTTTAGGTTATAGGTTATAGTATATAGGTTATAGCTTTAGGGAATTGAGAATAGGTTAAGGTTAAGGTTTAGATTTAGGAAATCGGGTTCGGGTTCGAGATCGGGTTTAGGTTAGGGTTTTCAAGTTTAGGTTTAAGTTTAGGTTAGGGAGTTGAGATTAGAACTAGGTGTAGGTTTAAGGATTTGAGAATACATTTCGGTTTTAGGTTTAGGTTTAGGTTTTAGGCTTAGGTTTAGGTTATAGGTTTAGGTTTAAGTGTAGGTTATAGGTTTAGGTTTAGGTTTAGGTTAGGTTATAGGTTAAGGTTTAGGGAATTGAGAATAGGTTAAGGTCTAGGTTTAGGAAATCGGGTTCCGGTTCGGGATCGGGTTTAGGTTTGGGCTTTCAAGTTTAGGTTTAGGTTTAGGTAAGGGAGTTGAGATTAGGATTAGGTGTAGGTTTAGGTTTAGGGATTTGAGAATACATTTAGGTTTTAGGTTATAGGTTAAGGTTTAGGTTTTAGGTTTAGGTTAAGGTTAGGTTATAGGTTATAAGTTTAGGTTATAGGTTATAGGTTAAGGTTTTAAGTCATAGGTTTTGGTTTATGTTAAGGTTATAGGTTTAGGTTAAGGTTTAAGTTTAGGTTATAAGCTATAGGTTTAGGGAATTGAGAATAGGTTAAGGTTTAGGTTTAGAAAATCGGGTTCGGGTTCGGGTTCAGGTTTAGGTTTGGGTTTTCAAGTTTAGGTTTAGGTTTAGGTTAGGGAGTTGAGATTAGGATTAGGTGTAGGTTTAGGTTTAGGGATTTGAGAATACATTTAGGTTTTAGGTTTAGGTTTAGGTTTTAGGTTACAGGTTAAGGTTTAGGTTTTAGGTTTAGGTTAAGGTTAGATTATAGGTTATAAGTTAAGGTTATAGGTTATAGGTTAAGGTTTTAGGTCATAGGTTTTGGTTTAGGCTAAGGTTATAGGTTTAGGTTTAGGTTTAGGTTTAGGTTTAGGGAATTGAGAATAGGTTAAGGTTTAGGTTTAGGAAATTGGGTTTGGGTTCGGGATCGGGTTTAGGTTTGGGTTTTCAAGTTTAGGTTTAGGTTTAGATTAGGGAGTTGAGATTAGGATTAGATGTAGGTCTAGGTTTAGGGATTTAAGAATACATTTAGGTTTTAGGTTTAGGTTTAGGTTTAGGTTTTAGGTTTTAGGTTTAGGTTTAGGTTTAGGTTTTAGGTTTTAGGTTTAGGTTTAGGTTAAGGTTAGGTTATAGGTTATAAGTTTAGGTTATAGGTTATAGGTTAAGGTTTAGGTTATATGTTTTGGTTTAGGTTTAGGTTAAGGTTTGTAGGTTATAGTATATAGGTTATAGCTTTAGGGAATTGAGAATAGGTTAAGGTTAAGTTTTAGGTTTAGGAAATCGGGTTCGGGTTCGAGATCGGGTTTAGGTTTGGGTTTTCAAGTTTAGGCTTAAGTTTAGGTTAGGGAGTTGAGATTAGAATTAGGTGTAGGTTTAGGTTTAAGGATTTGAGAATACATTTCGATTTTAGGTTTAGGTTTAGGTTTTAGGCTCAGGTTTAGGTTATAGGTTTAGGTTTAAGTGTAGGTTATAGGTTTAGGTTTAGGTTAGGTTATAGGTTAAGGTTTAGGGAATTGAGAATAGGTTAAGGTTTAGGTTTAGGAAATCGGGTTCGGGTTCGGGATCGGGTTTAGGTTTGGGCTTTCAAGTTTAGGTTTAGGTTTAGGTTAAGGAGTTGAGATTAGGATTAGCTGTAGGTTTAGGTTTAGGGATTTGAGAATACATTTAGGTTTAAGGTTTAGGTTTAGGTTTTAGGTTATAGGTTAAGGTTTAGGTTTTAGGTTTAGGTTAAGGTTAGGTTATAGGTTATAAGTTTAGGTTATAGGTTATAGGTTAAGGTTTTAGGTCATAGGTTTTGGTTTAGGTTAAGGTTATAGGTTTAAGTTATAAGTATAGGTTTAGGGAATTGAGAATAGGTTAAGGTTTAGGTTTAGGAAATCGGGTTCGGGTTCAGGTTTAGGTTTGGGTTTTCAAGTTTAGGTTTAGGTTTAGGTTAGGGAGTTGAAATTAGGATTAGGTGTAGGTTTAGGTTTAGGGATTTGAGAATACATTTAGGTTTAGTTTATAGGTTACAGGTTTAGGTTAAGGTTAAGGTTTAGGTTTAGGTTATAAGCTATAGGTTTAGGGAATTGAGAATAGGTTAAGGTTTAGGTTTAGGAAATCGGGTTCGGGATTGGGTTTAGGTTTGGGTTTTCAAGTTTAGGTTTAGGTTTAGGTTAGGGAGTTGAGATTAGGATTAGGTGTAAGCTTAGGTTTAGTGATTTGAGAATACATTTAGGTTTTAGGTTTAGGTTTAGGTTATAGGTTATAGGTTTAGGTTTAGGTTTAGGTTAAGGTTATAAGCTATAGGTTTAGGGAATTGAGAATAGGTTAAGGTTTAGGTTTAGGAAATCGAGTTCGGGTTCGAGATTGGGTTTAGGTTTGGGTTTTCAAGTTTAGTTTTAGGTTTAGGTTAGGGAGTTGAGATTAGGATTAGGTGTAGGTTTAGGTTTAGGGATTTGAGAATACATTTAGGTTTTAGGTTTAGGTTTAGGTTTAGGTTTAGGTTATAACCTATAGGTTTAGGGAATTGAGAATAGGTTAAGGTTTAGGTTTAGGAAATCGGGTTCGGGTTCGGGAGCGGGTTTAGGTTTGGGTTTTCAAGTTTAGGTTTAGGTTTAGGTTAGGGAGTTGAGATTAGGATTAGGTGTAGGTTTAGGTTTAGGGATTTGAGAATATATTTGGGTTTTAGGTTTAGGTTATAGGTTATAAGTTAAGGTTTAGGTTTTAGGTTTAGGTTATAAGTTTAGGTTATAGGTTATAGGTTAAGGTTTTAGGTCATAGGTTTTGGTTTAGGTTAAGGTTATAGGTTTACGTTAAGGTTTAGGTTTAGGTTTAGGTTTAGGTTAAGGTTTATGTTTAGGTTAAGGTTATAGGTTTACGTTAAGGTTTAACTTTAGGTTTAGGTTAAGGTTTAGGTTTAGGTTATAAGCTACAGGTTTAGGGAATTGAGAACAGGTTAAGGTTTAGGTTTAGGAAATCGGGTTCGGGTTCGGGATCGTGTTTAGGTTTGGGTTTTCAAGTTTAGGTTTAGGTTTAGGTTAAAGAGTTGAGATTAGGATTAGGTGTAGGTTTATGTCTAGGGATTTGAGAATACATTTAGGTTATAGGTTTAGGTTTAGGTTATAGGTTATAGGTTAAGGTTTAGGTTTTGGGATTTAAGAGTAGGTTTAGGTTAAGGTTATAAGTTTAGGTTAAGGTTGTAAGTATAGGTTATAGGTTTAGGTTAAGGTTTAGGTTTAGGTTATAAGTATAGGTTTTGGGATTTGAGAATAGGTTTAGGTTAATGTTATAAGTTTAGGTTAAGGTTATAAGTATAGTTTAGATTATAGGTTAAGGTTTAGGTTTAGGTTGTAAGTATAGGTTTTGGGATTTGAGAATAGGTTTAGGTTAAGGTTATAAGTTTAGGTTAAAGTTGTAAGTATAGGTTATAGGTTTAGGTTAAGGTTTAGGTTTAGGTTATAAGTATAGGTTTTGGAATTTGAGAATTGGTTTAGGTTAAGGTTATAAGTATAGGTTTAGGTTATAGGTTAAGGTTTAGGTTTAGGTTATAACTATAGGTTTTGGGATTTGGGAATAGGTTTAGGTTAAGGTTATAAGTTTAGGTTAAGGTTGTAAGTATAGGTTATAGGTTTAGGTTAAGGTTTAGGTTTAGGTTATAAGTATAGGTTTTGGGATTTGAGAATAGGTTTGGGTTAAGGTTATAAGTTTAAGTTTAGGTTAAGGTTATAAGTCTAGGTTATAGGTTTAGGTTAAGTTTTAGGTTTAGGTTATAAGTATAGCTTTTGGGATTTGAGAATAGGTTTAGGTTAAGGTTGTAAGTATAGGTTATAGGTTTAGGTTTAGGTTTAGGTTTTAGGTTATAGGTTAAGGTTTAGGTTTTAGGTTTAGGTTAAGGTTTAGGTTATAGGTTTTTGGTTAAGGTTTAGGTTATAGTTAGAGGTTTTGGGATTTGAGAATAGGTTTAGGTTAGGTTATAGGTTAAGGTTTAGGAAATCGGGTTCGGGATCAGGTTTAGGTTTGGGTTTAAGATTTAGGTTATAGGTTATAGGTTTAGTTTATAGGTTAAGGTCTGGGTTATAGGTTAAGGTTTAGGTTATAGGTTATAGGTTATAAGTATAGGTTTAGGTTTAGGTTAAGGTCTAGGTTTAGGTTATAAGTATAGGTTTTGGGATTTGAGAATAGATTCAGGTTAAGGTTATAAGTATAGGTTATATGTTAAGGTTATAGTTTAGGTTAAGGTTATAAGTATAGGTTATAGGTTTAGGTTTAGGTTTATGTTTAGGTTAAGGTTTAGGTTATAGGTTTTGGTTTAGGGTTAGGTTTAGGTTACAGGTTATTGGTAATAGGTTATAGCTTTAGGGAATTGAGAATATGTTTAGGGTGTGGTCCCTCCAATACAGATATAAACACAGCTTGTCTATAGAAAATGGACAACTTCATCATGGTCATAACAGCGGTTCCCACCTTCTAGGGACCCCCGCTCATCCGGATAGCTCTTTTTTTAAACTAATCCAAATTTGATGAACATCGAAATAAAAAAATATGCATAAAATTGCTTCAAAACATCCCAAATTTCACTGATTTTCCAAAAAGAAAGAAAGAAAAAAATAACTACACATCTACTAAAATCAAATTGCTTTTCACCAATCTCAAGTGGACCACATTATGGGAAATAGTGTTGATTGAGCGTCGACCATTAAAAATATTTTGGGGGTCATAAAAGTTTTGGATCAAGCTGATTTTTATTTTTTCCCTTCATCTGGGGTATATAATCTTTGCTAATACCCACCATACACAACCTAGAAAGGGAGTTGAATCTGAAAACAAACACCAAAATCCAACAAAGGGAATAGAAATCTACAAGGCCCTAGATGCCAGCATTAAATCAATAATGGTGTATGTAAGCATCATAGGTGTTGAACCCATCCTAAATATAGATTGATTAAGGAACTGTATCACTCATACCTGTGCTTCCTGAATCCTTATAAAATTCCCACTAGCAACCAAAATCCTTACAAAACTCATACCTGTGCTAATTTTCCCTTCCAGACCTTATTAAGACCTTTGTATTCATACCGTCTGTCTCAGAAACTGAAATTACAAAGCACAGTGAGTACCATTTAGTTTGGAAGAAGTTGTAATTACATTCCTTTTAAATCCAACTTAAAAGTAACATGATTGCATTTTATAGCCCAATCTTTATTAAGCGTGAATGCTTAAGAAGTCACAATCTGCTTATTTCCTCCTCATTAGAATAATGTTGCACAATTCATTTCAAGAGTGCGTCCAAACGTGCACAAACATTAACAAAAGCAGAAGCAAGCATGAAAAGACCCAAAGAAGCATCATACTTTTCAAAGCCATAAAGTTGATAACATTGCATTTGCTACAATAAAATGATTTTTTTTAAGGTAACAAAAGCACACTAAAAAGAAAAAGAATATATAAAGTGAAGGTGAGAACCACTCCAACTATTTACATGAAAAAAAATAATTAACTCCCTCACAAAAGCTCAAGGCTCTATGCTTATGGCTTTCAACACGACCCAACCTCTTGCTCAAAGTTATAAAACACTCATGATTTTTTCTTCCCAAATAGCCTAGAGCCCTGCCAACAAGTATAAATACCATGGGATTTGCAACTCCTTTTTGAGATTTACCTCATGCTAAGACAATAAGAAAAGATCAATAGAAGCCGAATATTTTTAAATAAATCAATTAATAGAATATGTACTCAAGAAATTGATTATAAGAAATAAAAAGTAAAAGTAAAATCCTAGATCAATAAAAATTGAATTTTTACGAGTTATATAATCTTCAATATGAAGATCCTATAGAACCAAAAGAAATATAATGGAAAGAATGTACCACATTATTGAAACTAAATTCCAAAAAGGTTCTTCTGAAAGTATCTCTACGTCGGTGAATTTATGGGGCCTACTCCAACCATCTTCTTCTAGATGAATGACAAAGTCTCCCATCCACATCTAAAGAACCGGGCACATCATTCCTTCCCCCTCTCAATAGGTGAGAATATAAAGTGTTGCTAGCTACGGAAGAAACATATGCAACTCCAGATTAACTACTTATAGCAGAAGCATAGGCAGTTCCAAGTTCTCCCTGTATCACATCTATCATGCTCAAAGCAGAGGCCTGATCTTCTAGGGGCCTGGTGGCTTGTGGACCCAAATCATGTGAAGTCCTGGGATTCTGAGGATTTACTAATGCAGATGAGGCAATATGGCCTCAGTTATCCACCCTCTCCATCGTATTAGAAATTCTAGCAATCAAAGTAAAAGCATAGTATATTATATATATATATATAGATAATATATATATATAATTAGAACAATTAAAATAAAATCATTTTTGAAATAAAAACCTAAATCTACTAATAGTAAGAGAAATAGAAATCAGAAATTTCAAGATTAAGCTCAAAAGGAACTATTTTTTCAAGAAAAAAAAAGTGATAAGGAAACAAAGCTGAAAAGAAAGATAAGAGATAGAGATCACCTCTTTCTAGCGGCCACAGATCTATGAACGGACGGATCTGCAAATCCCTATCCAATTTTTGATTCCCATCCCCAATCTGCAAACCCCGTTCTAGCAAACCCCACAGCAGCCTCGACAACCCAAATCGCAGCAGCTTCCTACTCCATCTACGGCCCGCCACCGCGAACCCAACTAACCCTAGCCTAGACAGACCCCCGGCCACTAGTCCTAGATCCAATCATGCACTAAGAACCCCATTGTCGTCACCCCAAACTCCGGCAAAATCCCAATCGCACACCACCAGTCTCGATCGCGCACCACCTGACACGATCCTGTCCAAAACCCATCATCTTGCCCAGACGCATTCTCTCGAATGAAAGGAGAGAGGAGAGAGAGAGAGAGGAAGAGACGAGAGAGAGAGAGAGAGAGAGAGATATTGGACGAGGAGAGGGGGTGCGGGGAGGGTAGAGTGAGAGGAGAGATCTGAGAGAGAGGGGGGGTAAGCTTGGAGAGGAGTGAGGGGAGGAGGAGAGAGGAAGAGAGTGGGAGTGAGGTTGAGAGGGAGAGAGAGAAGAGAGAGGGCAAGAGGAGGGGTAGCCGAGAGAGAGAGAGAGAGATGAGGAGGGGAGAGGAGAGAGAGAGAGAAGGTGGCAAGAGGGGGTAGCGAGAGAGAGGGAAACCTTCCCATGAGCAAGAAGGGGTAGCTAAGAGAGAGGGAAACCTTCCCACTAGTCCGCCAGAATGAAAACCAAAACCGCGGGTTCCTTTTGTGCGTTGGGACGGAGCTAGAAATAGACGATCATTAGGGGTGTGGGTTCCGTGGGCCCCCCATTATGTATATGGTTATCCAATCCATCCATTCATTTTAAAAGTTGTTTTTAGGGCATGATCCAAAAAACAAGGCAGATCGAAGGCTCAAGTTGACCACACAAACGATCAACGATGGGAACTTAATATCTACTTTTTCCTATGGTGTGGTCCACCTGAGATTTGGATTTGCCTATATTTTAGGGACCATAAACTAAAATGGGATGCAAAAACGAATGGACGGCATGGATATACATCAGATCATCAAGGTAGGCCCCAAGGTAAGGGTAACACCCTGGAGGTTCTGTAGGTTGCTGGAGGATACAATTTGGATGCAGGCGGAGTCAGAGACAGTGGTCTTATAAGGAGCTCCATGGGGCTCATCATGATGGATGTGGTTTATCCACGCCTTTCATTCTTTTTAAGAGATCATTTTAAGACATGATCCAAGAAATTAGTCTTATCGAAGGTTCAAGTAGACCACACCATTGGGAAGAAAATTTTCAATGGTAAGAACTTATGCAATGCTTCCTATGGTGTGGTACACTTGAGCCCTCAATCAGCCAACTTTTTTAGGCTTATGCCATAAAATGAGTAGTCAAAATGGATGGATGACTTAGATAAAACCATACATTGCAGTGGGCCCTAGGAAGTTTTTAATGGTAAGTGTTCAATCCCCGATGTTTCTTATGGTGTGGTCCACCTGACATTTGGATCTGCCTAATTTTTGGGACCATGTCCTAAAATGAGCTGGAAAAAAAAGATTGACAGGAAAGATATTTATCAAATCGTCAAGGTGGGCTCCAACATAAGGGTAACACTTAAAATACCGTGGGAATGCATCCATAATATTTATTTGAAATCCAACTTGTTCAAAAGTTTAAAAAAAACATGAAATAAGGTAAAACACAAATATCAGCTTGATCTAAAACTTTTGTGGCCCTTAAACAGTTTTTAATGGTGGGTGTCACTATCCCCACTATTTTCTATGTTGGGGTCCACTTGGAACTTTGGATTTATCTTTGGCTATTGCCCTAAAATGATCTCTCCAAATGGATGGAACATGTGGATATAAAACATACATCATGGTGGGGCCCAAAATTGAGAGGTATATAAATATCAGGTGGACCACACCACATGAAAACAATAGTGATTGGATATCCATCATTAAAATCCTATGTAAGGCCCACTGTACTCTTTATTTGGCATCCAATCTGTTTATTAGGTCATACAGGCTTAAATGAAGGGGAAAAACAAAAATCATCTCAATTCAAAACTTTTATGGCCCCTAGAATGTTTTAAATGGTTGACGATCATTCAACACTATTTCTTGTAATGTGGTCCATTTCAAATTGGGATATGCCTCATTTTTGGTCTCATGCCATAAGATGATCTTTAAAAATAGATGGACGGCATGGATTAAGCACATATATCATGGTTGGGCCCACACAGCACCAACCACAAGCCATTGGATGGTGTAGGGGGAGGAGCCAATTCGTTCCCCTTATTTGTGGTGTGGTCCATTTAATCTTTGGATCTGATTCATTTTTTGGATAATTCTATAAAATGATCTCAAAAAATGGATGAACGGTGTGGGTTGATCCCAAATTTTTGGTAAATCCAAAACCCAAGTGGACCATGCCACACAAAATAGTGTCGAATAATGATTTCCACTGTAGATACCTTCCTTGGGCCCACAGTAATGTTTATTTGTCATCCAACATGTTCATAATATTAAAAAAATATGAATGAAGGGAAAACACAAACATCAGCCTAAATGTGGGCCACACCACATAATATAATGGAGGGGTTTCCTTAGAACATTCATAATCATATATTAGGCCTGCCTAAATGTGATTCACATATCCAACCCACTCATTATGTGTGTCCCACTTGGATGAGGGGTCGGACCAATTTTCAACTACATCCATGTCTGTATTAACTTATAAACAGGTTGGATCTTAAATAAACATCGCGAAGGGCCCTAAGAAGGTTTCAATAGTGGGTGTCACTATCCCACTCTTTTTTATGGTGGGTCCACTTGAACTTTGGATCTGCCCTGTCAGTCAGATGCGCCATTCCATGGTGGGCCACGAGCTTAAAAATAAAGTCAATACATGACTTGGGTGGGCCACACCACATACTGTAGTTGAGAGGGTTACCTTTCCATTAAAACATTTCATAATTATTTATTGGGCCCACCTAGATGTGGTTCATAGATCCAACCCATTCATTATGTGTGTCCCACTTGGATGAGGAGTCAAACCAAGTTTCATACACATCCAAAACTCATGTGGGCCCCACCAAATGCTTTTATATGTGGGGCGCACACAGATTAACCTCATGGGAAGTTCCCATGAGGTGACCTTATAGTACCATTTCACTATTTAGGTAACTCCTTCATGGGTGTTACTCTAACTGTGTAGGGCCCACCTTGATATATTTTATGTATATCGACACCGTCTATATATTTTCCCATCATATTTTAGGATGTGATTTCTAATCATAAGAACTCAATAATCTCAGGTGGGTCATACCAATCAAAACAATGATGAATAACTATTAAAAACCTTTTGAAGGCCACAAAAGTTTTGGATCAATTTGATCTTTGTAGTTTACCTTCATCTAGATCTTTTTTACATTATCAACAAGTTGGATTGCAAATAAACATTACTAAAACCTTACGATATAGGCTCTTTATAATTTTTAATGGCGAGGTACTATATTATCATTCTTTCCAGTGGTGTGGTCCACTTAAGATTTAAATCTACACAATTTTTTATACCCGGCCCAAAAATGGGTTCGAAAAACATAGGGGCGGCAAGGATATACAACACATCATCAAAATCTCACTTTTATTATCTAACTTTTCAGTTTTTCTTGTCAAAATACAAAATCTAGTTTTCTTTTTTAAAAATATATTTTTTTACAATTTGTCAATTTTTTCACAATTTTGTTTAATTTCTTAAATTTTCTTTTTCAAAATATCATTTTTTTAAAAAAAATCTCACTTTTGTTATATAACTTTTCAATTTTTGTTGTCAAAATACAAAATCTAGTTTTTTTTTTTTTTTTTAATATATTTTTTTACAATTCGTTAATTTTTTCACAAATTTGTTTAATTTTTTAAATTTCCTTTTCAAAATATCATTTTTTTATCGAAATGTTGTTATATAACTTTTTAATTTTTCTCATCAAAATACAAAATCTAGTTTTCTTTTTTAAAAAATATATTTTTTTACAATTTGTCAATTTTTTCACAATTTTGTTTAATTTTTTATATTTTCTTTTTCAAAATATCATTTTTTTATCGAAATCTTTTTTTTTTTCAAAATTATTAACATTATTCAAAGTTCTTAATTTTTTTTTTTTTCAAAATCTAGATTTTTATTTTTATAAAATCACAGTTTTTTTTTTCAAAATCTAAATTTTTCTTAAACATTGTTAATTATTTTTTCTAAGCTTCTTAATTATTATTTTTTTCGAAATTCATAATTTTTTTGTTGTCAAGTTTTGACCTGAGCATTAGAGACGGTTTAGGACCGTCTCTAATGCAAACAGTCTTTTGATGGTCTCATTATGACTGCTATAAGACAGCCAAAGACCGTCTCTAATTAAGACTATCTTTGACAGTCTCGAATTAAGACGGTCTTTGACAGTCTCAAATTAAGACGGCCAATGACCGTCTCTAATTAAGACTATCTTTGACAGTCTCGAATTAAGACGGTCTTTGACAGTCTCAAATTAAGACGGCCAATGACCGTCTCTAATATAGATGGTCATTAACACTCAGATTCCAGTAAAAGACGACCAATGACAGTCTCTAATGCAGACGGTCGTTGACAGTCTCAGAGTACTAGTAAAAGACAGCCAATGACCGTCTCTAATGCGGATGGTCTTTGACCGTCTCAGATTACCGAATATAAGATGGTCAAAGACCGTCTTTTATTACAGACGGTCTATAGCCGTCTTTTATCCGCAGTTAATGACGGATTTTGACCGTCTTAAATGATTTGTTGACGTTCAAATTTTTAAGACAATATTAAGGATGGTCAAGGGCGTCTAAAATTTTAGAGACGGTTTACGGTCGTCTCTAAAGCGTCTTTAAACCAAGCAATTTATACAGACGGTCTATAGCCGTCTTTTATCCGCAGTTAATGACGGATTTTGACTGTCTTAAATGATTTGTTGACGTTCAAATTTTTAAGACAATATTAAGGACGGTCAAGGGCCGTCTAAAATTTTAGAGACGGTTTACGGTCGTCTCTAAAGTGTCTTTAAACCAAGCAATTTTAAAGACGATCCAAATCGTCTCAAAATTCGTCCTTTTTTTCCATTTTTCACGTAGTGTTGGTTGTCTACGAGCAAGGAACATCCTTGGGAGGTGGATTGTATGGTTAAAGAGATCAGACTGCTAGCCGAGGTTTAAACATTTTGTTTATCCTTTCAACTAGTTCGTCTGATCCCTTACGGATCTTACTCGTTCAGGAGCTCAATGCTCCTTTCTTTGTACGGGGATTTCCCTTCCCTTCCCTCCCTCTTAATTATCTAACGGACTTATGTTAATCTTTTCAAAAAAATAAAATCCCTTAATGTTACAAAGAGAAACATGCATATTGACTTAGAAGAGACAATTCGAAGACCAAATCAATGTTAAAAAGCAGAATCGGATGCTGTAAGTGCAATAGTTATTTGTCCCTTTGGTTGTCAAATTTTGTGGTGCCAAAAACATAATCTATGTCTTGTGTAGCATGTTGATTTGTACGTTCAAGTAACTGCATCAATGCTACAAGCTAAGAATGGTGATCTACTTCAAGAAGTTCAAGTTCAAGATTCTTCGTCTACTTCTGCGAGTTTCACAAAAGCTACATCAAATGTTCTTGTTCAAGTATCAAGTACAACTCAAGACAATAGAACAAGATGAAGTCCAAGCTTAAGAAGATCTCAAGTTCAAGCTACATCAGAGATCTCAAGCTTCATAATCTTCAAAGGTCAACCTTCATCTAAAGAAATGAAGTCTTGATGTCCATACTTCACATTTAAGGTTTGTATGACCTTAGTTTGACCTTAGGGTAGGTCATTTTGAATATATAATTTGAACTGAATTATTTTATAAGTGTTTGGTCTGTTCTAAGACTAGTCCTGGACTTTGTTCAACTAGTCCTAGAATTGGCTCACCAGTCCAAGAAATTCTAAGACCAGTCCTAAGTTGTTGCAAATTTTCAGAATTTTTTAGTTGAGCTTCGACCAGTCCTGGAGTTTGCTCCTCCAGTCGTAGGAATAGTGCTGACTCATTCACGACCAGTCCTGCAGCTACGACTTAAACTCAAGCAACCATTTCTGGTTTCTCACGACCAGTCGTGAGTGTGTCTCGACCAGTCGTGGAGGCCTCACGACCAGTCGTGGACACCCTAAGACGGACGTGGATTTCCTGCGAAAGCCTTTCGCAGGAAGTTCCTGTGCTTGGAACTTAGGTGGGGCCCACCGTGATGTTTGTGAGA
>JAJHSJ010000011.1:32468696-32586552 GCA_021015155.1 Magnolia officinalis | reverse complement strand
GAGAATACTATGCAGGATCATAATCTCAACGGTAGGGAGCTATATCAGAAAATCTCTAAGTTATTCGAACTCGGGGATCTAACCATTCAACCATCATAGAGTGTAGGGTAGCTATCAGCAGATATGTGATGTTATTTTCAGGTATTCCCAAGTTATGCTCTGATACCAACTTCTGTGTAACAGCTCAGATTTTTTCCAACCTGAAATTAGACGTCCTTAGGCGATGGGTCAATCCTAACAGAAGTTTAACTCCTCAAACACTCAATTAAAGCCTCAAATCCCTTTTCAAACCATTTTCTTCACAAATCCCACCCTTCATCACCTTGTTCTTTCAATCTTTCTAAGTACTTTCATCCTAGACACTAACTTAAACTAGCTAAGTAGTATAACTTGGATCACTTTATACACAAACTACAAAGGTCCAGGTACCACCTCAGACAGAAATTACTCAGGACTAAATCCTTTAGAAATTAGGCGAGAATTAGCCAGTGTTAAACTAGAGTACCTGTGTTTAGCACCAATCACTTTAAATACGATCTGCAAGACCCAAAACTTGTAGAATCATTGACGTTAGGATACCCTAAAATCTAGGATCGATCTCATTACCCGGCTGCTCTCGGGAGCATCTCGAAACTCCGTATTAGATCTGGACCGCACGTCGGAAGTTCGATTAACACGAAGTTAAGGAATTAGGACCGCCTTGCTGGGCTTGACAACCATCTCGGAAATCAAATCTAGATAGTGTCTCAGCGCTATTCGCTTGAGCTCGGAGTGAAGAGTGTGAGAAATGTGAAATTAATTCAAAATAAAATATCTCAAATAGTAATCTGGCACCTCTTGCTTGCGGATCAGTATTAGGCAACCAGACCATCAGAATCTGACCCAAATACACCCTCGGATCAGGAGAAATTTCATACACATATCCATGTACTCGGAATCTCCGATCGAGATCCACTGACCGTTGAACTGAAACTGGTCCGTCATTTGCGATCTGGAATCCCGACCGAAACGAAAACTTAACTAAACGTAGATCCGGTGTCAGTGAGCTTAAGTCCGACCTTTGGCTCAAGGAGGCCCGCCAGAAGTCCTCCGTTGAGTTGAAACATGTCCGCTTTGGTTATAACCTAAGTATACTTTGACCTGGAGTCTATTTTGGTGAGTTTTTAGACTATATAAGGACCTTAAACCCTCTCTCATTGCAGCCATATGAATTTGAGAGAAACCCTAGAGAGAGAAGATAGAAAAGAGAGAGAAAGTGTGGGAGATGTGGGAGCATCTCCCTGCCTTGCTTCCCTGCTGCTATCCATGCTTAACCGCTTCGTTCTTATCACTTTTCCGGCGATTCCAGCTCCGTTTCTAGGTAAGAAACCCTCCCTAATCTGTTTTGGGATTGTATAGGTTGTAGGTTATGAAATAACTAACCTATTTCATTCTATAGGTTACCAAACTGTCGTATACGAAAGCTTAGCGAACCTATCGACCCCGTTACGATTCTACGACAAAAGGTGCGGACTTTAGGTATATAGGTTATGGTTTTCAACGCTTTCAATGTCAGATAATGATAGATTCATGATCTGCATGCAATTGCACATGTACAAAGTGTTGTCTGTTTTTCGTTTCGATTAAAGATGAAAAAATATGGAATTCTACATACTTCTGGGTATTTGTAGAAAGTACGTATACGTACAAATTTTGGAAATATGTTTGACATGATTAATGTTGTATGAATATCTTATATGTGGATAAAATACTTGTTTGGCGAAAGGACTCACCCTAATACATGTTTACTTATATACACTATGTATGTTGAAATTGTGTATTCTAGAAAGTATCGTATACGTATAAAATTTTGGAGATGTATTTGCCATGATTATTTGCTGTATGAATATATTATTACATGGACAAAATACTTACTTGGCGGGAAAAGGATAGCCCTAATACATATTTTGTTAACATACACCATGTATATGGGTAATAGGTATTCTAAGTGTTTGTAAAAATGACCGAATGAGTATAGAATTCTCATTCGTGCTCGCCATGACTAATTGTCATGAATTTATGATTGTTGTATTGGCGATACCCCTTTGACGAAAGGATTTGCCCTAAATCACGCCACGACCAATATACACTATATATGCTAAAATGTGTAGCCCAAGTGTTTGTGGAAATGACTGAATGAATATGGAACTCTGCTTGCCATGACTATCCGTCGTGGGTGCTCGCGTGTTATCCATTGGGGCAACTCCTTAGTGAAAGGATTTGACCTAATACCTACGTGATCAACATATGTCATGTATATTGATGTATGTAGTCTAAGTGTTTGTTGAAATGTTTGAATGAGTAGTAGTTAGTAAATTGTAATGTATAAGGGTGTTGAGATATGATTCTCAACTTCTTTAACTATGTGTATGATTTCTTTAGATATTGTGGTGATTAGAAATTGAATCTGTACAAACTCATGCTTATGTTTGTACTTCATAACATGCTCAATTGATTGTATGATTTTATCTATGTAATGCATATGTTTAAATTCATGTTTACGTTGTATGATCCGTCATGGGTGATGGGGGGAGTGGAGCAACGAATTGAAAGTGTGTGCAGGCAACAGCCCTGGAGCCCTAAAAGGATAATACCAGACCTTGATTGTATGATTTGAATCTTGATCCATTACTGCTTTACCTATCTGTAATTGAATGTGATTGGGGCTATTGTATAGTCTAGGCAGTCGGTAACGGGATCGAATTCGTGGCTGAGTTTCATTTGTCACGTGAGATGTGTTTGACGAACCCGAGTCGTACTTTGGTTGGCGATAGTGGTTGGCCATGCGAAGTGCTTATGCACTTCATGTCGTCCAACTTGTTGTGCGCTCGAGCTAGCCGAGCTCGTCAAGCAACCCGATCTGTCTTATGTATGTTCACCATGTTTGGACGCTACTGCTTGAACCTAGGGTACCAAACTTACCAGTGAAATCCCGTTAACCATGGTACCTCGATCCGCTAAAACTCATGAGCCAGGCAGGCATGGGGTATGGGATACCGTGGTGTCGAGCTGTCGGCCTACGTTGGGGCAAGTGCCTCCCGTAGTGACCAGTGAGCAACTAGATCTGAGAGGATTATGGTGGTATGAGACACTATATTCATGCTGTCGGCCTACATTGATAAGGTGATGGGGGAGTGGGTGGTGCAACGAATGCGAGCAACAGCCTGACAGCCTTTGTAGTGACCTCGAGCATACTCTGAATTGTGTGGGTGAGGCGACGAGTTTTGCCGCAGTGTATAGAGTATGAAACTAGGCCCTGTTTCTGTATAGTGATGAATCGTTAAAAAGGTGATGGGGGAGTGGTGTAACCTTTATGCGTAATAGCGCTGGCAGCCTTTGTAGTGACCTAGAAAACACACCATCGTATGAGATTAACTAGGACTGACGACCCTAGAATGGATCATGTTTGGGAATGATACAAGAGAGGTACCTTAGTTTTCCAATCCTGTTGTTTGAAATGGACTAATAAATACTCGGTAATCATGCTCATCATGCATTGCATGTGCCTGGAAGATGTGGAGCACTAAGGGATGAAAGCATGCCGCGAACGTAAGATCGTGTCGCACGAGGGAGGGTGTGGTGAGGGCATACATCATGACTGCATTCATACTTGTATTAATAAGAGTAGTTAGTAGTGTTTGATTTTACTGCTTTATCATTACTGCTTGACTGAATTGATAACATGTTAACCTATGCTTTACTGTTCCACTGAGTTGATCACTCACTCCCACGTTACGGGACGGTGTTGTATACACCAACCAGATTTGTTGAGTTTCAGGTGATGGCGATGCTTATGAAGCAGAGCCGGACTACTACTATGATGTTGAGGAGGAGTTCTCCTACATGTAACTCTCTGACAGGTATATGAAGACCTGGTATTGTATTGACGGGGCTATGGTATTTGAGATAGGAGACATTACACTTCCTCACATTAGGTATATTTTAGAATTGTACTTGTAATTAATTAACTTGGTAACATCATCACACTCTGGAGACTCACCATTGTTTATATATGTTTTTTATCTATCACAGTCTTCCGCTTGCCATTTAACTGTCTCTGGAGTATGATATGCTGTTTTGGCTTAATCTCACTCATGTTCATTGCACTAATACAGACAACATTCAATCATCATTCATTTTGTTGCATAAGTGATGCGTTGGAACTCGGGAGTTGAGTTTATGCTCGACCCCCGATTTTCGGGGTGTTACATTCTATCACGCCCCAAACCCAGAAATCGGATTCACAGGAATCCCGATCACCGAATCCAGTTTCGACAGCCTCCGTAGTACCCCATTCTCGGTTCCTAACATCCATATGCCAGATTCCGATCCTCGGATCCTGTAAGGAGGATTTTTTTTCCAATGTACATTTAACTCATAATAAGCATAACCACAAGATTACCCAATTCACAAAGGCAACATCATCATCACATATCCACTAATATAATCATTTGAGTACAATGCTGGAAGGGAAATACATAAAAAAAAAATAAATAAATAAGCTCCAGAAGACTGTTGCACACTCTAAGCTCAACACTGTGCAACCTAACATCACCTGCACGCATCTATCGTGCATAAGCTTATAAAAAGCTTAGAGGGTGGTGTAAGTGTGTGTGCACAAGGTAAGTGCGTGCACAAGGTAAGTGCCAAGTATTCAACGTAATGTCATAATCGTACAATGTCGAAATAGGCGCAAGGTCATGAATCATACGTTATCAGAGTAAGCGAAAATACTGACAAGTCCATAAGTCAAGTAATATCAAAATACGCAATACAGACCAACTATACAAATGAGGAATAATATCAGAATACGCGATACAGATCAACTATATAAATGAGGAACAATATTAGAATACGCGATGCAGATCAACTATACGAATGAGGAACGATATTGGAATACGCGATACAGATCAACTGTTCAAATGAGGAACCATAAAGAGTCAAATATCAATGCTATATCTAAACCATATAAATGTAGAAACACAGTAACCCAAAATGTCATATGCCGCGAATGTAATCAATATGCGGTGCAAATAGAATGACCATGCTGGAGTGTGAAGTCGAGATGATAGTACATAGTATCGCAGGCTATGGGGTCCATCACAAGAGACTTCTATCCAAACCAGTCACATACCTAAATTTGGATAGTCAGACTCAATGTGGTAAACTCCTGATCTCAGGTTAGTCGCGCGCCCAACCGAAATCCTGGCCATGCGAAGGTACACAACAATTAGTTGCGCACCACCAACCCGACTGGATAGTGAATGCAATGAATGTATGAGTATGCAACTCCTACTCAATAAGTCCACATATCAATATGGTTTCTCTCTAGGAAATCACCGGGGTCTATTACACTCCAAACCAGATTGCCGCCTCATCACGCGCAACAAGGTGAGTGGAAGAGACCTCATTATCCGCCTGCCAATATCGGGCCCGGCTCGTCGATAGCGGACCCATTCCTCGAGCTGGTCAGACTCAGCCTAGCATTGCCCCCTCCTCTCGGGCAGGTAAGACCGTACCCCATTCCAACCGACCACAACACAGTGGGAGACGCGGCCTAACGGTATATGGCCATCATGCGCTCATGCATCCACTCGGCCTATACGTTGGAGCAACCTCTGGAACCAAGAGGGTTTAGGGACTTTCACCCAGGGATATCTATAGCACCTCATGTAGAACAAATTTTCGGTGTCCCATCTGGCCATCCACGAAATACCTGTAGAGGCTACGACCCTGATGTTGCTAGGGCATATGGTGGTCATGTCACACAAATGTGAGATGCATGAGTCACACAGTCCAATCATGCATCAATCCTGCGCATGTCATGCTCTCATGCGGGGCAACTCCATCTATCAGGGAGCCTTATGAACAACCTGCCCTATGGCATATGCAATGGTCAATCACATCTCAGATGATGCGTATGAGCATATATTATGATGCTATGCTGTCACATACTCATAATCAGTATCAATAACCAACATCAACAATCGGCCTCTACAATGTGGGCATTTAACCAACATTGCCCCCAAGGAATGGCCACGTAAAGCCAAACATATAATGGGCCCACGGCCTCACACAAAGGCCTAATATACAACACGATGGGCCTTACTCAAGGGCCACATATACACAACAGGTGGGCCCTGCTCATGGGCCTCAAATACATGTCATTTGGGCCCTACACATGGGTCTCGAATACATCAAAGGGTCATGCATCATGGGCATAATACATATCACAATGGCCCTTGCCCATAGGCCATGAATACATCACAGTGGGCCCCAACTACGGGTCGCATATACATCATATAGGTCTCGACAATCGGCCTCGGCCTCAACAATCGCAGTGACACTCGGAATCGGCCTCGATACGCGGCCTCGACAATCAGAATCAGCCTCGATACTTAGCTTCGACAATCAGAATCGGCCTATACAATCGGCTACGACAAATCAAAATCATCGGAATTGGCCTTGATACTCGAAATCGATCGATAATCGGAATCGGCAAATTGGTCACGTCAATCGGTCACGACCATCGCACAGATCAACAGTCAGAATCGGCAAAGCGGTCATGTCAATCGGAATCGGCAAGCGATTAAGATAATCAGAATCAGCAAATCGGTCACGACAATCGCACCGATCAATAGTTGGAATCGGTAAATCGATCACATCAATCGGAATCGGCAATCGGTCAAGGCAATCAGAATCGATCGATAATCCGCATCGGCAAATCGGTCACGTCAATCGGAATCGGCAATCGGTCAAGGTAATCAGAATCAGCAAATCGGTCACGACAATCGCACCGATCGATAGTTGAATTCGATAAATCGGTCACGTCAATCAAAATTGACAATTGGTCAAGTCAATCAGAATCGATCGATAATCAGCATCGGTAAATCGGTCACGTCAATCGGAATCGGCAATCGGTCAAGGTAATCAGAATCAGCAAATCGGTCACGACAATCGCACCGATCGATAGTCGGATTCGGTAAATCGGTCACGTCAATCGAAATCGACAATCGGTCAAGGTAATCAAAATCAGCAGATCGGTCACGACAATTGCACCGATCGATAGTCGGATTTGGTAAATCGGCCACGTCAATCGGAATCGGCAATCGGTCAAGGTAATCAGAATTAGCAAATCGGTCACGACAATCGCACCGATCGATAGTCAGATTCGGTAAATCGGTCACGTCAATCGGAATCGACAATCGGTCAAGGCAATCAGAATCGATCGATAATCAGAATCGGCAAATTGGTCTCGGCAATCGGAATCGACAATCAGCCTAACCAAAAGCCTAAGGGAAGGTCACATGAGGACTTTCAACCGTCATTGCCCATCAATGTGGACATGTAACCAACATTGTTCCCAGGGGGTGGCCCATACAAGGGATTCATACACAACGTAACGGGTCATGCATACATCGCATTGGGCCTCAAATACAGCAAGTGGGCCGTCTCAATGGGCCGCACCAATGGGCCTCATATACACAACAGGTGGGCCCTGCTCATGGGCCAAAAATACAAACAGGTGGGCCCCGCACATGGGTCTAATACATATCACCGTGGCCTTGCCCATAGGCCACGAATGCATCACCATGGGTCTTGCCCATGGGCCTCAGATTCAGCAGGCGGGCCCCATCATATGGGCCTCAAATATACATCATGATGGGCCTCATAGATGGGCCGCACTAATGGGCCACAAGTGGACTTGGACCACAACAAAATCATCTCAACAGTTGTAGGTGTAACATGTGTATCGCTGTACACTATCATTTCATGGGGTACACGGCCTACCAGTGATGATCAGCACTATCTAAACATTGCCCAGGTAAATTAGCACCATCCGACCATTGTCTATGTAAATCAGGGTCGTCCAAACATTGTCCAGCGCTGTCTAGAACAATCTGGATGGTGTGGATTACAAAACATACAACATGGTGCGTTCCACGCATACATTCCGGGAATGGACGGTGTAGATATAGAAAATATACATTACATTGGGGGCTACACCATCCGGACAGATGGCCGAGTAGATATATAATTCGTACACCAAGGTGGGTTCCATGCACATGGCCCACCTCACTTATATATTATAATCTGATGTAGTACAATATAATATAATATATCATATTATTTTATATGGGAAAAGGTACTATGCGCTCCAGCGTAAAGCGGTCTCCATGAGGTCGAGCTGGGGTGGGCCCCACCGTGATTCCTTTCGAAGATCCACACCGTCCACCAGATGCACCGCTCCAAGTGGGACCCACACGGCTAGAAATCGACCATCCACGGAACTCAGCTGGGCCATACCTTCTAAAAACATAAGTATACACGTGAAAACATGTAAAATCACTTGGTGGGGTCCACCTGAGATTTGGATACCACCTAAAAAGTGGTATAAAATTATATCCAAGTGGGACACACATGATGGACGGTGTTGATCATCAAAAAACGTCTCGAAAGGGGGCCACAAGTGGCTTTGAATGTTTGAATGGTGCGCAGCCCCTCTCCACTTCTGGACGTGGTGTGGCCCACAAAAGTCTCGGATGGACGTCATTTTTAGCCGTGTGGGCCTGTCCAGGGATGGTGCATCTGACTGAGGGGGTAGATGTTTGAACGGCATCACGGTAGGGCCCACCCCAGCTCGACCTCATGGAGACCGCTTTACGCTCGAGCGCATAGTACCTTTTCCCATTATATATATATATATATATATATATATATATATATATATATATATATATATATACACACGTTACAAGAAGCCACCGTCCAGACGCCTGAATGCTCTGGACGGTGGAGATTCCATGTATATTTACATGGTGGGTCCACACGTGTGGCCCACCTCATATTATATTAATATATAAAAATATATAACATATATCATATGTATATCTACATATGTCCATGCTCACCGTCCAGATGCATCTGGACGGTGCAAACATCATGTTTAAAGGTGGGTCCCTCGGATGGGATAAAACAAATGCATCATGATGGTGTCCCACCGTCCAGATGTTGCTGGACGGCTGGGATAAAACACTTATATCACAAGTGACCCCACACGTACGTCACGTGGGGCCCATGGAGCATAGGACCGTCCTAGGCGCAGCATGACGCTGCACGTCCTTTGGCCTTTATCAGCTGCTGCACCTCTTTTATTTTATTTTTATTTTTTTTCTTTGAAAATAGGTTTTTTCATGGTTTTCTCAGGTAGGGCCCACATCGGGTGGATCCACTCCACCCATTAGATTCTACGGCTCATGATCGATCCAATGACCCCAACATGCAATGTGTTTTAGTGTGCATAAGCATCAAGGTGAATTTTAACGGTAATGTCACTATTTCCTATGGTATGACCTGTCCGACACTCGGATTGGCCTCATATTCCGGCTCAACGTCTAAAATTGGCAGGAGAATGAAATGGACGGCATGGATTTGATCTGTACATCAAGGTGGGGCTTACATGAGTGGTCCACTCAAAAACTCAAATATATGTGTGTGTGTGTGTGTGTATATATATATATATATATATATATATATATATATATATATATATATATATATATATATATATATAAAATTTATTTTTATTATTTTTGCTAGCTTGTTAGTACACGCCAATGTCACAACACGCACTCCTTGTTAGTACACCCCCCGTATTCATCACGTCCAGCGTCCAGAGACGCTAGACGGCATGGTAAACATAGGCATCCTCGTGGGTCCCACACGGACGTGGCCCACACTTCATCAAGGTGGGTCCCACATAAACGTGGCCCACCTGGTTTGAATCAATCTAATACTTGTGTTTTTCCCACCACCATAATGTAGGATCCACATGACTTAGATGGTTTGGATATGGCATACATCAAGGTGGGGTCTATCCGAGTGGGCCACACATCACACAAAATGAGAGAGAGAGAGAGAGAGAGAGAGAGAGAGAGAGAGAGAGAGAGAGAGAGAGAGAGAGAGAAGCACCCACCTTCCTTATTCCTCCTAATGCTCCAAAGCTCCAATGGGGCTCCTTCAACGGTGGAGATGAGTTTTTGATGGCCGGATATGGGGAATCTAAGGTGAGAGAGGGTTGGGAATCTTGGAGAGCTTGGGACATCTAAGGTCTTGCTACAATGGTGGAATGGAGAATGGAAAAGGGAAGAGAGAGATGAAGGAGAGAGAATAATGATGATAGCCCCCTCTCTCTCTCTCTTAGCTAGGTAATAAGTGTTTTGGGGAAAAGGGAGTAATTATGGGCTAGGGTCATTATTGCTTTGACTCGAAATTATGGATGGCTTAGGGTAATGTCACCCTAGCCTTAGGAAAACTGCCATTGTGATAGGTGGGTCCTACCAAAACACAATCAATGGTCCAAATAGGGCACGACGTATATCTTTGATGTACAACTCAGATTGCCGCATGAAACGCGGCGTTAGAACCGTGGCGACGGCGCGGTCGCTTGGGGTACTAGTCTTGAGTTGAGTTGACTCGGGTTGACGGCGTGTGACTCAGGGTCACGCGCAATTGCCGGTTAAGGGTCGAAGGTTGCCGGAATTCGTCATGAAAGATCGCGGGACCCTACGGAATTATACGATCTCGGATACGGGTCTTACATTGAAGGCCTACTGAAATTATCGAGGTTTGAATTTCAATGGTATCGAGGAGGCTTCGATATATCGATGCTTATATGATATCTTTAAGAAAAAATAAGGGCGCCAGAATTCTGTCTGTCGATAAGATCGAGTCGACTTCGATAGACTTGAGATTTGAATATCAATGATATCGATAGGTATATCGATACATCGATAATTCGTCTAGATATGTTATGAGGTTGCTGGACATATTTGGTCCTCTTTTCGATGGTATCGATGAAGCATCAAGGACTCAACAACGCAGGTCGATCATATCGAGATGTGTATCGATAAAATTGACAGTGCAAGAAAACTTAGAGAGTTTTCCTATTTTAAAAACAGTTTCTTACCCTAAAAACCCTCTGATATTTTAACATTTTTAAGGGTTTTAGTATACCTGGTGATTTGGGACAAGGGATGTGAGGCTCAGATTTACCTGTGGCGAGCTTGCACACATCCAGTTAAGGCAAACGCTTGAAATGATCTTCCTATCAGACTCTGTAGTCTAACTGACTCAACACGCACGCTAATTGACAAACCAGGGCACTTTCAGAGTAAAAATGTAATTAGGAACTAGGATTCGTGCACCTAGAGAAAAGGTGCACGAACACACTAGACATTTTCTTCTTCCGATGGCATAATACCCAATTCGTTCAATACACAGGCACATTTGGGCAAAGTGTAATGGCAATAAAAAACAGAAAAGTAAAGATTATTATTTTTTTTTAAGGACAAATCTTGCCCTCTCTCAGGTAATTCAACAAACAGTTAATGTACAACAAAAACCAAAAAATGACTGCTTTATCTAATGGCCTAATAAATAAATAAATAAAACATAATCTTAAAACAACCAAATGTCAAATCCTAATACAACAACAAACAAATAGTTTACACTCTTAACATCATTTTCCAACAAGAATGGAGAATAATTGAATGTAATCAAATAACCTGTAATCCTGTTACAAGTTAAGGACTTTACATGCATCCAAATGACCCCTTACAGGTGAACGTTTTACAAAAGGATGAGAAACCCCAAGACGATCGTCCGCACCCCTACTCGATTCCGGTTTCTCTAAACCCACCACGCCGCACCACTCGAGAAATTGAGAAGGGCGGAGAGGGAATAAGAGCTTGAGAGATGGGGGTAGCACATCAATGGACAGAGAGAGAGAAAGAGCTCTCATGAGAGATCGGGGCTTTTAGGGCTTTTATTGTTTTTAGGGCGAGAGAGAGAGAGAGAGAGAGAGAGAGAGAGAGAGAGAGAGAGAGAGAGAGAGAGAGAGAGCACCCGAGGGTAAGACGCAATCTACGTCTGGTCGAGTAGTGAGACTAGCAATTGAAGTGACCTCACCAAGTCTTGTGGTCCCCACCATGATGCATGTGTTGTATCCACACCGTCCATCCATTTGGAGAGATCATTTTAGGGCATAAGATAAATAATGAGGCAGATCCAAAGCTCAAGTGGATCCCACCACATAAAACAATGGGGAGAGTGATGCCCACCGTTGAAACGTTCCTAGGCCCACCATGATGTTTATTTGAGATCCAACCTATTAATAAGTTAACACAGACATGAATAAAGGGAAAATAAAAATATCATCTTA
The DNA here is from genome assembly GCA_021015155.1 of Magnolia officinalis. NCBI lineage: Eukaryota > Viridiplantae > Streptophyta > Magnoliopsida > Magnoliales > Magnoliaceae > Magnolia > Magnolia officinalis. The sequence continues at coordinate 32,574,290 of JAJHSJ010000011.1, read as the reverse complement.
ATCGAAAACTTCTTAAGCCCCTAAAAGTTTTTAATGGTGGGCGTCACTCTCTCTATATTTTCTGTGGTGGGGTCCACTCGAGTTTTGTATCTGACTCATTATTTGGATCATGCCCTAAAATGGTCTCTCCAAATGGATGGACGATGTGGATACAACGAATACATCATAATGGACCCAAAAAACTTGGTGACGTCACTTTAATAGCAAGTCTCACTGTCAGCAGCTAATCTACACCGCTAAACTTTTAGAGACGGACGGTCCTGTTAGGGGTTCCGTGGGCCCCCTGTGATGAATGTAGTTTATCCACGCCCTCCATTCATTTTGACAGTTAAATTTAGAGTATGAAACAAAAAATGAGGCAGATTGAAGGCCCAAGTCAACCACACCACTCCTTAAAAACTTTCAATGGTGAGCACTTAATTTCCAATGATTCATATGGTGTGGTCCACTTGAGCCTCAATCAGCTTCCTTTTTTGGGCTCATGCCTTAAAATAAGCTGTCAAAATATATGGACGGCTTAGATAAAACACATACATTATAATGGGTCCTATAGAGGCCCTCATGCGATCGCAATCTCTAATTTAATGGCAGTGGCTAGCAGCTTTTAGCTACAGATTGAAGTTGTAGCAATATAGCTACGGCTGAAACAAAAATTCCCATAGTCCATAGCCTTTACGTCTTTTCTTAGTAGATTTTTTTGAAAAATAATCTGAGGTTGCTGGAGAGATTGAGTCCTTTTTCGATGTCATCGATCATCCTTCGATGTTATTAAAATTTGAATTTCGATGTCATCGAGAATTTACTCATTTTCCTTTGAAAACTCTCTGGACCATTTCATTCACATTTCGATGTCATCAAACATTCTTTGATGCCATCGGGATTTAAATTTCGATGTCATCGAGAATTTATGCATTTTCTTTGAAAACTCACTAGATTATTTGGTCTCTTTTACGATGTCATTAAACCTTTTTCAATGACATCGACAAGTTGTCTTCAATGTCATTTAAGTGGTTTAATTGCATCGAGAATTTCAATTTTTCTCGAAAGCTTGCTGGAGAGTTTTAGCCTTATTATGATGTCATCGAACACCCTTCGATGCCATCGACAATTTCCAGATAAAATTAATTTGGTTGCTCGACAAACTGGCCTCGATTCTGTTGTCATTAAACAGATTCAATGACATCGAAGATATCTCGATGTCACTTTGATGACGTCGAAATTAGCATATTTTTTTCGTTTAATATGATTCAATCTCCACAAGGTACAAGTTAAGGTATTTAACATACTTACTTAGGGGTTTGTGTAACACCCTGAAAATTGGGGGTCGAGCAGGAGCCCAACTCCCGAGTTCCAACACATCTCTTATGCAACATAGATAATGATGATTAAATGTTGTTCGTATTAGTGCATTAAACATGAATGAGATTATACCAAATTAGCATATCATACACCAGAGACAGTTAAATTATGCAAGCGGAAGACTATGATAGATATATAAAGCATATAAGTGGATTTTGAGTCCCCAGAGTATGAACATGTCACTAGGTTAAATAATTACATGTATAATCCCCAAAATAACAAAATGTGAATGTCCAACTAATCATATAACCCTGTAATCCCGTCGATCAGAACGGTCTACATAAACCCGCCTGAAAACTGCATGTATGAGAACTCCTCCTCATCATAGAAGTCTGGCTCGGCCTCATACGTCGCGCCAGTATCTGCATTTAAAACAGAGTCTGGTTGGTGTTTTAAAACACTGCCCCAGAGTGGAAATGAGTGATTAACTCAATGGAGCTATAAGGCAAAGGTTAACATGTTATCAATTCAGTCAAACAGTAATGATAAAGCAGTACAACACTCATATCCTAAGTACTCTTGTTAATGCAAGAATGATATGCTGTAATGATGCATACCCTCGCCTACACTCCCTCTGCGACATCATCTCATGATCGTAGCATGCACCCCTTCCTCTGTGCTCAACTCCAACGCCAAAGGCACATGCAAATGCGGTGCATGTACGTGATTAACCAAGTTCTTAATTAGACTTATACATACAGCAGATTCGGGAAGCTAAGGTACCTCCCTTTATATCATTTACCCAATGATGATCCATCTAGGGTTGTCAATCCTAAGTTATCACATACGATAGGCAAGTTACAGGGCAACATCACCCCTGAATATGAAGCAGTGGACAGGCAAGTTCAGGTCACTATGAAGAGGCTCGTCACCGTCCTCATAGGCCTTAGTTTATACTCGAGGTCACTACGGGAAAGGCTCGTCACCTTAGCGTAGGCCGACAGCTCGAATAAAGTGTCACATAACACCGTATTCGGCTCACGAGTTTGGTTTACTCATTGGTCACTACGGGGTGGCTCGTCGCCCCAGCGTAGGCCAACAACTCGACCACAGTGTCTCATACCACCATGCCCGACTCATGAGTCTTAGCGGATCGTGGTACCAAGGTTAAACGAGTTTTCTTCTGGTAAGTTGGTACCTTAGATTCAAGCAATAATGTCCATACATGGTGAACATACATTGGGCCAATCGGGTTACTTGACAAGCTTGACTGGTACGAGCGTATGTTGAATTGATCGACATGGAGTGCGTAAGCATTCCGCGTGGCCTAACCACTGTCAATAATCAGCGTACGACTCAGATTCCTCAAACCTGTCTTGTGTGGCGAAATGACCTCAGCCACTGACTCGGAACTCATTACCGATTGCCTAGACTACATCGTAGCCCAAATCACACTCCAAACGATAGTATTCATATGTTATAGCCAAAGACAGCATGTGACAACCAATCAAAATACAAATCTCATTGGATCATTTCAACAAACACATAGTACACATGTTGTCATGCATAGCCATTTCATACATAAAGCACAAAGTAGTAAGTTAGGTCACATGAAGGAAATGGTAACGATAGGTAAGGGGATTGAGAGTCACCTCTCAACGCCCTCATCAAACACATTTCAACAAGCATTTACTCATCCGAGCATTTTATCAAACACTTAGACTACACATATCAATATACATGTAATATAGTAGTTATAACGGGTATTATAGCAAATCCTTTCACAAGGATGTTGCCACATGTACAAAAATCATGTATCCTTAAACATAAATCATGGCAAGCACAAGTCCTAATTCCATACTCATACAAACATTTCAACAAACACATGGAATGCATCTATTTCAACATAGTTCATATATATGTGCAATATGTGGGAAACATCGTCTCAAAGCATGTGTGATAGCAATCAAGTCAGACATAAATCATTAACTGACATTGAAAGCCTTGAAAACCATAACCTAAATATTTATAGTCCGTACCTTTCACTGGTAAACACGTAACGAACTCAGTTCGAACGCTATGTCTTTGTCTACGACACAACAACAACCTATAGCATGAGATAGGATAGTTATTCCACCATCTGCTCTATTTAAATCCCTAAAACAGGTTAGGGTTAGGATTTCTTACCCAAGGACGGAATCGAAATCGCCAGTATAGCGAAACGGATGAGGTGATTAAGCACGTGTAGTGGTGGGATCGAATCCCAGGAACTCTCTCCCACTTTCTCTCTCACTTTCTCTCCTTGTTTTCTTCTCTCCTAGGGTTTACAAATTCGTATGGAATGAGAGAGGGATGGGTTTAGGTCTTTATATAGGCCAAAAAATGACCTCAATGGCCCCAGGGCCATGGTATACTTAGGTTATAGCCAAAAGTTGGATGTTTTGGGTCAACAGAGCCCATCTTTTCTGCGTACGGTCCGAAGTTAAGTCCCCTGAAATTGGATCTAGGTCAAGTTAAGTTTTCAGTCCGATCGGATTTATGGATCGACCGTGGCGAACTAGTTTCAATTCAACGGTCATCGTCACTCGATCAGGGCCACAAGTACACTGACCTGTGTAGGGAAATTTTCCTGATTCGAGGGTGTATTTGGGTCAGGATCTGATGGTCTGAATCCTTAAATTTGGCCCACATGTGAACGGCCCAAATCACTTAAATCTGAGTTCATTTTCTAAATCTATTCGCGTTTCTCACACACTTCGCTCTGGGCTCAAGTGGTGCGTTTCGAGATATTATCTGGACTTGATTTTCGAGATGGTAGTCAAGTCCAAAAAGGCGGTCATAACCATATAATTTCGCGGTTATCAGACTTTTGACGTGCGGTCTAGGACCGATATGGAGTTTCAGTGTGCTCCCAAGAGTAACTAGGTGTAACGACCTGTAAATTTCCGTACATTGGGTCGAGTACCACCTCGACCAGAAATCACGTAGGATTAAATCCTTTAGAAATTTAACAAAGTTAACTAAGTACTAAATTCGGTTAGCCATGAAATCCGTTGGGATCGCTTTAAATACGATCTGCAAGACCCAAAACTTGCAGAATTAATGACTCTAGGTTACCCTAAAGTCTAGAACCAAACTCATTACCCGTCTGCTCTCGGGAATGAAACGAAACTTCGTATTGGGTCTAGATCGCACATCGGGAGTCCGATTAACACGAAGCTAAGGAACCAGGACCGCCCCACTGGGCTTGACAATCATCTCAAAAATCAGCTCCGACCGATGTCCCATGGCCATTTATTTCGATCCGGAGCGAGGGAGTGTGAAAAACACTATTCCAATCCTAATAAAAATATCAGGAATAGTGATCTGGCATCATTCGGTTGCGCGTCAGTATTAAGCAACCTGACCGTCAGAATCAGACCAAATTACACCCTCAGATTAAGAAAAATTTCAGGAACATTTACATGTACTTGGAATTTCTGATCGTGGCCCACTGACCGTTGAACTGAAAGTGGTCCGCCACGTGCGATCTGGGAATTCGATCGAGTTGAAAACGTAATCCCATGTAGATCCATAGATGGTGAGCTTAAGTCTGACGTTTGGCTCGAGGAGGGCCACCAGAACCTCCCTTTTGAGCTGAAAAAGTGGCGAAATGCCTATATATGCAGCCACCCTTGAACCTGAGTCTATTTTAGAGATGTTTTTGGCTATAAAAGGGGCTTAGAACAGCCCCTCTCACAGCCATACGAATTTGGGAGAAAAACCCTAGAGAGAGAGAAAGAAAAGAGAGAGAAAGGCTTGGAGTTTGTAGCCGATCTTCCTCCTGCTGCTTCCACTCATCACACAGCCTACACCGGCTTATTCCAGGTGTTTTTCCGGCGGTATCCATCCCATTTGAAGGTAAGAAACCCTAACCCTAGGTCTGATTTAAGGTAGGATCGTTGTAGGTTATGAAAAAGCTAATCGGTTCCGCTCTTTAGGCTAGGAAACTCCCGTATACGGAAGCTCTACTACCCTTGCTGATTTGTTGGAATTCCAAGGGCCAAGGTGAGGACTTTAAGTGTATAAGTTACGTTTTTCAACGCTTTCAATGTCAGATAATGATAGATTCATGATCTGCGTGTAAATGCACATGTACAAAGTGCTTTCCGTTTCCTGTTTCGATTAACGTTGTAGAATATGGAATTTCACATACTCTAGATATACGTAGGAATACCGTATACATATTTTTTTTGGGAAAATGGTTGACATGTTTATTTAATGTATGATTATATAATATATAGATAAAATACTAGTTTGGCGAAAGGAATCGCCGAAATACATGTTCGTGTGTAAATGCCTAGTATGTTGAAATTGTGTATTCTAGAAATACCGCGTATGTGCAAATTTTGGAAATATAATTGTCACGATTATTTGTTGTATGAATGCGGTATACGCGGATAAAATAACCGCTTGGCGAAAGAATAGCCCTAATACGCGATTTGCTAACATACGTCATGTATGTTGGAATGGCATACTCTAAGTGTTTGTGTAATGGCTTGTGTGCGTAAATGCTTGTGTACTAGTGCCTTAGAGAGGTGCTGATATGGGATTCCCGACTCCCTTAGAGACATGTAGGTTTCCCTCCATGCGGTGGTTCGCTAGAACCACTCACTTGTAATGTGTACGTAATTGTATCCCTATGTGGATAGTGCGTTACTACATGCTTTAGAACATGCTTTACAACATGCTTTACTCCATGCTTTACTTCATGCTTCATAACATGCCTGCTAACATGCTTGTATTGCTTGTTTATCATGCTTTACTCCACATGCTATTGATGAGAACTGTTTGAGTTTGGGACTATGTCTATAGTCCAAACATTCGGTACCAGACTTGCGGTTGTGGCTGAGATTCATATCGCCACAAAGGACGTGTCTGGCGAACCCGAGTCGTACTTCGGTTGGCGATAGTGGTTGGCCACATGGAGTGCTTTTGCGCTCCATATCGCTTAACTTGTGGTGCGCTCGAGCGGGTCAGGCTCGTCAAGTAAACCGAAATGTATTCGTGTGTTCACCATGTTTGGTCGCTACTGATTGAACCTAGGGTACCGAACTTACTAGTGGCGATCCCGTTTAACCATGGTCCCTCGATCCGCTAAGTCGCATGAGCCGGGCATGGTGGTATGGGACACCGTGGTCGAGTTGTCGGCCTACGCAGGGGCCTTGTGCCTCCCCGTAGTGACCTTTGCGCAACCAAACTCGTGAGCCGAATATGGTGGTATGGGACACTGTATTCGAGCTGTCGATACTTACGACGAGAGCCGAGTACGGTGAGACCTGTGCTCGTGCTGACGGGCGACGAGTCTTCCGTAGTATCATCGAGTGTACTCCAAGTGTCTGTGATTGGCGACGAGTCTGTCACAGCAACTAGAGTATGAGTTGAGCCGAGTACGGTGAGACCTGTACTTGAGCTGACGGTTAGTGATTGAGCCGAGTACGGTGAGACCTGTACTCGAGCTGACGGCTAGCAATTGAGCCGCATACGGTGAGATCTGTATCCGCGCTGACGGGTGACGAGCCCTTTGCGATGCCTTCACTACGCTTCTCAAACTATAATATCGTATGAGAATAACTAGGATTGACGACCCTAGAATGGATCATGTTGGGAATGATACAAGGGAGGTACCTTAGTTTCCCAATACTGCTGGTTGAAATGGACTAATAAAAACTTGGTAATCATGAGCATCATCGCACCGCATGTGCTTTGTAGATGTGGCGCACTGAGGGAGTTAGCATTCGCGAACGTAAGATGATGTCGCTTGAGGGTGGTTTGGCAAGGGCATACAGCATCATGTCATATCATTTTTGCACTTAACAAGAGTAGTTAGAAATGTTTGATTTGTACTGCTTTATCATTACTGCTTGATTGATTTGATAACATGTTAACTTATGCTTTATTGTTCCACTGAGTTAGCTACTCACTCCCACGTTACGGGACGGTGTTTGCAACACCCACCAGACTCTGTCGCAGGTGTAGATGGCGCCTTGGTTCAAGAGCCGGAGCCCGACTTTGATGCGGATTAGGAGGAGTTCTCCTTTATGCAGTATTCCGACGGCTTTGCTTAGGCCAGCTGCATCGCGGGATTTTCAGGGCCTCTCTTGAGGATTGTATTTTGATTTTTGACTTAGAAACGATACATGTATATTGGTACTCAGTTAGTACTCATACTCTGGAGTTCATAAAATTTTGTTACTTTACATACTTTGAATATAAAATTTTAGTCTTCCGCTTGCCTTTATACAATTGAACTGGAGTATGAATTACTGTTTTGGTATAATCTCATTCATGTTTATTGCGCTAACTCAGACAACATTTAACCATCATTGTGTATGTTGCATAAGTGATGCGTTGGAACTCGGGAGTTGAGTTCATACTCGACCCCCGAATTTCAGGGCGTTACAAGTTGGTATCAGAGCATGATTTTGATTAAAACCAGACCTGAGTTATGTCCCCACTACGTACGCTGACGCATTATACTTAGGAGGGTGCGTAAAATTATAGAAACAGTCCTAGGGTCTCCCGATTTCACCGTTCGGTGAAATTCATTAAAAACGGGCGCGTTGATCGAGTTTGTACTCGATCCTGACCACACACATGGACTCCAAATCACCCCTTGACCGTCTATTGACGTGTCAAGATCACAATCCACCAAAAATTAGTCGTTAAAAAATCAGGAAAAATCAGATTAGTGCAGAAATTTCCCGGAACTAATCGTTTTGGAGCCGAACTGAGTTCGTGGGCCCCCCACGTTAATCCATCAAGTGTTCAGATCAAACCAGGGTGCATTTGGCACCCTGGGCACGTGCCAAATTGAACCAGACAGCGGCGGCGCGGCTTCAGCCAAGTCCGGCCGCGGCGGCGCCGCGGCTCGGGCGGCGGACCGCGGTCCGGCCGGTTTTTCGGCGGGATTCCGAGCATGAGATGGGTCGGCCTGACCCCCTCTACACCATGGCACGTGCCATTTTGGCATTTGGTTGGGATTTAAGGGGCTGGAGCACCCTTCTTCTCATTTCACCCCCTTTTCAAGCACCTCCACCCCCAAATTCGATTTTTCTCAAAACCCATCCCTCCAAACCTTCAAATCTTCCATTTTTCTTCCACAACTCACACACCCCAACCTTCCACAACAGCCCTAGCCTCCTCCTTTCCCCATTTTCTCAAGTTGGAGCTCTCATACCCCTCCTTGGAGCTCAAAATCGGGTAATCTACTAACCCATTCCACTTTCTTCTTGTTTCTTCTTCATTTTCTACCTCTAGTGCTCCTTCCACACCCATTGGATTGTTGTTTGTGGTGGAGCAAAGAGATCAGCCCCTTGTTCCCCTATTTTGGCAATTTTTCATGGCCCTCCTTGGTGTGGTGGCTACCATTTTCTCTTTTTCCTCCATCCTATCTCTCATGGGAAAGAGGAAAACCGCGGCCGATGATGCCGGCCCAAGTAGGCCAGCCCATTCCCGAAGGAGATCCGATGTTGGGGCCTGCACAAGCACCGTGCGGGAGTTTAGGTCGAAGTGAGACCTGGATCCTGACCATCCCGTCGGAAATGCTTACCCGATAGGATGGAATATGGGCGCTTCGCGGGCCGCAAGGTTGTGTTTGAAGCTCATGTGGATGAAAGGATGTTCGGGCTACACCCACTGATGGATCGCCTGGTGGACATCGGTTGGAACTCTATGTTTGATGGCGAGTCCCCTGCATGTGAGAACACGGTTCGCGTTTTCTATGCTCACATCGTGGACTCATCAGTTGAGCCTCTTCAGTTTACTGTTTCTGTGAGGGGCATTAGACGCACGATTACAGTGGATGAAGTGGCTCGGATCACGAAGCTACAGCGTGGTCAGGTACACCCCAGTGATAACTTCTCCAGAAGTGCGCGGGAAAGGGATCGCCGCACGCGATATCTCTGTGGTCGCCGGGTTACTTGGAAGAGAGGAAATTACATTGCGGCGACAAAGATGGCCGAGGACTTCCATTTACTCCATCACATTTTCACCTACAACGTGTACCCACGGTCGGGTAACCGTACGGAATGTACTCGGTTGATGGTGGACTTCTTGTACAAGATGGGACATGGGGACGACATATGCCTGCCCACATTCATCCTATCTCAGATAGTTCAGGTTGTTCGTTCTGCCAGGAACGATCTTTCGCTCCCATTTGGCCGCCTGATCTGCAGGATGGCTCGTGATGTAGGCTACAGATTGAATATGGAGGATCTTGCACCGGTCCGAGTCATAAGTGAGGCGACACTCAAGAATATGAAGATCGGCCCTCAACAGCGGCAAGCCCGACTCGACGAGTCTGGAGACGAGTCGGATAGCGCCGGCGAGGAGAGTGATGAGGAGGGCGGTGATGACATACAGGAAGAAGAACCTGAGGCTCAGGACACCGAGGAAAGTTCACCCCCTGCGGCTCAGGAGCAGGGTATGGATAGAGATGCTCTGGATGCACGTTTGGACCGTCTCGAGGAGGGTCAAGCCGCCTTGCAGCAAGAGATTGGTCAAGTACGTGCCAAACTTGAAGAGAATGAAGCCTATATGAAGAAGAGTTTTAAGAAGATGTCCCATACATTGAAGGCCATTCTATGCTGTGCGCAGGACAAGAATGCTCCTCCTCCACCGCCTGCTTCGGATGCTTAGTCATCCATGTTGTTGTATGTTGTGTTTGCTTTGGTTACCGCGATAGGCAGTTTGTGTTTTCATGCAGATGTTGTATTAGGTAGTAGCATGTTTTAGGTGTTTGTTGTAGTAGATGTATTGGCTATTATGTGGTTTTCTGTCGTGATTCATGTAACTCTGTAGTCCATGTATTATGACAATTTTGGGTAAATGAAAAGCATGTAGCCTCTTTGTATTGATGATGTGTGGAATGCTTAAGTGCTTTATGATGTGTATTGTGCTTTATCTCACAAATGATCTACCCTATGTTGTATAGGGCATGCCGCGGCAGAATACACGGAGCACGGCACATCTTCGTCTGACCGGCTCTATGGACCAGACTCCTTCTGGTAGTGGCGGTCCTGCGGACCGAGGGTTGGGATCTGATCAGCCGTCTGCTGGTCCTACAGGTGGACAGCCACCTTACACGCCCCCGGTCCGTGAGCAGTATCGACCGTTATCTGCTGCGCAGCATGATTCTCAGGCTGCTCCACTGCCTAATAGATTTGAGCAGCTGATGATGATAATGCATCAGCAGCAGATGCAGTAGCAGCAGCAGATGCAGCAGCAGCAACAAATACAGCAGCAGCAGCACCAGGAGCTTATGGCCACTATTGCTGAGGCCTTGTCCCACGGTGGTAGTGCGACTCCACCTACGACATCTGCGCATCCTGAGGAGGATTCTGAGCCTCCTGCTCGGTTTGAGGATGCGCCTCTGCCTACACCCGTCGCACCTCCTACTGGAGATGTCGGTACTCGTGGTCTACTCGAGCGATTTCAGCGCTTGAGGCCTCCCTCATTTGTGGGTTCTCACAGACCCGAGGAGGCGGAGTTCTGGCTAGACCGCATCTCCAAGATGCTACGGATGTTACATTGCTCCGAGGCAGAGCAGGTTGAGTTAGCTACCTTCATGTTTGAGAGGGAGGCGAGCTTATGGTGGGACAGTGTGCTGCGCACGGTCGCAGTAGACTTCGTGTGGACCTGGGAGGCTTTCGAGTCTCAGTTCCACGAGAAGTATTACCCGCAGACGTATCGACATGAGCGGAAGGACGAGTTTCTGCGCCTCAGGCAGGGAGGCATGACGGTGACGGAGTATGAGCACCGATTTACTGAGTTGGGCCGCTTTGTCCCGACCATCCTCGTCAATGAGCAGATGAGGATGCGGCGATTTACAGGGGGCTTGCGACCTGACATACGGTCGAAGCTATGCTGCCACAATATTCCTACATATGCGGCGTTGGTCTGTAAGTGTTATGATCTCATGCTCTTTTGGTTGTCAAATTTTGTGTGCCAAAACATCTATCGATGTTCTGTACTTGTATGATCATTTATTGGAATTCAAGACACCTCAAGAAGCCTACATGTTGAAGCCTCAAAAAGCTACATGTTGAAGCCTCAAAAAGCTACATGTTGAAGCCTCAAGAAGCTACAGTGTTGAAGTTCAAATCTAAAGAAACAACGCATGAAGTAGTTCTATGTTGATGAAGATCTCAAGCATGATATGGTTCAAGATCTCAAGCATGATATGGTTCAAGATCTCAAGCCTGATTTAATTCAAATTATCTACATTCGTTGAATGGTTGAAGTTCAATGTCCATACGACATGGTTCAGGTTTGAATGACCTTAGGTTGACCCTTTAAGTAGGTCACTTTGGATACATTAATCAAATATTTAAATTACATAAGGTTGGTCTATTCTACGACCAGTCCTAGCTCTTGTTCGACCAGTCCTAGCATTGGTTCGACTAGTCCAAGAAATTCCACGACCAGTCCTAAGTAGTTGAAGATTTTTCGGAATTTTTGGTACGCCCACGACCAGTCCTGGAGGTCCTTCGACCGGTCGTAGGTGTGGCTTCGACTCGTCCACGACCAGTCGTGGAGCTACGACTTAAAGTCCAGCAACGAAATCACTGGTCCTACGACCAGTCGTAGGAATCTACGACCAGTCGTAGGTGACCCACGACCAGTCGTAGGGTACTCACGACCAGTCGTAGAACGGCTTTCAAAGATCGCGCTTATTTTTTCAAAAATCTGTTAGAGCTACGACCAGTCGTAGGTTTCTAAGACCAGTCGTAGGAGCGATTTCTGCTTCTATAAATTGAACACGAAATTCAGAGTTTCATAACTTCAACGTTATTCAATTCAAGAAATTTTCAAGTGATCACTCTGAGATAAGTCTGTGTTTATTTTAAGCTAGATTGTGCTTATTTAATATTCCTTTTTGCTAGCTTATTTAATTTGATTTTGTTTCTATATTCCAATCTTATTTGAAAAGAGGAATTATCTTATTCCTTCTTCTTGGAATCAAAATCAAATTTAGCTACGCCCAACGAGTTAAATCTAAAATCAATTAGAACTTAGAACCTTATGAATGTGAGTATTGGAAATTGAACTTTGACATTCAAATCATCTACTCCGATTGGTTCTACCGGGCTGCTACGAAAAAGGAGAAATCCAGGTATTTTACAATTCTGTAAAATTCATTTACTTTTGGTTTTGTTTGAGGTTAAGCCAGAAAAATCTCATTGTATTGGTTGTCTGAGGAAAACCAGAAAACTCAGAAAAGAGGGGTTTTTGGATTGTGTAAGCCCAAGTGAAAAAGACACAATTGTAAAGGTTTTTGGTGAACCTGTGAAAACCTATTTGTTAGTGAACGCTAATATCCCCTGTGTGAGGATATTAGGAGTGGAGTAGCTTTTTGTGTGGCTGTTGGAAAACAGTTGGTGTACACACAAGCGAACCACTATAACTCTTTGACTTGTGGTTTGAATGCTTGCTTAATTTTCATATCTTTTATCATTCGATTGTGTGGAATGTACAAGTGAATGTGAATGTTGTAACTATTTACATTTCAAGCAAGTGTGGGGATTGTTGTAATAATTTAGATCTTACTTCTGTATTTAAATTCAATTCCTTGCTATTTCATTTACTTATATTAATATTGAGTCCTTGATCCAAAAGAGGTTCTAGAAATAAGGTTGTCCTACCATAAGCCCTTGTTGATTATGGTGTAAGGTTGTCCTTAGAACTGAATTTGCATCAATCTCTCGATATCTATTTATCAAGGTGATTTAAATTTAGCTTTGTGAATTGATTCATGTTGTAAGGCTATTGGCTTATTTTATTTCCGCTGATTTTATTTTAATTTGGCATAGTCCTATTCACCCCCCCTCTAGGACATATAGCTTGGCCTTTTCATGGTCCACATGTCTATGACGGCCGAGCAGGATGTGGACCGTTTGGCCCGATCACGTGGTACTATGGTTGCGAGACCACGGCAGGATGTACAGAGCAGGCCTATCTTAGGCAAGAGGCCTCGGGCTGATTCTCCCCCCAGGGCCGCAACGCCAGTTATTCCTTTGAGATGCCCGTTGGTGACCTGCACTTTTTACGGGAAACCAGGACACCCTGCTGAGAGCTGCTTCTCGCGCATGAGGGTTAGCGGATTTGTGCCACCGTAGAGATTGGGTCGCCCTTATCAACAGGCCATATCAGCTCCGCCGCTACAGACCGCTCCTGCACATCCTTCCTTCCGACCTCCTGTGCCGCCCTTCAGGCCGCCACAGCGACCCCTGGCTCCTCAGCCGAACCGCCAGCAGCAGGCTCGTGTACATACACTTGTTGCTGAGGCACCAGAGACGTCGATATCGACACCGACGGGTTTTGAGGGTACGGCTTATATTCATGATACTCCTGTTTCCTTATTGGTGGACACTGGGTCCACTACTATTATTTCTTATGGGGCGGTGAAACGTCTATCTTTGCATACGATCCCCATTAAGGGAATGAGACTCACTACGGCCACCGGGACCTGTTCGGATGTCACACGGTTCTGTGAGGGTTGCTCGATAGTTTTGGGTAGCAGCACAGTGCTCGTCGACCTTATTGTTGCTCCGCTATGGCACTACGACGTTATACTTGGCATGGATTGGCTCGCCAAGATGAGGGCGGAGATTGATTGCGATGCTCGCATCATGACTGCCTATGGACCTGACGGCACAGCTTTCACGTTCCCAGTGCAGGTCAGTTGGCCCTGTCGAGTTGATTGTTATGCTGCTTTACTTGTGCGATTGATGGTCCGACACTGGAGGGTACGCCAGTGGTTCGGGAGTTTGTTGGAGTCTTTAAGACTATCCCTGGTTTACCTCCTCGGCGTAAGATTGATTTTACAATTGACCTTACGCCTGGTGCGACGCCCATCTCGTTGCCGACTTATCGTATGCCTCCATGTGAGATGGAGGAACTGTGGAAACAAATTGACGAACTTGTAGAGAAAGGTTTTATTCGACCTAGTGTGTCTCCTTGGGGAGCACCTGTGTTGTTCGTGAAGAAGAAGGACGGGTCGCTACGGTTGTGTATTGATTACCGTAGGTTGAACCAGGTCACGGTGAAGAACAAGTATCCTTTGCCCGGGATTGATGATCTGTTCGATCAGTTGAGGGGGGCGAAGTATTTCTCGAAGATTGACCTTCAGTCAGGGTACCACCAGTTGCGCGTGAGAGAGGAGGATGTACAGAAGACAGCCTTCAGGACGTACTTTGGGCACTATGAGTTCTTAGTGATGTCGTTCGGTCTAATGAACGCACCAGCCGTGTTCATGGATCTGATGAACCGGGTATTTCGGCCCTTCCTTTACCGATTCGTCATCGTCTTTATCGATGACATCTTGATATACTCCACGAGTCGAGAGGAGCACGAGGAGCACCTGCGAGCAGTATTGGGTACGTTGGAGAAGAACCAGTTGTTCTCCAACGTACCCAATACTGGAAGTGCGACTTCTGGCATGAGGAAGTCAAGTTCCTGGGACATGTAGTGTCCAAGGATGGGATAGCAGTGGACCTTGCTAAGGTAGCCGCGGTTCAGGATTGGCAGCAGCTTGAGTCGGTTACTGAGGTGAGGAGTTTCCTTGGTCTGGCTGGGTATTACAGACGTTTTATTCGGGACTTCTCGAAGATTGCCAGGTCATTGTCTCAGTTGACTCGGAAGGACCTGAAGTTCGCCTGGAATGAGAAGGCGGAGGCAGCTTTTAAGGAGCTGAAGGACAAGTTGACGTCCGCCCCTGTGCTAGTATTGTCAGAGCAAGGGGTGAAGTACACGGTATATACTGACGCGTCTCGCGTTGGTTTGGGTTGTGTTCTGATGCAGAAGGATAGGGTGATTTCGTATGCCTCGAGACAATTAAGGAAGCACGAGGAGAATTACCCTACACATGACCTGGAGTTGGCAGCTGTCATCTTTGCATTGAAGCTCTGGAGACATTACCTCTACGGTGAGGAGTTCGAGCTTTTCTGCGACCACAAGAGCCTTAAATACATATTCACACAGCGGGATTTGAATATGAGACAGCGCCGATGGATGGAGACCTTGAAGGACTTCAAGTTTGAGGTTTCCTACCATCCTGGCAAGGCGAACCTTGTGGCAGACGCGTTGAGCCGCAAGAAGGCGATTGCATTTGCGGCACCGTTGATGATAGCCGAGTGGGACATGATGGAGTTTGTGCGGGACTTCGAGCAGAGACTCACTGTCGAGGAGCCTTTTGAGTGTGTTGCGCACGTTCGGGTGCGGCCACTTATTGACGACAGGATTGTTGAGGCCCAGGAGGGCGATATACGGCTGTCTGAGCTTCAAGAGCAGGCTAGCGACGCCGTGGACTCTGAGTGGAGAGTTGGTTCTGATGGGGGTTTACGATTCCGTGGCCGCCTATGTGTTCCTGATGTGGCTGACTTGAGACGCGAGCTTCTTGAGTCTGCCCATAACTCGAAGCTTGCGATGCATCCTGGTAGCACGAAGATGTACCAGGATATGAGACGAATGTATTGGTGGGATAACTTGAAGGCCCACATTGCTGAGTATGTGTCTCGATGTCTGACGTGCCAGCAGGTCAAGGCAGAACATCGCCGACCTCCTGGACTACTTCAGCCCATGCCCATAGCGGAGTGGAAGTGGGACTTCATCTCCATGGACTTCATATCAGGGCTGCCGAAGACAAGGAAGGGACACGATTCCATTTGGGTGATTGTGGACCGGTTGACCAAATCGGCCCATTTCCTCCGTATCAGAGTTACGAACTCTGCAGACGAGCTGGCTAGATTGTATATCAGGGAGATCGTCCGTCTGCACGGGGTTCCTTTGGAGATCATGTCGGACAGAGACACGCGGTTCACATCCATCTTCTGGACTCGTATCCAGGATGCGATGGGTGTGAAGCTGAAGTTCAGTACTGCGTTTCATCCTCAGACTGATGGGCAGACAGAGCAGGTGAATCAGATTCTGGAGGATATGTTGTGAGCATGTGTGTTGGACTTCAAGGACAGCTGGGATGACTGTCTTCCGTACGCAGAGTTCGCCTACAACAACAGCTTCCAGGCGACTATTGGCATGGCGCCATATGAGACTCTATATGGTCGACCTTGTAGGGCACCGCACTGTTGGGCAGAGGTTGGCGAGCGTAGCCTGATTGGCCCGGAGTTGGTCCAGACGACTACAGAGAAGATAGATATTATCCGGCGTCGATTACTCACAGCGCAGAGCAGGCAGAAGAGTTACGCCGATACGAGGCGGCGACCGCTGGAGTTCGAGGTCGGGGATCATGTGTTCCTCCGAGTTTCCCCTATGAAGGGAGTCCTTCGGTTCGGGAAGAAGGGGAAGCTCACACCGAGGTTTATCGGTCCATTTCAGATACTGGATCGAGTGGGTGATGTGGCGTATCGTCTCGCCTTGCCTACACCACTTGCTTCCGTACACAACGTATTTCATGTATCTATGCTGAAGAAGTACGTTCCTGATCCTTCGCATATCATCAGATGGGAGCAGGTACAGTTGAGTGAGGATGCTACGTACGAGCTGCGCCCGACGCGTATCCTTGATAGGAAGGAGCAGGTACTACGTAGCAAGGTCATCCCACTTGTGAAGGTGCTTTGAACACATCATTCCGAGGAGGAGACTGAGGCGGAGGTCAGAAAGAACTACCCTCAGATTCTCGGGGACTACGAAAAGGTATAAATTTCGAGGACGAAATTTTTTTGTTTAAGGGGGGTAGATTGTAACGACCTGTAAATTTCCGTACATTGGGTCGAGTACCACCTCGACCAGAAATCACGTAGGATTAAATCCTTTAGAAATTTAACAAAGTTAACTAAGTACTAAATTCGGTTAGCCATGAAATCCGTTGGGATCGCTTTAAATACGATCTGCAAGACCCAAAACTTGCAGAATTAGTGACTCTAGGTTACCCTAAAGTCTAGAACCAAACTCATTACCCGTATGCTCTCGGGAATGAAACGAAACTTCGTATTGGGTCTAGATCGCACATCGGGAGTCCGATTAACACGAAGCTAAGGAACCAGGACGGCCCCACTGGGCTTGACAATCATCTCAAAAATCAGCTCCGACCGATGTCCCACGGCCATTTATTTCGATCCGAAGCGAGGGAGTGTGAAAAACACTATTCCCATCCTAATAAAAATATCAGGAATAGTGATCTGGCATCATTCGGTTGCGCGTCAGTATTAAGCAACCTGACCGTCAGAATCAGACCAAATTACACCCTCGGATTAAGAAAAATTTCAGGAACATTTACATGTACTTGGAATTTCTGATCGTGGCCCACTGACCGTTGAACTGAAAGTGGTCCGCCACGTGCGATCTGGGAATCCGATCGAGTTGAAAACGTAATCCCATGTAGATCCATAGATGGTGAGCTTAAGTCTGACGTTTGGCTCGAGGAGGGCCACCAGAACCTCCCTTTTGAGCTGAAAAAGTGGCGAAATGCCTATATATGCAGCCACCCTTGAACCTGAGTCTATTTTAGAGATGTTTTTGGCTATAAAAGGGGCTTAGACAGCCCCTCTCACAGCCATACGAATTTGGGAGAAAAACCCTAGAGAGAGAGAAAGAAAAGAGAGAGAAAGGCTTGGAGTTTGTAGCCGATCTTCCTCCTGCTGCTTCCACTCATCACACGGCCTACACCGCCTTATTCCAGGTGTTTTCCCGGCGGTATCCATCCCATTTGAAGGTAAGAAACCCTAACCCTAGGTCTGATTTAAGGTAGGATCGTTGTAGGTTATGAAAAAGCTAATCGGTTCCGCTCTTTAAGCTAGGAAACTCCCGTATACGGAAGCTCTACTACCCTTGCTGATTTGTTGGAATTCCAAGGGCCAAGGTGAGGACTTTAAGTGTATAAGTTACGTTTTTCAACGCTTTCAATGTCAGATAATGATAGATTCATGATCTGCGTGTAAATGCACATGTACAAAGTGCTTTCCGTTTTCTGTTTCGATTAACGTTGTAGAATATGGAATTTCACATACTCTAGATATACGTAGGAATACCGTATACGTATTTTTTTTGGAAAAATGGTTGACATGTTTATTTAATGTATGATTATATAATATATAGATAAAATACTAGTTTGGCGAAAGGAATCGCCGAAATACATGTTCGTGTATAAATGTCTAGTATGTTGAAATTGTGTATTCTAGAAATACCGCGTATGTGCAAATTTTGGAAATATAATTGTCATGATTATTTGTTGTATGAATGCGGTATACGCGGATAAAATAACCGCTTGGCGAAAGAATAGCCCTAATACGCGATTTGCTAACATACGTCATGTATGTTGGAATGGCGTACTCTAAGTGTTTGTGTAATGGCTTGTATGCGTAAATGCTTGTGTACTAGTGCCTTAGAGAGGTGCTGATATGGGATTCCTGACTCCCTTAGAGACATGTAGGTTTCCCTCCATGCGGTGGTTCGCTAGAACCACTCACTTGTAATGTGTACGTAATTGTATCCCTATGTGGATAGTGCGTTACTACATGCTTTAGAACATGCTTTACAACATGCTTCACTTCATGCTTCATAACATGCCTGCTAACATGCTTGTATTGCTTGTTTATCATGCTTTACTCCACATGCTATTGATGAGAACTGTTTGAGTTTGGGACTATGTCTATAGTCCAAACATTCGGTACCAGACTTGCGGTTGTGGCTGAGATTCATATCGCCACAAAGGACGTGTTTGGCGAACCCGAGTCGTACTTCGGTTGGCGATAGTGGTTGGCCACACGGAGTGCTTTTGCGCTCCATATCACTCAACTTGTGGTGCGCTCGAGCGGGTCAGGCTCGTCAAGTAAACCAAAATGTATTCGTGTGTTCACCATGTTTGGTCGCTACTGATTGAACCTAGGGTACCGAACTTACTAGTGGCGATCCCGTTTAACCATGGTACCTCGATCCGCTAAGTCGCATGAGCCGGGCATGGTGGTATGGGACACCGTGGTCGAGTTGTCGGCCTACGTAGGGGCCTTGTGCCTCCCCGTAGTGACCTTTGCGCAACCAAACTCGTGAGCCGAATATGGTGGTATGGGACACTGTATTCGAGCTGTCGATACTTACGGCGAGAGCCGAGTACGGTGAGACCTGTGCTCGTGCTGACGGGCGACGAGTCCTCCGTAGTATCATTGAGTGTACTCCAAGTGTCTGTGATTGGCGACGAGTCTGTCACAGCAACTAGAGTATGAGTTGAGCCGAGTACGGTGAGACCTGTACTTGAGCTGACGGCTAGTGATTGAGCCGAGTACGGTGAGACCTGTACTCGAGCTGACGGCTAGCAATTGAGCCGCATACGGTGAGATCTGTATCCGCCCTGACGGGTGACGAGCCCTTTGCGATGCCTTCACTACGCTTCTCAAACTATAATATCGTATGAGAATAACTAGGATTGACGACCCTAGAATGGATCATGTTGGGAATGATACAAGGGAGGTACCTTAGTTTCCCAATACTGCTGGTTGAAATGGACTAATAAAAACTTGGTAATCATGAGCATCATCGCACCGCATGTGCTTTGTAGATGTGGCGCACTGAGGGAGTTAGCATTCGCGAACGTAAGATGATGTCGCTTGAGGGTGGTTTGGCAAGGGCATACAACATCATGTCATATCATTTTTGCACTTAACAAGAGTAGTTAGAAATGTTTGATTTGTACTGCTTTATCATTACTGCTTGATTGATTTGATAACATGTTAACTTATGCTTTATTGTTCCACTGAGTTAGCTACTCACTCCCACGTTACGGGATGGTGTTTGCAACACCCACCAGACTCTGTCGCAGGTGTAGATGGCGCCTTGGTTCAGGAGACGGAGCCCGACTTTGATGCGGATCAGGAGGAGTTCTCCTTTATGCAGTATTTCGACGGCTTTGCTTAGGCCAGCTGCATCGCGGGATTTTCAGGGCCTTTCTTGAGGATTGTATTTTGATTTTTGACTTAGAAACGATACATGTATATTGGTACTCAGTTAGTACTCATACTCTGGAGTTCATAAAATTTTGTTACTTTACATACTTTGAATATAAAATTTCAGTCTTCCGCTTGCCTTTATACAATTGAACTGGAGTATGAATTACTGTTTTGGTATAATCTCATTCATGTTTATTGCGCTAACTCAGACAACATTTAACCATCATTGTGTATGTTGCATAAGTGATGCGTTGGAACTCGGGAGTTGAGTTCATACTCGACCCCCAAATTTCAGGGCGTTACACTAGGTTTTGAGATGTATCCTAAGTTTTTAGGTAATGTAGCGTTAACGGTTCTACTCGTTTTAGGTCTTACCGATCGTATTTAAAGTGATTAGCGATAATTTCACAGGTAATCTCTGAAATGGCCAAGCTATATGTCCTAGAGGGGGGGGGGGGGGGGGTGAATAGGACTATGCCAACTTTTAAGATAAATACAACGGAATTAACCGAAATAGATAGCCAAATAAAGAAATACAATTCGCAATGCTGAAATGAAAGGCACCCTCAAAATTTAAGTCTTGAGAGGTTGATACAAATGTTGTTCTAAAGACAACCTTACACCAAAAACCAAGGGTTTATGGTAGGACAACCTTATTTCTAGAAAAGTCTTTGTATCAAGAACTCAAACTGAAGAGGAATAAATAAATGATCTCAAAACAATAGAGGAATAACAAGAAATAAATTCAAAACTATTACAACATTCACATCCACATATACATCCCACAAATGAATAATCAAATATAGGAAAATAAAGCACACATGCACACAACAAAAAGAGTTATAGTGGTTCGCCTATGTGTACACCAACTGTTCAACAACAGCCACACAGCTACTCTACCCCTAATATCCTCACACAGGGGATATCAACGTTCACTATCAAAGATAGGTTTTCCAGGTTCACCTAAAACCTTCACAATTGTGTCTTTCTCTGTGGGCTTACACAATTAAAAAAAACCCCACTTCTGAGTTTTCCTGGCCTCCTCAGATAACCAATATAATGAGATTTTTCTGGCAAATCTCAAAAGAAAACCAAATAAAGTAAATTACACAAAATGTAAAATACCTGAATTTTTTCTTTGTTGTAGCAGCCCGGAAAAACCAGATCAGAGTAGTGATTCGAATGTCCAAGTTCAATATCCAATACTCACTTTACAATGGTTCTAGGTTCTAATTGATTTTAAATTAAACCAAATGGGCTAGCTTTAATTGATTTTGATTTCAGAAAAAGGAAAACAACACTTCCTCTTATCAGATTAGATTGGAATATAAGAAACAAAATCAATTTAAAAAGCTAAAGAAAGAAAATATTAAATATGCACACTTAGCTTAAATGGAACATAGACTTATCTCTCAGAAGGCTGAATTAAATTACCTTGAATTGCTTCTTTTATTCTGAGATTCGTGCTCTATTTATAGGTGAGCAAATCATGTCTTCGACTAGTCTAGCAGTCGCTACGACTGGTCGTAGGACCAACGGAAATTTGAAAATTCGAGCGCGATAAGATAAGGCAGTTTCACGACTGGTCGTAGGTAATCTACGACTGGCCGAAGGACACCTTAGACTGGTCGAAGGTTGCTCACGACTAGTCAAGGCAAGTCAAATTTCAATGCTATAGTTTGAGTCGTAGGTCTACGATAGGTCGAAGAAGCAGTTGACACTGTTCATACGACTAGTCGAACAGACCCAAGGACTAGTCGAAGCTTAACAGAAAATTCTAAATTTTTGCAACAAACTTACGATTGGTCCAGGCAATTCTTAGATAGGTCGAAGCAGTGCTAGGACTAGTCGAATAAAGTCCAGGACTAGTCTTAGAACAGATCAAACTCACTTATATAAAACATATGAAATATGTATCCGAAATGACCTACTCTAAAGGTCAACCTAAGGTCAAACATACCTTAATAGTGAAGTAAGGACATTGAAATTTAGATGAGTGACCTTGAGCATAGTGAAGCTTAAGATCTTGGTGTAGGTTGAACTTGAAAGCTTCTTGAGATCTTGAATTATACTTGTCTTGAACTAACTCGAACATTCTCACATTCTCGAATCTTGACTCATGAACATTGCTTGTCTATCGAAGCTTATCTTGTGAAACTTTTGTCTTGACTTGGCATATCATGACTAGAGCTTTGTTCTTCACATATGCAAGCTTCATAATAAGATACATACAGTGTCTTTGGCACCACAAATTTGACAATATAGTGAGGCAATGTAACGCCCCGAGTTTTCAAGACCCGAGTATACGACCCGTTACCCAAAAACTCGAGTGTTAACTTATAAAGAGTCAAAGTCCACATAATTTTTTTTTTTCATTCAGAGTAAGCAGATGAGCGTAGTATGGACAAATCAGACATGAAGAAAAGTTGCATTATCATTTAAATATATAAGAAGCTGCTCATAATGACTTATCAAACCAATGTTCCCATTCTTACAATACAAAATGAAATAATATTATATGTGAAATAAGGTAAGTTACAACAATCTTGGGATGTGAAATCCTTTAACAATCTTATGAATTGCATCAGCTTGCTCTACACCTGCATCAACTGTTACGGTTTGATAGTGTCAATGGCTATCGCAGTGAAGAGCACCCTCTAAGATTACGCACTAATCATTCATAATCCAATATAGATTGCAAGTCATGAAATTGGATACACTAAACAGGGCATTTTATAATCATACTCATATTAAGAAAATCTCACCAATCAATAGAATTTCATCACAAGCAAAATATAACGGCACTTGTAATATAAGGAAATATGTCTAAATAACCAAACAATCAAACATATGATTTTCTATTGCGCCCGAAATCACATTGTACGTGAACTCTGCAAGATGGCTAGAAAATCGAGAAGCGAACTTCGGCTCCACCCGAAAATCATGGTACAAGTGGAATTCGCAAGGCAAATAGAAAAGCACCCTTTAAACCCCCACTTCTTCTTGAGATCATGTCGTACGTGAACTCCGCAAGATGGCTAGAAAATCGTTAAGCGAACTTTGGCTCCACCCGAAAATTAGGGTACGACTGACACCGCAGATGAAGAGACAATCAACAAAAAAACTCTAGACCACCCGAAAATCATGTCGTATGTGAACTCTGCAAGATGGCTAGAAAATCGCTTAGCAAACTTCGGCTCCACCCGGAAATCATGGTACGACTGAAATCCGCAAGATGACTAGGAAATAACGGATGTGTAAATGTAACCAATAAGCAACAAAGGGCACTAGTGACACATCCAAGCCATAAGGGCAAATGTGAACCGCAAGATCATAAGTACAAGGTAAGTTCCGTTCAGTTCATCATTCAAGCACAAGTGGTAGCATACAAATAAATTAATACATATACAATAAAGGATAACATGTTATCATCGAGCCATTCATGCATTTTGCAATTTAAAAGAAACGATTATCATCCAATACATGAATTAACTATACCACGAGTTAGCATATTCTATAGTAAAGTAAGAAACTCAGTTAAGGGAATCATGCCATTATCCATATCTAGATTGATGAAATCAAGTGGGAAGCTCAAAGGGTAAGTCCTCACCTTAGTCTTGAACCGCCTGCACCATTGCTAAGAAGTGAGTGCTTCCTTGGAATCAATTCCTACCATCAATTGCAAAGTTGTACAATTAGACCCAAGCTTACACACTACTTAGGGTTAGGGTCTTAACCTAGCAGTTGAGTTACCCAGGCCTAGGGTTTGGATTACCTAAGTTTAAGGTTTTATCCATTAATCAAATCTTAAACTTGTTTAGAGTTTGAAACCTAACTCATATAATTCAATTTATAATAATATTAGAATGAGGTAAATATAATTAATAATTGTCTATTAACAACACTAATCTTAAAATCAATATCCTACTAATGACAAAATAAAAAATAGCATTAATAATGATAATTGTTAATATCAAGTATCTGTAATAACTAATACTAGTAAAATTAACCTACTAATGGTTAACCATATTTAATAATCGCAATAATTATAGTAACGCTAATGATGATGATAATTAATAATAGAATTATAATTGATGATAATAGTTACCATAACACTAATTAATACATCGTAATATTAATTATAATTTTTAGTCAATAGCATCAAAATAACATTAATTATTACAACAAGTAGAAAATAATAATGATATTATTAATAACAAGTAACTATTAACCAATCTGATTGGCGAAAGGGAATGAAGATTTTCACCTTGTCGACTCGGTTCGAGTCGAGTTGGCTCGTTTCAACACAACTGCCAACACCTCACCTTCTCTGTTAGTTCTCTGTCTTTTCTCTCCTTTTCCTCAACTTTCTATGGCATGACCAGCAAGGTTACCAGGCCCATAGCTTAGCCAACAACTTGCCCTGATTCAAGTAAAATGAGTCAACAGTGAGTTAACTCGATCCCAACCTGAGTCAACTCAGTGACTCACCTTCTCTTCTTCTTCCTTTTTCTTCCTTTCTCTCTCTCTCCCTTTTTCTCTCTTTCTTCCCTTTTTCTTTCTTTTCTTATTTTTTTCTCCCCTGTTGGAATACCAGCTGGACTAGGCCACTCGACCCAGTCAACTTAGTTCCAAAACCGAGTCGACTCGGTTTTTGACCAGACACCAGCTCCAAGCTGCCTTCTCTCCCTCTTTTCTTCTCTCCTCTCCTCTAGCTTCTCCTTCTTCCTTCCTTTCCTTTCTTCCTGGCATGTCCAGTGAGATTGCTGGACCAAGACTGGACCGGTACTCTCGCACCAGCGAGTCAACGACTCGCCCGACTCGACCACAGCCGCACACCCCCACGCTCACCCATTCCTTTTCTGTTTCTTCTTTCTCTCTCACTTCTTCTTTTCCTTTCTCTTTTTCTTCTTCTCCCCTCCTACTACTGAAAACACCCAGCAGAGGCTGGCAACCCGACCTGACTCAGGTTCGGCCCAGTTTGAGTGGGTACGGTGCAACAACCGCACCTCTTCATTCCCTTCTCCTTTCTTCCTCTCTTTTCTCTCCTACTTCTCATCTCTCTCTTTTCCTTCTCCACACCAAGGACATCATCCAACATTGAAAACCCGAAGAACGGCGTGCACGAACTGAGCTAACTCGGTTTGAAGTGGCGGGGAAGACGATCAGCGTCCATGACAGATTTGGATGCGGGCCACCATCCTTCGAAACGATGTTGCTGGAGGGTCTAGTTCTTCCACGTGATGCTTGTGGGAGAAAAAACGAAGTCCCAGCAGTGTTTTTGCGGTGGGTTCGAGCTTTGAGAGAAACAAATGAGTTTTCATTAAAAGATGAAGAGCGACGGATAAACCGACTGTTGCTCGATCCTTCCTTATTTTAAGCGTGCCCTGAACTCTCCCTAATCCGTTAGATCGAAGTTAAACGGCCTGGATTCATTCTGTGGCAGGGAGAGACTGTTGGCGCCAGAAAACCAGCGTCGGTTTCTACTGACAGCCCTAATCGGCGTGAATGGCAGTGGGTGGCTGAGATGAACCTATGTGGAGGGCTATGATTCGACGATTTCTCCTCACGCGGACCGCCAGAGTGGAGAGAAAACCGGGCTTTCCATTTTTGGAAAGGGAAGAAGCACATACAGCCTTCTTCCGCTGGCGTTTGAGATCGCGTGGGTGGGATCCAACGGTTGAAACTATCGGGGGTTGGTAGGACCATTGTCTTGGAATTTATGAACGATTTGAATCAGCTAAGTGTCCGCTGTTGGTGGGCCACCGATCCACGCACGAAAATAGCTGTTTTAAACAGCGTAAGCGGGAAGCAAGGAGAGAAATCTCCTTTTTTTGGTGCTACACGGGTCAGACGCGCTCTGACCGAGTGCAGAGTTCAGCGCAGCGCGGGAGTACACAGCCTGTGTACTCCCAACTCAGAGTGGGGCCCACTATGATCCTTTTGCCAGATCCATTTCATTGACTAACCTCTATTGGTCCTAATAGGCCATTAGTCCAAAATTTGGGCAGATCCGAACTCAGGTGGACCATACTTCTGATTCAGGGTCCTTAGTTATAGGTTTTATTAATCCAACGGTTAGATTATATCTGAATGTGGTCATCAACGGTTACAAAGGTTTATAGTTCAATTTAGAAGGAATTTGTCAAGTACGTCTATGGTTCGTCAATCCTATATCCCAATTGGGCACACGATAATGAACTTGAATGGTTGGATCGCTTCAACACCGACCGTTAGTGGTCCATCAAGATGTCTACTAAAAATCTAGCCCGATCATTCGACTTCATAGGCCTAGGTACAACATCTGACTAAAGATTTGGCAGATCCATAGATTAGGTGGGCCATACTCCACCAATTCGAGCTATTTCATCTGCTTACGTTAATTTGATGGTCAGATCGGGTGACCTAAGTCCTATTATTAAATTGAACGGTTCAATTTTTATATAAAGTGATTGAAATCCTAACATAGGTGCCCCCTCACATTCTAGTGGTGTTTTGTTCTCTATTCAAGTTTGTAGCTGATAAACAGTGGACCTCATATTCACAGCTTCTAGTTTAAGGTGTAAGGTTATATCCTATCTATTTAAAGAGAATGAATTCTTAAAGATAGGCCTCTTAGTTGATGTGAAGGTCCATTTTAAAAATAGATGGTTGGATGGCTTGATTTGCCGATCAAGGAGATTTAAAACCCAAAAAAATAAACCTTTCTTGTGATGTGATGGTCCATCTTTAAAGATAATGGATGGATGACCTGATCTAAGGATGAGGATCCTTCTAATGGTCAAATTTGGGTTAGATCGAAAGCGAACATCTAGATGAATCCGATTTGTGTTTGAATTAGACTCGATAGTCATGGTAACACCCGAGTATTGAAAAGTACGGGGTGTTACAATCTACCCTCCTTAAAGAGAATTTCATCCCCGAAATTCAATACTCCTACCTTAAATAGGGCAAAGAAAATCTATTTTCCTTATATCTAACCATTCACTACTTTCCCCGTGAAGCATGTTTGTATGTGCAAGTGTTCATGACTGACTACTAGGACTGGGGTTGTTACAATCTACCCCCCCTTAAAGAAGAATCTCGCCCACGAGATTCAATCATGCTCATCCCATTTTCCTTCGGTTTCAACTATGATCAAGGGTTTGATCATAAGACTTAAAGAAGAGTTTTGCTACTATTCTATATTTATATAACTGTGTGTGCATGTTTGAAGTTCACGATGAAAGTTCCACATCATCTAAAAGAAGTTTAGTAGTTTTATGTTTTCGGTATTCAGGTTAACACAAACAGACGGTTATGGTTGGTCTGAGCCTGATACAATGATCTTTTGCCTAATCAGGGCAGTGGGTTCCTTGGTATCCATTCCTAATCCTAGTGAACCTCGACCTTCTGCTTGATCAGGGCATTGAGGTCGTTAGAATCCTCTAGGATTTAGAATTTGAATCAAACCGCGTATACTTCGTTTAAATATGATTTCGTCAGTCCGTGAACCCGATTATTCAGGATTTTATTTTATTTTTTATTATTTTTTTGAAATTACATAATCTCCTATTTTAACAAAGGACAAGTCTATGATGGCCCAGCACGCCTCCATGCGCACTCTGATTATCTAAGCATTATGGAAATTTAAATTATAGTCCCGAGTATGTATTTTTAGGTTCAGTGAGTGCACATGTCCGATCTAATGTACAGTACGGTGGTTAGTTGTTTCCCTATGATACCGGAGTTTAGTTCCTAATTTCAAACAACTATAGTCAGAATAAGCAGATGAGCGTAGTATGGACAAATCAGACATGAAGGAAAGTTGTATTATCATTTAAATATATAAGAAGCTGCCCGTAATGACTTATACAAACCAATGTCCCCATTCTTACAATATAAAATGAAATAATATTATATGTGAAATAAGGTAAGTTACAACCATCTTGGGATGTGAAATCCTTTAGCAATCTTATGAACTGCATCAGCTTGCTCTACACCTGCATCAACTGTTACGATTTGATAACGTCAATAGCTATCGCAGTGAGGAGAACCCTCTAAGATTACGCACTAATCATTCATAATCCAATAGATTGCAAGTCATGAAATTGGATACACTAAACAGGGCATTTCATAATCATACTCATATTAAGAAAATCTCACCAATCAATAGAATTTCATCACAAGCAAAATATAATGCCAGTTGTAATACAAGGAAATATGTCTAAATAACTTAAACAATCAAACATACGATTTTCTATTACGCCCGAAATCACATTGTATGTGAACTCTGCAAGATGGCTAGAAAATCGAGAAGCGAACTTCGGCTCCACCCGAAAATCATGGTACAAGTGGAATTCGCAAGGCGAATAAAAAAGCACCCTTTAAACCCCAACTTAATCCCAAGATCATGTCGTACTTGAACTCCGCAAGATGGCTAGAAAATCGTTAAGCGAACTTTGGATCCACCCGAAAATTAGGGTACGACTGACACCGCAGATGAAGAGACAATCAACATAAAAACTCTAGACCACCCGAAAATCATGTCGTATGTGAACTCTGTAAGATGGCTAGAAAATCGCTTAGCAAACTTCAGCTCCACCCGGAAATCATGATACGACTGAAATCCGCAAGATGACTAGGAAACAACGGATGTGTAAATGTAACCAATAAGCAACAAAGGGCACTAGTGACACATCCAAGCCACAAGGGCAAATGTGGACCGCAAGATCATAAGTACAAGGTAAGTTCCGTTCAGTTCATCATTCAAGCACAAGTGGTAGCATATAAATAAATTAATACATATACAATAAAGGATAACATGTTATCATCGAGCCATTCATGCATTTTGCAATTTAAAAGAAATGGTTATCATTCAATACATGAATTAACTATACCACGAGTTAGCATATTCTATAGTAAAGTAAGAAACTCAGTTAAGGGAATCATGCCATCATCCATATCCAGATTGATGAAATCAAGTGGGAAGCTCAAAGGGTGAGTCCTCACCTTATTCTTGAACCGCCTGCACCATTGCTAAGAAGTGAGTGCTTCCTTGGAATCAATTCCTACCATCAATTGCAAAGTTGTACATTAGACCCAAGCTTACACACTACTTAGGGTTAGGGTCTTAACCTAACAGTTGGGTTGCCCAGGCCTAGGGTTTGGATTACCTAAGTTTAAGGTTTTATCCATTAATCAAATCTTAGACTTGTTTAGAGTTTGAAACCTAACTCATATAATTCAATTTATAATAATATTAGAATGAGGTAAAGATAATTAATAATTGTCTATTAACAACACTAATCTTAAAATCAATATCCTACTAATGACAAAATAAAAAAATAGCATTAATAATGATAATTGTTAATATCAAGTATCTATAATAACTAATACTAGTAAAATTAACCTACTAATGGTTAACCATATTTAATAATCGCAATAATTATAGTAACGCTAATGATGATGATAATTAATAATAGAATTATAATTGATGATAATAGTTACCATAACACTAATTAATACATCATAATATTAATTATAATTTTTAGTCAATACCATCAAAATAACATTAATTATTACAACAAGTAGAAAATAATAATGATATTATTAATAACAAGTAACTAATGACCAATCTGATTGGTGAAAGGGAATGAAGATTCTCACCTTGTCGACTCGGTTCGAGTCGAGTTAGCTCGTTTCAACACAACCGCCAACACCTCACCTTCTCTCTTGCTTCTCTGTCTTTTCTCTCCTTTTCCTCATCTTTCTACAGCATAACCAGCGAGGTTACCAGGCCCATAGCTTAGCCAACAACTTGCCCTGATTCAAGTAAAATGAGTCAACAGTGAGTTAACTCGATCCCAACCTGAGTCAACTCAGCGACTCACCTTCTCTTCTTCTTCCTTTTTCTTCCTTTCTCTCTCTCTCTCTCCCTTTTTCTCTCTTTCCCTTTTTCTTTCTTTTCTTATTTTTTTCTCCCTGTTGGAATCCCAGCTAGACTAGGCCACTCGACCCAGTCAACTAAGTTCCAAAACCGAGTCGACTCGGTTTTTGACCGGACAGCAGATCCAAGCTGCCTTCTCTCCCTCTTTTCTTCTCTCCTCTCCTCTAGCTTCTCCTTCTTTCTTCCTTTCCTTTCTTCCTGGCATGTCCAATGAGATTGCTGGACCAAGACCCGACCGGTGCTCGCATCAGCGAGTCGACGACTCGCCTGACTCGACCACAGCCGCACACCCCCACGCTCACCCATTCCTTTTTTGTTTCTTCTTTCTCTCTCACTTCTTCTTTTCCTTTCTTTTTTTCTTCTTCTCCCCTCCTACTACTGGAAACACCCAGCAGAGGCTGGCAACCCGACCTGACTCAGGTTCGGCCCGGTTTGAGTGGGTGCGGTGCAACAACCGCACCTCTTCATTCCCTTCTCCTTTCTTCCTCTCTTTTCTCTCCTACTTCTCATCTCTCTCTTTTCCTTCTCCACACTAGGGACATCATCCAACATTGAAAACCCAAAGAACGGCCTGCATGAACTGAGCTAACTCGGTTTGAAGTGGCGGGGAAGACGATCGGCGTCCATGGCAGATTTGGATGCGTGCCACCATCCTTCGAAACGATGCTGCTGGAGGGTCTAGTTCTTCCACGTGATGCTTGTGGGAGAAAAAACGAAGCTCCAGCAGTGTTTTTGTGGTGGGTTCGAGCTTTGAGAGAAACGGATGAGTTTTCATTGAAAGGTGAAGAGCGATGGATAAACCGACTGTTGCTCGATCCTTCCTTACTTTAAGTGTGCCCTGAACTCTCCCTGATCCGTTAGATCGAAGTTAAACGGCCTGGATTCATTTTTTGGCAGGGAGAGACTGTTGGAGCAATAAAACCTGCGTCGGTTTCCACTAACAGCCCTAATCGGCGTGAATGGCAGTGGGTGGCTGAGATGAACCTACGTAGAGGGATATGATTCGACAATTTCTCCTCACGCGGATCGTCAGCGTGGAGAGAAAACCGGGCTTTCCATTTTTGGAATGGGAAGAAGCACAAACAGCCTTCTTCCGCTGGAGTTTGAGATCACGTGGGTGGGATCCAACGGATGAAACTATCGGGGGTTAGTAGGACCATTGTCCTGGAATTTATGAACGATTTGGATCAGCTAAGTGTCCGTTGTTGGTGGGCCACCGATCCACGCACGAAAATAGCTGTTTTAAATAGCGTGAGCGGGAAGCAAGGAGAGAAATCTCCTTTTTTTGGTGCTACACGGGTCATACACGCTTTGACCGAGGGCAGAGTTCAGCGCGGCACGGGAGTACACAGCCTGTGTACTCCCAACTCAGACGTGGGGCCCACTATGATCTTTTGCCAGATCCATTTCATTGGCTAGCCTCTATTGGTCCTAATAGGCCATTAGTCCAAAATTTGGGCAGATCCAAACTCAGGTGGACCATACTTCTGATTCAGGGTCCTTAGTTATAGGTTTTATTAATCCAACGGTTAGATTATATCTGAATGTGGTCATCAACGGTTACAAAGGTTTATAGTTCAATTTAGAAGGAATTTGTCAAGTACGTCTATGGTTCGTCAATCCTATATCCCAATTGGGCACACGATAATGAACTTGAATGGCTGGATCGCTTCAACACCGACCGTTAGTGGTCCATCAAGATGTCTACTAAAAATCTAGCCCGATCATTCGACTTCATAGGCCCAGGTACAACACCTGACTAAAGATTTGGTAGATCCATAGTTTAGGTGGGCCATACTCCACCAATTCGAGTTATTTCATCTGCTTACGTTAATTTGATAGTCGGATCGGGTGACCTAAGTCCTATTATTAAAATGAACAGTTCGATTTGTATATTAAAGTGATTGAAATCCTAACATAGGTGCCCCCTCACATTCTAGTGGTGTTTTGTTCTCTATTCAAGTTTGTAGCTGATAAACAGTGGACCTCATATTCATAGCTTCTAGTTTAAGGTGTAAGGTTATATCCTATCTATTTAAAGAGAATGAATTCTTAAAGATAGGCCTCTTAGTTGATGTGAAGGTCCATTTTGAAAATAGATGGTTGGATGACTTGATTTGCCGATCAAGGAGATTTAAAACCTAAAAAAATAAACCTTTCTTGTGATGTGATGGTCCATCTTTAAAGATAATGAATGGATGACACGATCTAAGGATGAGGATCCTTCTGATGGTCAAATTTGGGTTAGATCGAAAGCGAACATCTAGATGAATCTGATTTGTGTTTGTATTAGACCCGATAGTCATGGTAACACCCGAGTATTGAAAAGTACGGGGTGTTACAGGCTATCAACTATAGCACTTACAATCTCATTTAACACTTAATTAATTCTCGTCTAATTTCCAAGGGATTTGGTCCTTAGTGATTTCTGCCTGAGGTGATACTCGGGTCTTTGTACGGATTTTTTCAAGACATTTCAATCTACTCCCCTTAAAGAAAATTTTCATTTTCAAAATTAGTACCTTTTCGTACTCCTTGAGAATCTGAGGGTAGTTCTTGCGAACCTCGGTTTCTGTTTCCCAAGTAGTCTCTTCCTCAGTGTGGTGTGTCCACAGAACCTTCACAAGTGGAATTACTTTACTGCGCAACACCTGCTCCTTCCTATCTAGAATACGCGTCGGTCGCAGTACATAAGTAGCATCTTCACTCAACTGTACCTACTCCCATCTGATAATGTGGGAAGGGTCAGTAACGTATTTCTTCAACATCGACACATGAAACATGTTGTGCACACCTACGAGTGGTGTGGGAAAACCAAGGCAGTACGCTACCACACCCACTCGATCTAGTATCTGGAATGGGCCAATGAATCTCGGCGTGAGCTTCCCTTTCTTCCCAAACCGAAGGACTCCATTCATTGGGAAAACTTTCAGGAATACGTGGTCCCTTACCTCAAACTCTAACTGTTGCTACCTCGTATCGGCGTAACTCTTCTTTCTGCTCTACGCTGCCAGAAGTCGACGCCAGATAATGTCAATCTTCTCTGAGGTCGCCTGTACTAACTCTGGGTCAATCAAACTCTTCTCGGCAACCTCTGCCCAGCAATGCGGTGTTCGACAGGGGCGCCCATACAAGGTCTCATAGGGGGCCATGCCAATACTCACCTGGAAGCTGTTGTTATAGGCGAACTCAGCATAAGGAAGACAGTCGTCCCAACTGTCCTTGAAATCAAGCATGCAAGCTCGTAGCATATCTTTCAACACTTGATTCACCCGTTCTGTCTGCCCGTCCGTCTGTAGGTGGAACACGGTACTAAACTTCAACTTCACACCCATTGCTTCCTAGATACGAGTCTAGAAGATAGATGTGAATCGCGTGTCTCGGTCTGACACGATCTCCATGAAAACTCCATGCAGACGTACTATCTCCTTGATGTACAGTCTGGCCAAATCGTCTGCTGACTTCGAAGATCTAATAGGGAGAAAATGAGCCGATTTTGTCAACCTGTCCATAATCACCCATATGGAGTCATGTCCCTTCCTCGTCTTCGGTAGCCCTGAGATAAAATCCATAGAGATGTAATCCCATTTCCATTCTGCTATGGGCATGGGCTGAAGCAGTCCAGGAGATCGGCGATGCTCTACCTTGACCTGTTAGCACGTGAGACAATGTGAGACATAGTCTGTTTTGTGGGCCTTCATGTTGTCCCACCAGTACGACCTCTTCATGTCTCGATACATCTTCGTACTACCAGGATGCATTGCCATCTTCGAATTGTGAGCAACTTCGAGTACATCCCTTCACAAGTCATGAAGATTTGGGACGCATAGGTGGCCACGATAACGTAAACCCTCATCCATACCAACTCTCCATTCTGAGTCTTCCTCATCACTAACCCGCTATCTCATCTTCGCCAATAGCTCATCGTCTCCCTGAGCCACAATAATCCTGTTATCAATGAGTGACTGAACCCGAATATGTGCGATGCTCTCGAACGGCTCCTCTACCGTAAGTTTCTGCTCAAAGTCCCACACAAACTCTACCATATCCCATTTTGCTATCATCAGTGGAGCCGTAAATATTATCGTCTTCTTACGGCTCAACTCGTCTACCACAAGGTTGGCCTTGCCAGGATGGTAGGAGACCTCGAACTTGAAGTCCTTCAAGGTTTCCATCCACCGTTGCTGCCTCATATTCAAGTCTCTTTGTGTGAATATGTATCTAAGGCTCTTGTGGTCGCAAAAGAGCTTGAACTCCTCTCCATAGAGGTAATGTCTCCAGAGCTTCAATGTAAAGATAACGGCCACTAACTCCAGGTCGTGCGTAGGGTAGTTCTCCTCGTGTTTCCTTAACTGTCACAATGCATAGGTAATAACCCTGTGCTTCTGCATCAGAACACAACCCAAACCAACGTGAGATGAGTCAGTGTATATCGTATACTTGACCCCTTGCTCTGACAATACTAGCACAGGGGCAGATGTCAACTTGTCCTTTAGCTCCTAAAAAGTTGCTTATGCCTTCTCATTGCAACCAAACTTAAGATCCTTCTGAGTGAGCTGAGACAACAGTCTGGCTATCTTGGAAAAGTCCCTAATGAATCGGCAATAGTAGCCAGCAAGTCCCAGAAAGCTCCACACTTCAGTAACCGAACCGGGCTACTCCCAGTCCTGAACTGCAGCTACCTTAACAAGGTCCACAACTATCCCTTCCTTGGACACTACATGTCCTAGGAACTTCACTTCTTCTCTCCAGAAGTCACACTTCTTGTACTGCGCAAACGACTGGTTCTTTCTAAGCGTATCAAAGACTGCTTGTAAGTGCTCCTCATGATCTTCCCGACTCTTGGAGTATATCAGGATGTCATCTATGAACACGATGACGAATCGGAAAAGATATGGCCGAAACACCCAGTTCATCAATTCCATGAACATGGCCGGTGCGTTTGTGAGTCCAAACGACATCACAAGGAACTCGTAGTGCCCAAAACTGGTCCTGAAAGCTATCTTCTGCACGTTCTCATCCCTGACGCGCAACTGGTGATACCTTAACTGTAAGTTAATCTTCGAGAAATATTGTGCCCCCTTCAACTGGTCGAACAGATCATCTATCCTGGGCAAAGGATACTTGTTCTTCACTATCACTTGGTTCAACCTGCGATAATCAATACACAATCATAGTGATCCATCCATCTTCTTTACAAACAGCATAGGTGCTCCCCAAGGAGATACACTCGGTCGTATGAAACCTGAATCCAACAGATCATCGATCTATCTCCTTAGTTCCTCCATCTCACATGGAGGCATATAATACATCGAAAGAGATATAGGTGTCGCACCAGGCACCAGGTCAATAGTAAAATCGATCTCGCACTGAGGAGGTAATCTAGGAATCGTCCTGAACATGTCCGCAAAATCCTGAACTACGGGCGTGTTCCCCAATATCGGACCATCAACATGCTCTAGCAGGGTAGAATAATAACTAACTCGGCAGGGCCAACAGACCTGAACTGAAAAAGTAAAGGTCGTGCCCTCGGGTGTACAGGCAGTCACTACTTTGGTATTGCAATCGATCTCAGCCTTCATCTCGGTGAGCCAATCCATACCGAGGATAACATCGTAATGATGTAGTGGGGCAATGATTAGGTCAACGAGTACCGTCCTGCTTCCTAAATCTATCGAGCATTCCTTACACATCTTGGTAACGTCTGAAAAGGTCCCTGTGGCGGTAAGGATCCTCACCCCCTTCATAGGAGCTGTATTCAACAACAGTCGCTTGACTGTTGCGCATGATATGAGCAAGATAGTGGACCTGGTGTCCACCAATAAGAAGACCGGCATACCTTGGATATGCGCTGTAACTTCAAAGGCCGGGGGTGATGTAACTACTGTCTCGGATGCCTTAGCTGCAAGTGAGTGCACCCGAGCTTGTTGAGAACGGTTCAGCTGTGGTGCCATAAGTCACAGGGGTGGCCTAAATCGAGGTGCAGGCGGCCGAAAAGATGGATGTGCTAGTGCTAACCGTAGAGGTGGGCCGAAATAGCTTGTGGAAGCTGGCGGTTGATCCTCTGAGGCAGCGAGAAGTCGTTGTCCCTCATCTTGGTGAAGCAGTAAGTGTCAGAATGGCTCGACCTCTTGCAGTAAGTGCACCACAAGTCTGATCACCTCGTCGGGGCAGGTGGAGCTGTAAGTCTGGGAGGCAAGTCTGCACGGGGCATCTTGCAGAGGAAAGGCCTGCTCTGGAGATCTGGTCAAGGCCTCTGACCCATGGGTGCATGCGTGTGAGATAGTCTATCCCCATCCTTCTCTGCCCGTAGGGACATGCTCACTAGCTCAGCATAGTGAGGTATGCTAGCGTAGCACATCTTCGAGCGTATCTCGGGTCGCAACCCCTCAGAAAACCGTCGCATCCTCATCGGGTCATTAGCTAAGATCAACGGAGCATACCTAGCCAGCTCCTAAAAGTGCCCTAGTTTGTCAAGTTACGTGAGTGGTTAGTCAGACTATCTACAGAGCTCGATAAGAAGATCAATTCAAGCGTCTGCCTCAACCGGATGTGTGCAACCTCATCACAGGTAAATCTAAAGCCTCACATCCCATGACCCAAAAACACCAGGTGAAGAAAATCCTTAAAAACAAGTTAGAAATCATAGGGTTTTAAGGTGAGAAAACTTTTTCAAAATAGGAAAATCTCTAAGTTTTTCTCGCCTTGTCGATTTTATCGAAACACCTCGATATGATCGACCTACTCTGTCGATGTCCTCAATACCTTAAACGATATTATCGATGTGAGGACCAAAAGTGTCAAGAAACTAAATATTCATCTGGACGGATTTATCGATGTATCGATACACCTATCGATATCATCGATATAAGCACTAAATATGTCCAGCAACTGCACAACATATCTGGACAAATTATCGATGTATCGATACACCTATCCATATCATCGATATTCAAATCTCGAGTCCATCGAGAACGGCTCGATAAGATCGACAGGCAGATTTTCGACCCCCCTGTTTTTTAATGAAAATCTCAAATTCCTTCGATATATCGATGCTTTTCCGATATGATCTGAAATCAAATATCGATAACATCGAAAGTCGATCGATGATATCGATCGAGGGCGCGCATTTCTCACAACAAATATTTCATGTCATTTTTAACTATGATCGAGGGCCCTTCGATAGAATCGATATTCAAATATCGATGATATCGGCACCAGGTCGATTGCATCGAACAAGGTCATAAACTGTCTAACAAGCTTAAAGATAATAGCTGGATTTATCGATGCCTCGACTCTGATCTCGATATCATCGACATTCAAATTTCGATGATCTCGATGGTTCCCCGATCATTCATGAAAACCTGAAATATTTCAAAAATCAAGTCTCTCTCAATTTTCAAGTGTCGATGGATAGAACCTGTCATCGATGGAATTGGAGTTCGAAATCCGATGACATTGACAATAGTTTTGATTCATAGACCAATTGGCAAAGAGTTTCAAAAGCGTATGACATTGAGTCCGAGTCATCGAGTAGACCATCGATGCTATCGCGAGTATACACTCGATGATATCGAACTCTGTCATAACTGTGACCGTTTTATATCCGTTGGAACTTTTTTCCTATATATAGAGGACTTGTCTTTTGTTGCTGTGAGAGAAAGGAGAGAGAGCTTTTGTGTGTTTCAACTTATATCTTATATCCTAAGCCCTTTCTCTCAAGGGAGTTCATCCTCCAATCCACCCTCACCATTGACATTCAATAGAGTGGATTAGGGAATGAACTTTCGCATTCAAGGATCTAGCTACACCTTAATCGCAATCTAACCATCATATCATTAAGGATCGATAAGTGATGCATTAATTGGATACTCTACTTATAGAAAATCTTTAGAGAAGTAAGATTCCATCATAACCTTGACCCAACCCGAAGCCGAGTATTGGTACATCACTCTGTGTTGCGGATCAAGGGAGCAGAAGACTCTTCGTCAACAAGGAGGAGGAGATCTTTAGCACTGTGCTAAACGGGACTCATCAGCTTATTTGTAATTATCCAGAGTCCAAGAGGACACTTGTGATCATTCCTTTCTAGGATTAGGTCTTAAGTGGTTCTCACCCTCTGAAGTCCTCAAGGAGGCCTCCGGCGGGAGTGTACGTGGTGGGTACGTTGTGTGGACCCTTGCTTTATGGAGAGCATAAACATCTGGTTTGGAGTAAACCAGTAAAACTCTGGGTTTTAGGTGAACCAGGTAAAACCTTAGGGTTTGAGGTCAACCGTGTAGAAACCTCCAGTAGGGTCTTATGGAAGATCCTTAGCCAGTGTGCCTAAAAGTGGGTGTGTTGTGTTGACCTTTGCTCGTGAGAGCATAAACAGTCAGCCTCAGTGTAGGTTGTAAAGGTTGAAGGTGAACCTGATTTAAAACCTTAGGTTAGAGGTGAACCATGTGAAACCTCCTTAGTGAAATCCAGTACACTCAAGGGATGATTGCAGTTGTCGGGAGTGGAGTAGACTTATCGTCGAACCACTATAAAATGACTGTGTTTGAGATTGTTATTTTTATGTTTGTGTGATTTGCTTTAATACTTCCTCATCTAAATATTTGATCACACCACACACACCTACACAGTCATATCCATCATAAGCTAGCTTGCATACTGTTTACTTCTACGATAATTTCTGATTGGATCCTCTACCAGGCTTGGAAGCCAGTAGAGTTACATTTGAGTAATCCTGATTTTGCATGATCACAGGATTAGTGGAGTAGGATTTTGAAACAAGCCATAAAAACTTTTAAAAATCTTATTCACCCCCCTCTAGGACATATTGGCATATCCCTTCTTCAACTAGTGCGGTCTTTACCACCATTTCAGCTCCGTGAATCTATTCTCGTACTTTGTCACTGTCATCCCTCCTTGAAGAAGGCGAAGGAACTCTCCCTCCTTCTCATGGCGGTACGTGAGAGGGAAATACTTCTCATGGAAGCGCGACTCAAAAGCCTCCCACGTCCACACGTAACCAACAATAATGGTCCGCAGGACGCTGTCCCACCAAATGCTAGCCTTCTTCTCAAACATGCAAGTGACTAACTCCACCTGTTTTGCCTCAGTGCAGTGCAGCGGCTTCAGCATGTTAGAGATGCGGTCAAGCCAATACTCGGCCTCCTCGGGTCTGTGAGTACTCACAAAAGTGGGAGGTCGAAAGCGCTGGAATAGCTCAAACAAGCCGCTAGCATTCATGCCCCCAGCAGGATACATAGGTGATGCAGGCAGAACCACACACATATTTTGGGCAAGGGCCCTAGCAATGGTAGCAAAAAACTGCTACTACTGTTGTTGTTGCTGCTGCATCAAGAGCATCATCTGCTCCAACCTATCAGTAGGAGGAGCCGACTGAGGCACTTGGGCATCGAAGTAGATGCATGGTTCTACTCAGGAACTGATGGTGCAACAAGTGTCAGCCCATCAGTGGGGCAAGTGGCCGGCTGAGAATCCGGCATAGTCTCGTGAGTTGGGCCCAAACTGGGGTCCATATGGCTATCGCTAAGGGGAGGTGCCTCGTCAACCGAGTTGCCAAGTGTGAGACGTGTTGTACTCCGTGTGGCCTTAGGTGGCATCCCTTACATACAACATATGGTGCAACCCGTGTCAGATTCAGCACAAGATCACACTCGCATACACACATCATTTGCATTTCAAATCTAAAGAAGCTTCATGCATTTCATTTACCAAAATTGTCATAATAAATTAGATGCAGTATTACATGGACCATGACAGAAGATGCATGTGAGCTAATCTAAGCAAGGTTCACACACACTAAAACCTATAAACTACTCTACTACATTACTAAGCTTATCAAGGCTATTCATAGAAACAAGAAAATAAGCAACAAAGTAAACCAAAAGACGACTACATGTACGACTCGTCGTCAGAGTCTGGCGATGGTGGAGGTGTACCCTTATCCTGCAGACAACACGGGATAGACCTTAAGGTGCGAGACACCTTACTAAACTTCTGATTCACGAAGGCCTGATTTTCTTCAACCTTGGCTCGGGTCTGTTCAAGTTCAGCTCAGACCTGTCCGACCTCCTATCATAGGGCGGCTTGGCCCTCCACGATTCGAATCAAGAGGACTTCTAAAGTAGCTCAATCACTGTCACGCCCCTGTGCGGTGGGAGGAGAACCT
Source organism: Magnolia officinalis (assembly GCA_021015155.1). Classification (NCBI taxonomy): domain Eukaryota; kingdom Viridiplantae; phylum Streptophyta; class Magnoliopsida; order Magnoliales; family Magnoliaceae; genus Magnolia; species Magnolia officinalis. The sequence continues at coordinate 32,533,942 of JAJHSJ010000011.1, read as the reverse complement.
TCCTCAGTGCCTTTGGCCTCCTCTTCATCACTGCCTTCCTCTTCGCTGCCTTCGTCACCACTCCCTTCTGCTGACTCATCTTCCTCCTCTATCTCATTACTTTCTTCCTCATCACTTTTTATCTCATCCCCATACTCGTCAAGTCAGGCTTGACGTTGTTGAGGGTCAATCTTCATATTGTTGAGTGTAGTCTCATTAATGAAGTGGATCGGCGCAATGTCATCCATGTTAAGTCTGTAGGTAAACTCTCGAGCAATCTTTCATATGAGTCAGCCAAATGGAAGTGAGACATCGTTCCTAACAGAATGCGCCGTCTGGACTATCTGTATCAGGGCGAACGTAGGCATACACAGCTTGTCTCCCTGCCCGGCTGTATACAGGAAATCCACCATCAATCGAGTGCATTCGGTACAGTTGCCCCACCTAGGGTACACGTTATACGTGAATATGTGGTGAAGCCAGCGAAAATCGTCTGTCAACTCCGTCAACGGGAGGCTTCTGCCTTCCTTCCAGTGAGCTAATCGGCCGCAGAGGTAACGCGTGCGGCAATCTCTTTCTCGCACATTCTTGAGATACTTATCGCTAATGTGCACCTCTCTGCTCGGGATCCCCATGATCCGGGACACCAAATTTACATTGACTGTTGCTTCCCGCCTTCCCATGGGAATCTTGAACTATAGGGGCTCCAACGATGGTTCCTGTATATGGGCGTAGAAGGCTCGAACAGTGTTCTCACATATGTGAGAGTTGTCCTCGAATATGGGACCCCACCCGGTGTCCACCAGGTAGTCCATCATCGGATACAGCCCAGATAGCCCCTCATCTACATGAGCTTCAAGTACAACCCTACGACCACCAAATTGACCGTGTTCGAAGCCCACCGGTAGAACTCTCTCGAGCGAAAGTTGGGGATCAAGATCCCGCTTCGACCTTCGCTCTTGGGTGGCGCTCGTGCTAGCTTCGGCGCCCGCCTTCTTCCTTAGACGGGTAGGGTGGCTAGGCCCGACTTCATCCGTAGGAGTTCTCTTCTTTCCCATGAGGGAAAGAAGTGTGGACATTGAGAAAATCGCCGCCATGAGTTTGAAAAGAGCCATTGGAGTGAAATAAAAATGGAGGAATGGGATGGGGTGTTGGGCTTTGAGATTTTGAGACACAAGGCAGTGTTTTATGTGCTCAAATGAGAGGGATTCTGAGAGATGAGAAATGGGTTTGAAAGGAATATTGGAGAATGGGTTTTATTTAAAGAAGATGAAGAAGATGTGAGAATAGGAGAGATTTGAGAGGGAATGATGGGGTTTTGGAAGATTTGGAAAGCTTAGAAGGAGGTAAGGGGGAGAAATGAAGTAAATGGGGACATATAGAGGGGTCCCACACGTGTTTCGTGGGCCCCACATGTGTTGGGAGGTCGGCCCGACAAGCCTGAACGAACTTGAGCGCGGTGCACCACAGTTGGCGTGGCGCCTCCGTGATCCGCTGGACCCTGGCGCGGTGCCACCGTGGTGGGCGGGGCACCGCCACGGTCCGCTGGACCCGGCGCGGTACCGCCGCGGTAGGGCGGTGACCACCCCCCTCCCGGGGTGCCGTATGTGTGTGGGGTCCACTTTGGACCCCCCCGTTTTGCACCGTTTGGACCCCCTAGTCCGTTTGAGTCGTTTTGGGTCTCATCTCGCGTATATTCGTGATTTTCAGGTTTGCTTGAGTGTGGTATAAACTGGATTCTCATCTAAACCCATCGATTGAAGGTCTAGAAAAGATCTGGGGTCACCACGCATGGTCACTGTAACGTCTCGGAAAATTCCGTGCAAAGACCCGAGTGCCACCTCAGGTAGAAATCACTTAGGACCAAATCCTTTAGAAATTAGACAAGTTTAACTACGTGCTAAACTAGATTAGCTACGAAATCTGTTTGATCCACTTTCAATACGATCTACAAAACCCAAACCTTGTAGAATCATTGACGCTAGGTTACCCTAAAATCTAGGATCAATCTCATTACCCACTTGCTCTCGGGAGCACATTGAAACTCCGTATCGGATCTGGACCGCACGTTGAAAGTTCGATGACCACGAGACTAAGCGCTTAGGACCGCCTCGCTGGGCTTGACAACCATCTCGAAAATCAAATCCAGATAGTGCCCCGGGGCTATTCGCTTGAGCCCGGAGTGAAGAGTGTGAGAAAACGTGGTTTTCTTTAGAAATTAAATCTAATTTAAGTAATCTGAGACTTGTCACTTGCGGGCCAGGTATAAGCAATCAGACCGTCAGAATCTGACCCAAATACACCCTTGGATCAGGAGAAATTTCCCATACATGGCAGTGTACTTGTAACCCTGATAGAGTTTTGGTGACCGTTGAACTGAAACTGGTCCGCCACAGGCGATCTGGAAACCCGATGGAACGAAAACTTAACTCGACCTAGATCCATGGTTAGAGAGTTTAAGTCCGACCTTTGGCTCAAGGGGGGCTCCGGAAGTGCTCCGTTGAGCTGAAATAGACCCCTTTGGCTATAACTAAGTATACCTTGGCCCTGAGGCTTTTGGGCCTATATAATGACCTTAAACCTCTCCCATTCACTCCATACGAATTTGAGAAAAACCTAGAGAGAGAGAGAGTAAAGAGAGAGAAAGTGTCAGAGAAGTGGGAGCACTCCTAGGATTCAATCCCTGCCATTCTGCGTGCTTATCCATCACTACCAAATCGCTATTCCGGCGATTCTGACTTCATTTTTAGGTAAGAAAACCTAACCCTAATCTGTTCTAGGGTTTCAATTGTTACGAGTGGTGAGATATTTGACTTAACTCATGCTATAGGTTGATATACCATCGTTGACGAAGCCTTAGCATTTCTAGCGAATTCGTTATGCTTCTACGGCGTAAGGTGCAGACTATAGACGTATAGTTATGGTTTTCAAAGCTTTCAATAATGATAGATTCATGATGTGGGTGTTATTTCATATGCAAAATGCGATGTTCGTTTTGCGATTCAGTTATATATAAAAATTATGGAGTTTAGTGTATTCTGTGTCTGTGTAGAAAATACCGTATATGTACAAAATATGAAAGTATGTTTATCATGATTAACTACTGTGTGTGCATGCTTGTTGTATATGTAACAACTCCTCGGCGAAAGGATTCGCCCTAATACATGTTTTGGCCAACATACGTTATGTATGTTAATAAGTGTAGGCTAAGTGTTTGTGAAAATGCTTGTATGAGTAGATACTTAGGAGATAGTGTTTTTAGGTGGGTATTGAGATAGGATTCTCAACTACCTTAGAGATGTGTATGATTTCCTCGATGCAAGTTGTTTAGTTTAATCGCTTACTTATGAAATGTATGTGTTTGGATTTCCTGTTTACATTGTGTTTTATAGCATGCTTGTTAATATGTTTGAATTACTTGGTTAATTCTGCTCTGACTACTCTACATGCTTACTGGTTAAGCATTGAATGTGTTTGGGACTACAGTATAGTCCAGGCAATCGATAACAGACTTTGAATTCGTGGCTGCGATTCATTTGCCACGAAGGACGTGTTTGACGAACCCGAGTCATGCGTTGGTCGTCGGCAGTGGTTAGGCCACACGAAGTGCTTACGCACTTCATGTCGATCGATACGATGTGTGCTTGTATTAGTCGAGCTTGCCAAGTAATCCGATTTGCCTATTGTATGTTCACTGTGTATGGACGTTACTGTTTGAACCTAAGGTACTGAACTCACCAGTGAAACCCCATTCAACCATGGTACCTCGATCCGCTAAGACTCATGAGGCGGACATGGTGGTATGGGACACCGTGGTTGAGCTTCGGCCTACGCTGGGGCGACGAGCCTCCCCGTAGTGACCAGTGAGCAACCCAAACTCGTGACCCGAATACGGTGGTATGGGACACTGTATTCGAGCTGTCGGCCTACATTGATTTGATGACGAGCCCTTTGTAGTGACCTCAAGCATACTCTGAACCTGCGTAGAGGCGACGAGTCTTTTCGTAGTAATCAGAGTATACACTAGGCCTGTACTGATTTGGCGACGAGCCCTTTGCAGCGACCTAGAACCGCAACATCGTATGAGATTTTCTAAGACTGACGACCCTAGAATGGATCCGTGTTTGGGAATGATATAAGGGAGGTACCTTAGTTTTCCAATCCTGCTGTATGAAAAGGACTAGTAAGAACTCTGTAATTACGCTCATAACATCGCACTGCATGTGCCCCGGGTTGAAGAGCACAGAGGGAAGAAAGCATGCCACAACCTGAAGATGGTGTCGCACGAGAGAGTGAAGGCGAGGGCATGCATCATTGTTCATATCATTCTTGCATTAATAAGAGTATTTAGGATTGTTTGATTGTACTGCTTTATCATTACTGCTTGACTGAATTGATAACATGTTAACCTTTGCTCTATGATTTCACTGAGTTGATCACTCACTCCCACGTTACGGGACGGTGTTTTAAACACCAACCAGACCCTGTCTTGATTTCAGGTGACTACGTGCCCCCAGAGGTGGAGCCTGACTACTACGATGATCAGGACGAGTTCTCTTATATAAAGTTCTCCGGCAGCTTCGCTTAGGCCATCCGGATTGACGGGGCTACAGGGATTATCATTGTAGTTGTACTCTTTTGACATTTTGCTTTGAGACTATTACATGTATATGGTGACTCAGTGATGTATTCATACTCTGGAGACTGATCGTGATCTTTTAACTTATATACGTTCATTTATGTCTTTCAGTCTTCCGCTTGCGTTTTATAACTTGATCTGGAGTATGAATTATTGTTTTGGTATAATCCCACTCATGATTAATGCACTGACACAAACAACATTTAATCATAAGCATATTTGTTGCATAAGTTATGTTTTGGAACTCAGGAGTTGAGTTGCTACTCGACCCCCTATTTTCAGGGCGTTACAAGTTGGTATCAAAGCATGATTTGGATTAAACTGGACCTGGGTTATGGTCACACGCCGTACGCTGACGCAAATTCAACTTAGGTGGGTGCGAGAAAATTTAGAAATAGTCATAGGAGTCCCGGTTTCGCCAATTGGCGAAGTTTACAGAAAACGATCACTAGGATCGGGTCCGTACTCTCCCATGATCGCTTAAAGCGACCCCGGATCACTTCTAGACCGTCAAACGGGTCTAGACCAAAAATTAACCTCTCCCAGCCTTCAACAGTCGGTAAATGAGAGTATACATCAGAAACTACATGCATTTAAGTTTTAGACCTTTGTGGGCTCCACTGTGAAATGCGCTAGAAATCCAACCTATCCATCAGTTATGACCCTAAGTTTTAGACTAAGATCTAGAAAATCAGCCTAATCCATAACTCAAGCGGGCCACAACAAAGGAAAGAATGGAGAAGGGATCCCCACTATAGGTTCGCATGTGGGGCCACCATGTAGTTTATATGCCATCAAACCTGTTCATTATGTGGTCCCACGTGGATGCAAGGCCAGTTGAAAAACTATGGCAATTACAAAACTCAAGATTTCACACCATTCCTAATGGTGTGACCCACCTGAGTTTTGTATCTGGTTGATTTTTGGGAAGTCCCATTTTCATGATGGGATGTTGTTTACAAAAATTGTTTCATTTTTTATTATTATGTTTGAATAAGAAAGTAGATTTAAACAACATTTGCACTTAGGGTCCAGGAGGCAGGAGGACCTCACCTAAGTGGCGAGCCCTCGCCAAAAGCTCCAGAGGTCGACGAGGACCTCGCCAGTTTGGCGAGGCCTCGCCTCCAAACTGGCCCAGACGGGCGGGCTGACGCGGGCCGATGGTTACTGGGGGTTGTGTGGCCCACGGACACAGGGAGTTTCGATTTAAACCCTTCCCATGTCACCTCCCCTTCACAAAGCCCCACCCCAAGCTTTCCTTTGAAAGTGCACCTGCTAGTGCCCTAGTTTGTCAAGTTACGTGTGTGGTGAGTCAGACTGGCTGCAGAACTCGATAAGAAGTTTATTTCAAGCATCTGCCTCAACCGGATGTGTGAAAGCTCGCAATAGGTGAACCATAGCCTCACATCCCGTGTCCCAAAATCCCAGGTGATTAAAACCCTTCAAACAAGATAGACATCTTAGGGTTTTATGGTGAGAAAACTTTTGGCAAAACAGGAAAATCTCTAAGTTTTTCTCGCCCTGTCGATTTTATCGAAGCACCCTCGATATGATCAACCTGCACTGTCGATGTCCTCGATACCTTAACGATACTATCGATAAGAGGACCAAAATGTCCAGCAACTATATATTCATCTGGACGGATTTATCGATATATCGATACATCTATCGATATCATCGATAAAAGCACTAAATATGTCCAGCAACTTCACAATATATCTGGACGAATTATCGATGTATCGATACACATATCGATATCATCGATATTCAAATCTCGAGACCATCGAGAGTGGCTCGATAAGATCGACAGGCTGATTTTCGGCGCCCCTATTTTTTAATAAAAATCTCAAAATTCTTCGATATATCGATGACCGTCCGATATGATCTGAATTCAAACATCGATAAGATCGGAGGTCCATCGATGATATCGACAGTGGGCGCGCATTTCTTACAACAATAATTTCAGGTTGTTTTTAACTATGATCGAGGGCCCTTCGATTTAATCGATATTCAAATATCGATGATATCAACACCAGATCGATTGCATCGAACAAAGCCATAAACTGTCCATCAAGTTCAAAGATAAATCAGCTGGATTTATCGATGCCTCGACTCTGATATCGATGTCATCGACATTCAAATTCTGATGACCTCGACGGTTCCCCCGATCATTCATGAAAACCTGAAATATCTCAAAGTCAAGTCTCTCTCATTTTTCAAGTGTCGATGGATCGAACCTGTCATCGATGGAATCGGAGTTTGAAATCCGATGACATCGACAATAGGTTCGATTCATCGACCAATTAGCAAAGAGTTTCAAAAGCGTATGATATCGAGTCCGAGTCATCGAGCAGACCATCAATGCTATCGAGAGTATACGCTCGATGATATCGAACCTGCTCGATGATATCGAACTCTGTCATAAATGTGACCATTTTATATCCATTGAAACTTTTTGCCTATTTATAGAGGACTTGTCTTTTGTTGCTGTGAGAGAAAGAAGAGAGAGCTTTTGAGTGTTTCAACTTATATCCTATACCTAAAGCCCTTTCTCTCAAGGGAGTTCATCCTCCAATCCACCCTCATCATTGATATTCAATAGTGGATTGGGGAATGAACTTCCACGTTCAAGGATCCTCTAGTTACTACCTTAATGGCAAATCATTATGCTGGGATGCCTTGAATGCATAAGATTGGAACTACTCTATCTTCCTAACAGGGAAATCTTTAGAGAGTAGGATTCCATCTTCACCTTGACCCAACCTTAAACCTAGTCTTGGTATATCTTTTGTGTTGCGGATCATGGGAGCAGAAGACTCTTCATCAACAAGAAGGAGGAGATCTTCGCCGTTGTGCTTAATAGGACTCATCAACTTATCAGTAAGTATCTAGAGTCCAGGAGGATACTTGCGATCATTCCTTTCTAGGATTGGGTCTTAAGTGGTTCTCACCCTTTGAAGTCCTCAAGGAGGCCTCCGGCGGGAGTGTATGCTGTGGGTGCGTTGTGTGGACCCTTACTCTATGGAGAGCATAAACATCTGGTTAGGAGTGAACCAGAAAAACTCTGGGTTTGAGGTGAACCAAGCAAAACCTCGGGTTTGAGGTGAACTGCGTAGAAACCTCTGTGTAAGGGTTGAAGGTAAGCCTAATTTAAAACCTTAGGTTTGAGGTGAACCCTGGGAAGCCTCCTTAGTGAAATCCGGTACACTCAAGGGTTGAGTGCGGCAGCCGGGAGTGGAGTAGACAAGTAGTCGAACCACTATAAAATGATTGTGTTTGTGATTGCTATTCTTCTATGTGTGTGTTCTATGTCAATACTTTCATATTCCATTACCGGAGATCACATCTCACACACTTACACAGTCATATCCATCATAAACTAGTTTGTATAACTGTTTACTTCTTTCATAGTTTGTGATTGGATCCTCTACCGGGCTTGGAAGTCAGTAGAGTTGTTTTTTAGTAATCCTAATATATGTCTGTTGTTATGATTAGTGTGATAGGATTTTAAATAAATCATAAAAAACTTTAAAAATCCTATTCACCCCCCCTCTAGGACATATGGGCATATTCCTACTTCAACTAAAGCGGTCTTCACCATTATTTCATCCTTTTCTTCAAAAACCTCTAGCTGCCTCACTCAAATCACCCCACCAGGAACTTTTTCATCCTTTCTCGTGCACCACCTTCACCACTCATTCGAAATCTCCCTTCACAGCTGTTTACTTTCCTTATTCCTCTTCCATTTGAGCTCTTAAACCCCCCATTTGAGTCTTAAATTCGTGTACACCCACTACCCATTCTCTCTCTTCATTTTCCTCCTTTATCCCTTTTCATTTGAGCCTTTACACCCTCATTTGAGGCTCGAATCCATGGAGACCTAAAGACTTCATCCCTTTCTTCCCTTTTCTTCACTTTTCCATGGCTCTATTTGAGCTTATTACGACCATTTTCTTAATTTCCACCATTCTTTCTCTCATGGGAAAGAGAAAGGGTGTCATGGATGAAGCCGGGCCTAGTCGCCCCACTCGTTCAAGGAGACCGAGAGGTGCCACTGCAAGCACGGGCGTTGAACGTGAGATACGGACTAAGCGGGACCTCGATCCCCAGGCTCCTCTCCCAATAACTCTATTGACGGATTTATCGCATGGAGTTTATGAGGGCCGTAGGGTCCTTTTTGAAGCTCAGGTGGATGGGCGGCTCTTTGGAGAGTATTTGTTATTGGAGCGCCTGGGTGAGGCCGATTGGGGCCCTGTGTTTGAGGGAAAATATCACGTAAATGTGGGCACTGTCCGTACATTCTATGCCCATATTCAAGAGCCTACGCTGGAGCCCTTGTTGTTCAAGATTCCCTCAGGAAGAGGTCGGGAGGCCACAATTTACGCTGGTCTGATAGCTCGACTCATGGGAATACTGCTTGGCCAAGTCCACGCAAACGAGAAGAATCTGAAGAGTGCACTGAAAGGAATCGCCATACGCATTTCCTTTGTGGTCGACTGGTTTAGTGGCAGCCAAATAATAGTTTTCTAACGACTAATATGACTGATGACTTCCGTCTACTCCATCACATCTTCACGTTCAACGTCTACAACAGGTGGAGTAACCGCAGCGAGTACACGCGCCTGATGGTAGATTTCTTGTATCAAGCGGGGCAAGGTGAGAAGTTGTGTGTGCCTATGTATGTTCTGTGACAGATAGTTCTTATCGCACGCTCCAATAGAAAGACTGATTCGCTCCCCTTCGGCTGACTCATATGCAAGATTGCACGCGAGTTCGACTACGGACTTGGCACAGAACTCCCAGTGTCGCAACATTTCATCAATGAAACTACTCTCAATCAAATGGACATCGGGCCATGGCAACGACAAGCCCGACTTGATGAGAGCGAGGATGAGACGAAGAGCGAAGAGGAAGAGAATGAGGAAGAAGGTGGAGCTGAAATAGAAGAAGAACAGAGCGAGGAAGAGGAGGCCCAGGACACTGATGAGAGCTCTCCTCCTACGCCACCGGAGCAGGACACTGATCGGGCTCATAAGGATGCCCGTTTAGCTCGACATGAAGTGGGTCAGGCTGTCCTACGACATGATCTTATGTATCTTCGAGGCCTCGTGAAGCACAAGTTCAAGAAGGTGACTCGCACTTTGAAGTCTATCATGTGCTGCTTGCAGGATAAGGGTGCTCCTCCTCCGTCGCTAGTCGGATGCCTAGTCATCCATGCCGTTGTCTTGCAACTTGTTTTGGTTACTGCTTTAGGTTATGTTTGTGTTCATGTTAATGGGCCCAATAGTATAGTAGTTAGTAGAATGTTTTCAGTGTTTGAAGCTTTGGTTGTATTAGCTCACATGCATCTTCCGTCATGATTCATGTAACTTTGTATTCCATGTATTATGACAAATTTTGGTGAATGAAATGCAGGCAGTCCCTTTTACTATGAAGTGTGCAGAATATTTAAAAGATTGTGTATTGTTATGCTACATTTTACACAAACTACACCCTATGTCATATAGGACATGCCACGGAAGGTCACGCGGAGCACGACACGCCTTGTACTTACTGGTTCGATGGATCAGACACCTCCCCAGAGTGATGGTCGTACCGACCCCGGTATGGGCCCGATTCGTGAGACTATACCTGAGTCTCAGCCTTCTATGGGTCCTGCAGTTGGACTGCCACCGTACACACCACCGGTTCAGGAGCAGAACTGTGTGTCTTCTTCGACGCAGCATGTGCATCAGTCAGCCCTACCTACAGATAGGTAGGAGCATTTGATGACGATGATGCACCAGTAGCACCAGCAGCTCTTAGCTACTATTGCAGGGGCCTTAGCTCAAGGTGGAAGTGCGACTCCACCTTCACCATCTCTACGCCCTGCTGAGACTGTAGGGCCTTCTGCTCAGGATGAGGGTGTGCCTCCCCCTGCACCTGCTGCATACCCTACGGGAAATCTGGGTACGAGTGGTCTCCTCGAGTGATTCCAGCGCTTGAAGCCTCCTACCTTTACGGGTTCTCACAGACCTGAAGAGGCCGAATATTAGCTCGACCACATCTCCAAGATGCTGAGGATGCTACATTGTACAGAGCAGGAACAGGTCGAGTTGGCCACCTTTATGTTTGAAAGGGAGGCTAGCTTGTGGTGGGATAGTGTTCTGCGGACAGTTGCAGTTGGCTATATATGGACATGGGTAGATTTTGAGTTCCGCTTTCATGAGAAGTACTATCCCCAGACGTACCAGCACGAGAAAGAGAATGAGTTCTTGCTCCTCAGACAGGGAGGCATGACAGTGACAGAGTACGAACACCGGTTTACAGAGTTGGGCAGATACGTCGTTATTATACTTGCTGACACGCAGATGCTGATGCGGCATTTCTCTGAGGGCCTGCGACCTGACATTTGGTCAAAGATGTGTTGTGCTAGTATATCCTCCTATGCTGAGCTAGTACACATGTCTATGCAGACAGAGCAGGATGGGGATCGACTGACACGTTCTCGTGGGGCTATGGTTACTAGACCACAACCAGATATGCTGAGCAGGCCTTTCTTCGGCAAGAGGCCCCGTACCGACTCTCTTCCCAGGATTGCGGCACCATTAGTTCCGATGAGGCACCTGGGTGTGACATGCACTTACTGTGGGAGACCAGGTCATGCTGCGGAAAGCTGCTTTGCACGAATGAGAGAGTGGGTTTTCACCGCCGTAGAGAATCTACCGCCCTCGCCCTCAGGCTCTATCGACTCCACCCCTGCGGACAACACCTGCACATCCATCATTCAGGCCCCCTGCACCTCGATTTAGGCCATCTCAGTGACCTACGGGCCTCTGCCCAACCGACCTCAGTAGGCACGCGTCCATGCACTTACAGCAGAAGAGCCAAAGATAGCACCTTCAGCACCTATGGCTTTCGAGGTCACTGCACATGTATAAGGTACTCCTGTCTTCTTATTAGTGGACATTGGGTCCACTACCTCCATCATTTCATGTGCGGCAGTTAAGCGTCTAGCTTTACATACTACTCCCACGAAGGGAGTGAGACTCACTACTGCTGCAGGGACTTTTTCGGATGTCACACGGACTTGTGAGGGTTGCTAAGTAGACTTGGGTAGCAGGACAGTATTCGTTAACCTCATTGTCGCCCCACTATGGCACTACGACATTATCCTCGGTATGGACTAGCTCATCGAGATGAAGGCAGAGATTGATTGCGATAATCGGGTTGTGACAGCCAACGGACCTGACGACACGGTCTTTACTTTTCCAGTGCAGGTTAGTTGGCCATGTCGTGTTGGGTGTTACGCTCTTTATTAGAGCATGTTAATGGGCCGACATTAGGGAACATGCCAGTAGTTCAGGAATTTGAGGATGTGTTTAGGACGATCCCTGGATTACCTCCTCGGTGCGAGATCGATTTTACTATTGATCTTGTGCCTAGTGCGACCCCCATTTCATTACCTATGTATCAGATGTCTCCATGTGAGATGGAGGAACTGAGGAAACAGATTGATGGACTGGTAGAGAAGGGCTTCATACGACCCAGTGTGTCTCCTTGGGGAGCACCTGTGTTGTTTGTCAAGAAGAAGGATGGGTCGCTACGATTATGTATTGATTACCACAGGCTGAACCAATTGACTGTGAAGAACAAGTATCCTTTGCCCAGGATAGACTATCTGTTTGATCAGTTGAAAGGGGTGCGATACTTCTCGAAGATTGATTTGCAGTCAGGGTATCATCAGTTACGCGTCAGGGATGAGCACGTACAGAAGACGGCCTTCAGGACCAGTTTTGGGCATTACGAGTTCCTCGTGATGTCATTCGGTCTTACAAACGCGTCGGCCGTGTTCATGGATTTGATGAACCGGGTATTTCGGCCATTTCTATACCGATTTGTCATCGTGTTTATCGATGACATCCTGATATACTGCGAGTCGGGAAGATCACGAGGAGCACCTGAGAACGGTCCTTGATACTCTTAAGAAGAACCAGTTGTTCGCACAGTACAAGAAGTGCGACTTTTGGCAGGAGAAAGTCAAGTTCCTGAGACATGTAGTGTCCAAGGAAGGGATAGCGGTGGACCTTGCTAAGGTAGTCATGGTTCAGGACTGGAAGCAGCCTGGTTCGGTTACTGAGGTGAGGAGTTTTCTTGGTCTGGTGGGGTACTACCGATGATTCATTCGGGATTTCTCGAAGATAGCCAGACCGTTGTCTCAGTTGACACGGAAGGATCTGAAGTTCGCCTGGAATGAGAAGGCGGAAGCAGCTTTTCAAGAGCTGAAGGACAGACTGATGTCCGCCCCTGTACTAATATTGCCAGAGCAAGGGGTCAAGTATACGATTTACACCGATGCATCTTGAGTTGATTTGGGATGTGTCCTTATGCAAAAGGACAGGATGATTGCATATGCCTCGAGACAGTTGAGGAAACACGAGGAGAATTACCCTACGCACAACCTCGAGTTAGCAGCGGTCATATTTGCATTAAAGCTCTGGAAACATTACCTCTATGGAGAGGAGTTCGAGCTTTTTTGTGACCATAAGAGCCTTCGCTATATATTCACTCAGCGGGACTTGAATATGAGGCAGCGGCGATGGATGGAGACCTTGAAGGACTTTAAGTTTAAGGTTTCCTACCATCCTGGCAAGGCCAACCTTGTGGCAGACGCGTTAAACCGCAAGAAGGCTATAACATTTGCGGCTCCTCTAATGATAGCAAAGTGGGATATGGTAGAGTTCGTGTGGGACTTCGAGCAGAAACTCACCATGGAGGAGCCATTTGAGAGTGTCGCGCACATTCGGGTGCAGCTACTTATTGACGACAGGATTATCAAAGCCCAGAAAGACGATGAGTGGCTGATTGAGCTTAAAAAGCTGGCTAGCGATGATGAGGACTCCGAGTGGAGAGTTGGCACAGATGGGGGCCTACAATACCATGGCCGCCTATGCATCCCAGACATTCATGACTTGAGACAGGAGATTCTCGAGACTGCCCACGGATCGAAGCTTGCGATACATCCTGATAGCATGAAGATGTATCAGGACATGAAGAAGTCGTATTGGTGGGACAAAATGAAGCTCCACATAGCAAATTATGTGTCTCGTTGTCTCACCTGCCAGCAAGTCAAGGTAGAGCATCGCCGACCTCCTGGACTGCTTCAGCCCATGCTTATAGCAGAATGGAAATGGGATTTCATTTCCATGGATTTCATCTCAGGGCTACCGAAGATGAGGAAGGGTTATGACTCTATTTGCGTGATCGTGGACCGGTTAACGAAATCGGCCCACTTCCTCCCTATTAGAGTTTCAAACTCGGCAGACGACTTGGCCAGATTGTAGATCAAAGAAATAGTGCATCTATATGGAGTTCCTCTGGAGATCGTATCGGACCGAGACACACGATTCACATTCATCTTCTGGACTCGTATCCAGGAAGCGATGGGTGTGAAGTTGAAGTTCAGTACCGCATTCCACCCACAAACCGATGGGCAGACGGAGCGGGTGAATCAGATTTTGGAGGATATACTGCGGGCTTGTGTGTTAGACTTCAAGGACAGTTGGGATAACTGTCTCCCGTACGCAAAGTTCGGTTACAATAACAGTTTTCAGGCGAGTATTGGCATGGCTCCTTACGAGGTCTTGTACGGGTGCCCTTGCCGAGTAACGCATTGCTGGGCAGAGGTTGGCGAGCGCAGTTTGATTGGCCCAGAGTTAGTACAGGCGACCTCAGAGAAGAACGATATTATCAGGCGTCGACTTTTTACAGCTCAGATCAGACAGAAGAGTTATGCCGATACGAGGCGGTGACCGCTTGAGTTTGAGGTTGGAGACCATGTATTCCTCCGAGTTTCCCCCATGAAGGGAGTCCTTCGGTTTGGCAAGGGGAAACTTACGCTGTGGTTCATTGGCCCGTTCCAGATATTAGACTGAGTGGGTGTGGTGCCATACTGTCTTGCTTTGCCCATACCACTTGCAGGCGTGCACAATGTATTTCATGTATCTATGCTAAAAAATACGTTCCTGATCCTTCCCACATTATCAGATGGGAACAGGTGCAGTTGAGCGAGGATGCTACATATGTACTGCGTCCGACGCGTATCTTAGACAGGAAAGAGCAGGTATTGCGTAGCAAGGTTATCCCACTGGTAAAGGTACTGTAGACACATCATACTGAGGAAGAGGCTACTTGGGAGACAGAAGCCGAGGTCCATAAGAACTACCCTCAGATTCTCGAGGAGTACGAAAATGTACTAATTTCGAGGATGAAATTTTTCTTTAAGGGGGGTAGATTGTAACGTCTCAGAAAATTCCGTGCAAAGACAAAGTGTCACCTCAGGCAAAAATCACTCAGGACCAAATCCCTTAGAAATTAGACAAGTTTAACTAAGTGCTAAACTAGATTAGCTACGAAATCCGCTCGATCCACTTTAAATACGATCTGCAAGACCCAAACATCATTGACGCTAGGTTACCCTAAAATCAAGGATCAATCTCATTACCCAGTTGCTCTCGGGAGCACATTGAAACTCCGTATCGGATCTGGACCGCACGTCAAAAGTCTGGTGACCACGAGACTAAGCGCTTAGGACAGCCTTGCTGGGCTTGACAACCATTTCAGAAATCAAATCCAGATAGTGCCCCGGGGCTATTCGCTTGAGCCTGGAGTGAAGAGTGTGAGAAAACGTGGTTTTCTTTAGAAATTAAATCTAATTTAAGTAATTTGAGACTTGTTGCTTGCGGGCCAGGTATAAGCAATCAGACCGTCAGAATTTGACCCAAATACACCATTGGATCAGGAGAAATTTCTCATACATGGCAGTGTACTTGTAACCCTGATCGAGTTTCGGTGACCGTTGAACTGAAACTGGTCCGCCACAGGCGATCTGGAAACCCGATTGGAACGAAAACTTAACTCGACCTAGATCCATGGTCAGGGAGTTTAAGTCCGACCTTTGGCTCAAGGGGGGGCTCCGGAAGTGCTCCGTTAAGCTGAAATAAACGCCCTTTGGCTATGACCTAAGTATACCTTGGCCCTGGGGCTATTACCATTAATTTTGGGCCTATATAAGGACCTTAAACCCTCTCATTCACTCCATACGAATTTGAGAAAACCTAAGAGAGAGAAGAGAGTAAAGAGAGGGAAAGTGTGAGAGAAGTGGGAGTCACTCCTAGGATTCGATCCCTGCCATTCTGCGTGCTTATCCATCATTACCAAATCGCTATTCTGGCGATTCTGACTTCGTTCTTAGGTAAGAAAACCTAACCCTAATATGTTCTAGGGTTTCAATTGTTACGAGTGGCGAGATAGTTGACTTAACTCATGTTATAGGTTGATATACCATCGTTGACGAAGCCTTAACATTTCTAGCGAATTCGTTACGCTTCTACGGCGTAAGGTGCGGACTATAGACGTATAGTTTATGGTTTTCAAAGCTTTCAATGCCAAATAATGATAGATTCATGATGTGGATGTTATTTCACATGCAAAATGCGATGTTCGTTTTGCAATTCAGTTATATATAAAAATTATGGAGTTAGTGTATTCTGTGTCTGTGTAGAAAATACTGTATATGTACGAAATTGAAAGTGTGTTTGCCATGATTAACTACTGTGTGCGTATGCTTGTTGTATGTGTAACAACTCCTCGGTGAAAGGATTCGCCCTAATACATGTTTTGGCCAACATACGTTATGTATGTTAATAAGTGTAGGCTAAGTGTTTGTGAAAATGCTTGTATGAGTAGGTACTTAAGAGATAGTGTTTTTAGGTGGGTGTTGAGATAGGATTCTCAACTACCTTAGAGATGTGTATGATTTCCTCCATCCAAGTTGTTTAGTTTAATCGCTTACTTATGAAATGTATGTGTTTGGATTTCCTGTTTACATTGTGTTTTATAGCATGCTTGTTAATATGTTTGAATTACTTGGTTAATTCTGCTCTGACTACTCTACATGCTTACTGGTTAAGGATTGAATGTGTTTGGGACTACAGTATAGTCCAGGCAATCGGTAACAGACTTTGAATTCATGGCTAAGATTCATTCGCCATGTAGGACGTGTTTGACGAACTCGAGTCGTGCGTTGGTCGTCGGCAGTGGTTAGGCCACACAAAGTGCTTACGCACTTCATGTCGATCGATACGATGTGCGCTCTTATTAGTCGAGCTTGCCAAGTAACCTGATTTGCCTATTGTATGTTCACCATATATGGACTCTACTGTTTGAACCTAAGGTACCGAACTCACCAGTGAAACCCTTTGCTGCGACTTAGAATCGCAACATCGTATGAGATTTTCTAGGACTGACGACCCTAAAATGGATCCTTGTTTGGGAATGATATAAGGGAGGTACCTTAGTTTCCCATTCCTGCTGTATGAAAAGGACTAATATGAACTCGGTAATCACGCTCATAACATCGCACTGCATGTGCCCCGGGTTGAAGAGCACAGAGGGAAGAAAGCATGTCGAGACCGTAAGATGGTGTCGCACAAGGGAGTGGAGGCGAGGGCATGCATCATTGTTCATATCATTCTTGTATTAATAAGAGTATTTAGGATTGTTTGATTGTACTGCTTTATCATTACTGCTTGATTGAGTTGATAACATGTTAACCTTTGCTCTATGATTCCACTGAGTTGATCACTCACTCCCACGTTACGGGACGGTGTTTTAAACACCAACCAGACCCTATCTTGATTTCAGGTGACGACGTGCCCCCAGAGGCAAAGCCTGACTACTACGATGATCAGGACGAGTTCTCTTATATGCAGTTCTCCGACGGCTTCGTTTAGGCCATCCAGATTGATGGGGCTACAAGGATTATCATTGTAGTTGTACTCTTTTGACATTTTTCTTTGAGACTATTACATGTATATGGTGACTCAGTGATGTATTCATACTCTGGAGATCGATCGTGATCTTTTGACTTATATACGTTCATTTATGTCTTTCAGTCTTTCGCTTACGTTTTACAACTTGATCTGGAGTATGAATTACTGTTTTGGTATAATCTCACTCATGATTAATGCACTGACACAGATAACATTTAATCATAAGCATATTTGTTGCATAAGTGATGTTTTGGAACTCGGGAGTTGAGTTGCTACTCGACCCCCGATTTTCAGGCGTTACAGTCACAGATGCGTACGGGCCCCGATTTCAACGGTCAGTTTCACCTGTCAGCGAAACTGTGAATCTTATGATCATTGCTATGTTTTAACACCCCCTCCTAAGTCGGAGTTCGTCAGCGTGCGTCGTGTTACCATAACCTCGGTCCAGTTTAATCCAAATCATGCTCTGATACCAACTTGTAACACCTTGAAAATCGGGGGTCGAGCAGGAGCCCAACTCCCGAGTTCCAAAACATCACTTATGCAATATAGATAATGATAATTAAATGTTGTCCTTATTAGTGCATTAAACATGAATAGGATTATACCAAATTAGTATATCGTACTTCAGAGACAGTTAAATTATGCAAGCGGAAGACTGTGATAGATATATAAAACATATAAGTGAATTTTAAGTCCCTAGAGTATGAACATGTTACCAAGTCAAATAATTACATGTATAATCCCCAAAATAACAAAATGTGAATGTCCTACTAATCATATAACCCTGTAATCCCGTCAATCAGAACGGTCTACATAAACTCGCCAGATAACTGCATGTATAAGAACTCCTCATCATCTTAGAAGTCTGGCTCGACCTCATACGTCGCGCCAGTATCTGCATCTAAAACAAAGTCTGGTTGGTGTTTTAAAACACTATCCCAGAGTGAGAGTGAGTGATCAACTCAGTGGATCTATAAGGAAAGGGTTAACATGTTATCAATTCAGTCAAGCAGTACAACACTTATATCTTAAGTACTCTTGTTAATGTAGGAATGATATGTTCTAATGATGCATGCCCTCGCCTACACTCCCTCTGCGACATCATCTCACGATCGCGACATGCACCCCTTCCTCTGTACTCAACTCCAACACCAAAGGCACATGCAAATGCGGTGCATGAACGTGATTAGCCAAGTTCTTAATTAGACTTATTCATACAACATATTCGGGAAGCTAAGGTACCTCCCTTTATATCATTTACCCAACGATGATCCATCTAAGGTCGTCAATCATAGGTTATCACATACAATAAGCAAGTTATAGGGCAATGTCATCCCTGAATATGAAGCAGTGGACAGGTAAGCTCAAGTCACTATGAAGAGGCTCATCACTGTCCTCATAGGCCTTAATTTATACTCAAGGTCACTATGGGAAAGGCTCATCACCTTAGCGTAGGCCGACAGCTCGAATACAGTGTCCCATACCACCGTATTCGGCTCACGAGTTTGGTTTGCTCACTGGTCACTATGGGGAGGCTTGTCGCCCCAGCGTAGGCCGACAGCTCGACCACAGTGTCCCATACCACAATGCCCGGCTCATGAGTCTTAGCGGATCGTGGTACCAAGGTTAAACGGATTTTCTTCTGGTAAGTTGGTACCTTAGATTCAAGTAGTAATGTCCATATATGGTGAACATACATTGGGCAAATCAGGTTACTTGACAAGCTTGACTGGTACGAGCATACGTTGAATTGATCAACATAGAGTGGATAAGCATTCCGCGTGGCCTAACCACTGTCGACGATAAGTGTACGACTCGGATTCCTCAAACCTGTCTTGTGTGGCGAATCGACCTCAGCCACTGACTCGGAACTCATTATCGATTGCCTGGACTATATCGTAGCTCCAATCACACTCCAAACGATAGAATTCACATGTTATAGTCAAAGACAACATGTGACAACCAATCAAAATACAAATCTCATTTAAGCATTTCAACAAACACATAGTACACATGTTGTCATGCATAGCATTTCATACATAAAACACATAGTAGTAAGTTAGGTTACATGAAGGAAATGGTAACTATAGGTAAGAGGATTGAGAGTCACCTCTCAACGCCCTCATCAAATACATTTCAGCAAGCATTTACTTATCCAGGCATTTTATTAAACACTTAGACTACACATATCAACATACATGTAATATAGTAGTTATAACGGGTATTATAGCAAATCCTTTCACAAGAATGTTGTCACAAGTACAAAAATCATGTATCCTCAAACATAAATCATGGCAAGCACAAGTCCTAATTTCATACTCATACAAACATTTCAACAAACACATAAAATGCATCTATTTCAACATAGTTCATATATATGTGCAATACGCGGGAAACATCGTCTCTAAGCATGTGTGATAGCAATCAAGTCAGACATAAATCATTAACTGACATTGAAAGCCTTGAAAACCATAACCTAAACGTTTATAGTCTGCACCTTTCGCCAGTAAACACGTAACGAACTCAGTTCGAACGCTATGTCTTTGTCTACGGCGCCCCTAAAATAGGTTAGGGATAGAATTTCTTACCCAAGGATGGAATCGGAATCGCCCGTATAGCGACACGGATGAGGTGATTAAGCACGTGGAGTGGTGAGATCGAATCCCAGGAACTCTCTCCTACTTTCTCTCTCTTTCCTTCTCTCTTTGCTCTCTTCTCTCTCCTAGGGTTTACAAATTCATATGGATGAGAGAGGGATGGGTTTAGGCCTTTATATAGGCCCAAAACTAACCTCAATGGCCCCAGGGTCATGATATACTTATGTTATAGCCAAAAGTTGGCTGTTTTGGGCTAACAGAGCTCATCTGGAGGCCTCTTTTCTACGTAGGGTCCAGAGTAAGTCCCCTGACATTGGATCTAGGTCAAGTTAAGCTTTCATTCCGATCGGATTTATGGATCGACAGTGGCGGACTAGTTTCAATTCAACGGTCATCGTCACTCAATTAGGGCCACAAGTACACTGACCTGTGTAGGGAATTTTTCTTGATCCGAGGGTGTATTTGGATCAGGAACCGACGGTCTAAATCCTTAAATTTGTCCGGCAAGTGAACGGTCCAAATCACTTAAATCTGAGTTCGTTTTCTAAAGGTATTCGCGTTTCTCATACACTTCGCTTCGGGCTCAAGTGGTGCGTTTCGGGATACTATCTGGACTTGATTTCCGAGATGGTAGTCAAGTCCAACAAGGCAGTCATATAGCGTTAATGGTTCTATTCGTTTTGGGTCTTACCGATCTATTTAAAGTGATTAGTGCTAATTTCACAGGTAATCTCGTTTAGCACTTAGTTAATTCTCATCTAATTTCTAAAGGATTTGGTCCTTAGTGATTTCTGCCTGAGGTGGTACTCGGGTCTTTGTACGGATTTTTTGGAGACATTACAGTTTGTTAAGATGATTTTGGGCAAGTATGGACCATGATTAAGGATTTTAATACCTGAGAGGGTTTGGTTAGGGTCGTGAGGCTTAATTTACCTTTGATATGCACTTGAACCTCTTCAACTTGAAGAGTCTTCAGACTTGTAATCTTCATTCGATGCTCGCTTGACTCTAAAACTCAACTTTCACGTTAATTGACAAACAATGACACTTTCATATCTCACACTGTCCCAAATGTAAGGCCAATACACTGAACATGTAGACCACATGAGTAACTTGAATATTGAATATGAAATCTTGATGATTTTTTCCCAAAACAACTATTTTTTGCATGCAGGTGGCCCACCTAATGGGAGGAAAAGCCTATTTTTGGACTTGGTATGTTGAATGCTCTCCACATGATAAATGGCTATAATTTTGCACATGTGCCCCACCATTGCACACAAGCGATCACCATCATTCCTTGACAAAATCATGGCAAATCCAACAAACAATTCAGAAATAATACTTTGAGTTAACGAATACTTGGTCCCGACTCTTGGGCTACGAGATCCGCGTCTTGTAACCCTTTGGTGATCATTTAGGATTACAAAAGCTTTCTATAGTCACACAAGTTGTACAACAGTATTAAAGTTCTACGAATTTTAAAAATCTTACATATAAAAAATTCAGTTTGGGAACATGCATTTTCACCCTTAATTTTTTATTATTTTGTTGTATATTCAAAGTATAATGAATGTGATGAATTAAATATTCTCAAATATTCTAAACATAACATACGTGTGCATAGTCACAGTTTTGAACTGAAGTTAAAAGGGCCATTTTTTTTTTTTTTTTTTTTTTTTTTATTATTATTTTTTAGGGCATGTTATTTTACCGGCATTTGTAAATTTCAAGGAATGCTTAGGTAAATATAAAAACTGAAAGTATGTTATGGAAATATGGTACAGGTGAGGAATCCAGGGATAAAATTTTTAAGAAAAAAATAAAGGGAGAAAATTTTATAAGAAGACAGAGACCTCGTAGCACAAGACAAGTGCTGTGGGGGTCGATAGGCCCAATGGCCCCAAACAGGGGCAGACAACCCAAACCAGCCCTCGACGAGTTGCGTGTAACCCTTCATATACTGAGCCCGTGTAACACACAAAGTTATCTGTGGCCTAATGCAATGTTCATGTGACATCCACTCACTCCATCAGTTTTTCCAGATCTGGTTAGAATCTATTCCCAAAAATTCGCAAGATCCGAAAACCCAAGTGCCCCACACACCACAGAAAACAGCAAGGATAGATATGGTCGAACCTCAAGAACTTCCTGTGGCCCACCGCGATCTTTTATGCCATCCAACCTGTTCATAATGTCATTCTCACTGGGATGTAGGGAAAACACAAAACGTAATTCTTATTCAAAACTTTGTGTGCAACAATAAGGTCTCCATGGTGGTCGTTCAATCTCCACTCTTTCCTTTGGTGTGTCCCAATTGAGTCTTTCATCAACCACCTTCTTGGGAATGCATTTTAAAATGAGCTGGAGAAACTGATGGACGGAGTGGATTTGATGTAGACATTTTGGTGGGGCATGCACAGCTTTGGGTTACACAGACTCTGTGTAACGGGGTTACACGCAGCTCGCATACCAAACCACCATTACCTGCCTTTCTTTTCAGGACTCCTTATTTACTTGGATTTTCTGGCTGGCTCGATCATAGACGGACGAGTAGGTCTGAACAGCAGGTGAGGATTGGCAGCTGACACATTACAACTAAAACACACACACATACTCTCTCTCTCTCCAATGCCAAAAGACAACCCTTCACCAGCATAATCATGGTAAGCCTTCTCTCTCTCTCTCTCTCTCTCTCTCTCTAAAACTACTAATACGCTATGTATGATTTGGGTAATTATTTAATTGATTTCTAAAGTGTATTATTTGGTTGGGATTACAGTCTCTTCTTCCTCTTCTTGCTCGATCTCTGGTTAGGCTCTTGTTATCGTTCGTCAACCGTCCAGCAGCGACCATCACAACCATCCTTTACTACGGCGAGCTCCTACCGCGCAACTTGAACTTGGAACGGATGGTTCAGAGTGATCTTCTCCACCACGAAAACTACCTCTTCAATTTTCTCATCAATATTCTGCGATGCTTATGGTAGCCCCCGCCCCTGTTTTATTTTTTCAACGTATGGACCTTTTATTTTCCTTTTCATAGGATTGTCATTTTTTGAAAGATTGCTTTCTTTATTCTTTTCAGAGTCTCGGAGGTCATTTTCGTCATGCAAATGTAACCCATGTTTTTCCTCCGTAGAGAGAGTGAGAGAACGAGGCAAAATACATCCACGTGTAGACATGGTACTGGGTTGATTTTGTTCTATGGAAGCAAAAGATGCTAAGAACAACAACCGATTCTCTGTATAATTGCACAGAGACTTGCAAATGAGGAAATGTATGATGCTCGTGGCCAGATTTTACGCCGGTTTTCTCGAGTTTTCAGCTTGTAAAGTCGCATGCGGACGCGTTCACCACCCACCTGGCTGATTACCCCACGCGCCGGGGCGCGTTCACCACCCTGTGGTCGTATGCGGTGTCGGCGATGGGACCCCGAACCCGCCCTTTTAAAAAATTTTGGAGTTCGGTGGAATATGTGTAATCTGCCGCGGATCCCATCGTTGATATCGCCTACGGCCGGCCAATCGTATCCGACACGTCGGATGAGCACCTAGGTGGGTGGTGAACGCGTCATCACCCAATCCCAATCCGGTTCATTGATCCAGACCATTCGTAGATGAATCAGCAGACAACTTTTTTTGCTTCATTAAACAACGCCTAAGAGTGATACGACAAAAGATGGAGGGCTGATAGACTAGGCAGTGCGCCGGGTTAAGGCAGAACCCGTTTTGGTTCCTAGTCCCGTGGGCCCTAAGGCCTAATCCATATGGGCTGAAAATGTAGGCTGGCCTTAGCCCTGTGGGCTGAAAATGGTACAACTAAGATTATTATTTTTATTTATTTATTTTGGGCATCGAGTTTCATTGTATAAGCAGATACCTTTAATCCCACTGAAGTGTTTTAAAACTACGCTTGTATCTTGAATGACGACCTCTAGCAAATGTTTTTAAACATGGTGGCCCAGTTGATGACTAGACAGGACAAATGGGCTTGGCCCGAGCCCAGCCCCCGGTTCAAGTTTACCTACCAGCAACGGGCAGATTGCCACCCCTACTAACTAGGATCGCCCATTTGCACAGCTTCTAGCTGTTGAATGTATGCTATCCAACTGTTTGGATCAATAAATCCTGGACCTACTTTTGACATAAATCAACAAGTAGTTTCTTGGTGTCAAAGATCGCTTAATTAAAATCATCAATTCGCCTAATTCGCATTTGAATGTGTAGTTCATTGTTCAATATTTTTCGAAATTCATCAATTTGTTGGGGTAGCCTAATTTAATAGGTTTTTCTATTTGATTAATTCCATTATGTATTTCTCAAAATTTCTCAATTTATTGAGGTAAGCATCTACTTCTTCTTTTTCTCTCTACCGTCCCATTCATAGTTTGACTTTGCCTAGTTCAACCTGTCGGACCACTTCCAACAATCAAATGTCCATTAAACAGAGGGTAGGAAAGTTTAATAAGAATTTTCAATGTATGATAAATATGCTCCTCAATTGGAGGACTGCGGATTCTTCGCTGTGTACCTAACTACTTGCTACAAACCTCTGATAAAGGGCCTCATTTGGATGCTAACCGATAAGTAACTTTTTCTTAAACTTACATAAGTCAATGATTTATTATTATTCTTATTATTTTATGTAAGTTAGTTTGGCAAGCGTCATTGTAAAAGTAACTCATGTGATAAAAATTACTTATTTGAATAAGTTTTTTTTCTTTCTTTTTGAACTTTTAACTTTTCTACTTTTCTCTCTCATCTATGTGATGGATGATCCATATCAAACGTGGACCCACAACATGGATGGTCTAAATCGAAGGTGGATCTCACAAGATGGATAGTATGCATCAAAGGTGGGCTCAAATGGTGGATGACCCATATTAACATCGGCCAACATAATAGATGGTCTACAGTCCAAAGTCGGCCCCTAATGATAAATGGCTTAAATCTAAAGTGGGCCCTATGATGGATGACCCACTTCAAGAAACCAAACATACCTTTCAGCTTTTTAGTAGACTAGCATGTTGCTTGCTAAACATACTTATTGTTGGGTGCGAAAGCAACCTCAAATCGAATCAAATAAGCAATAGAGAATGAAAAATCCAAGTAATTAGAGAGAACACACGAGTTTTAATGTGAAAAACCCTTGCGGTAAAAAACCATAGCACAAAGCGACGATCAATCAACTATAATAAGAAGAAGGTTACATGAGATGGAATAACTTACTATAGAAACCCTAACTTTCCCTCAAAACCATTGAGTATTCATGCTAGGCTCTAAAACCCTCATTTCTACCTTATGACTCTAACCCTAATTATAATTAGGATGATATTTATACACTCCTGTACAAGATTAGGAAATAAAACATGATTATGCATTCCATCGATTGAACCGAATGGACATTCGGTTGGACCGACAGGAGCCGACTCACGTATATCCACCGGTATGAAAAGTGCAAAAGGTCACAGCATGCATATGAGAATTCGACCACTAATTTGGTCGAATCGAAAGGGACACGGCTCAATCCAAAACAGGGGTCTCCTTTGCACTAGGTTTAAAGGAACTTAATCAATAATGTCCACCGTGGCTTTCATCCTCCAGTTCCACTGCTTAGAGATGCTACCACCATCTCTAATCATTTTCAAAGTAACGCCATCATTGTTTTGTGCATGTCTTTATTTTTTATTTTTCAAGCCCAAAGAAATCGAGCAAAACTTGAATTTCTTTGCAAGAACAACCTTCGTAAATATGTCTGTCGGATTCTTGCTAGTGTAAATCTTCTCAATAGTGACATCTTCTTCCTCTAACATTTGTAGGATAAATTGATGATGAACATAAATGTGTTTAGTTTGGAAGTGATACCCCAAGTTCTTCGCTAAATTATTCGCACTCTCACTGTCATAATGCACATGTAATGCCCCGAGTTTTCACAACACGAGTACATAATCGTGCCCAAGAATTCTGGGTGTTAGTGAAATGAATAAATGAATAATTCATAATTACACATTTTTTTCATTTTCAGATCACATTAATGAAGGTACCCATTCACGAGAATAAAACCAACCATATTATAAATCTTATTTCATTTAAATATAAAAGTTTAACTAATCATTTAATGTTCATTCAGGTGGGAGCTTATTACGAATATCCAAATTCACAGCATGAAACATAAATAAAGCTAAACTAAAATGAAAGTATCGACAACATAATCCCATGTTACTCATAGTCTTTCATTGATAGATCATGCATCGCCCATATCTTCAACATGTGCATCACCTACATTATCTATATGGTTAGAGAGGGCCAATACCCTACTCATAGTGATAGTTGTCCTTTAAAATTAAAAATAATTCAAGTGATTCATCATAATAACAATGTAAGGGTTCCGATACACATCAAATTCCACCATTACGAGTGGTATCGATATGTCCAACCAATCTACATGAATGCATGCATTGCATAGTGTGTGTGGCTCATCATACATAATGACCATCACATTGTAGAATATAATTCATAAAAATCTGGCTCGCTCCGCATCCCATAACTATGGAGATTTTTCGATGTGTCCAACACTACCGTGAATTTACGTTAACACCTCAAGATAGTACGATACATGGATTGGATGAATTATGTAACATGATTTGTTCATGGAGCGACTATTTACGACATCTAATATTAGAAAGGTGATGTAACATGCGTTGCAGATTACTTACATTCATGTGTGCATCACTAGCTAGATCTAAGGATTTACGCATCGACCAAGAGGGTTACTACCCAGAGTGCATTATGTCCATGATAAAAATAGACAAGTCACTAGTTGTGAGTCCTTCAACACATCACTTGCATCAATAGATAATTAAATCAAACCATGAAAGTTTTGGAACTCCAAGACATGCCCAAGCCATAACATAAGAAGAGTAGTACAAGCTAACCCAATAGAGGGAAACAGAGTAGCAATAAGCTAACTCCATAAAGGAGAAGAGTAGCGTTAAGCCAACTCAACAAAAATAAGAGGAGATGAGCAACAACCAGCTCATAAAGAGTGCAAACACGTGTTGATATCAAAATCGACAAAGGGCAAGGCTTGTATCCATCACTCCTCATAAATTTATAAAAAATTCCAGCGGTGTTTTCAAGGAATAATTAATCTAAACTTATAATAAAATAAACTCCAATAGAGTAGAAAATAGTCAACACACTTCAAAGTGAATCCATAAGCACAACAGTGCGATTGCGGGTCAGACGGGTCACCCATAGTCCAAATTACTCCAAAAATGAGTCTCGCTGCCGTAAGGTTTAAAATATGGATTTAAGTCAGATTAATATCATTTAAATCATAAGATTTTCTGAGATAACTATCCGGTCTATTGGATGCGCAAACTATGCACTGTTTAGGGCCCTAACGTGTGTAGTTTCTTGAATTAATGCATAGTTTTGTGATCTAACCCACAAAATACATCCAACATGATTAAAATTATATATTAAACATAATTAAAATATGGATTAACAATTCATAATAATCTAGCAACTTATTAGCATGAAAATTATAGTAAAAATCAAATTATACACAATTTAACGTGAAAATAAGATAACTGTGTATAAATTCAACTTAAATTGATGTGAGCTTAAAGGAATCCCTCACCTTAGGGTTCTACACAAACCACGACATTGCTTGAGTAAGACGTAGACACCACATGTATGGAGAATGAAGAGAATGGATGGGCGTCTAGGCTTGGATGTCTCTCTCTCTCTCTCTCTCTCTCTCTCTCTCTCACCCTCTATCTTCCTTCAACGTGGGAAAGAGGTTGTACGTGGGTGTTTGAGTGGAGAAGGGGTGCACACACCTTTTTGTAAATGAATAGGTGTGAGAGGGGGTGTGTCACATCCCACTTGAATTAGGTTTCTCAAATTTATCTTTTCTAATGATCTTTCTTTAAATCTAATTCATTCATAATGTCGTGATCATCGAATAGGGTCAGGATACATGATTTTCCTGGTGATCTAAAATTTAATTGGCCTATTTTGAAAATTCTCCACCGAGTACCAAAATTAACTTAATCTTAATTAACGGTCCATGCTTAATGATCAGGGCCTAGTTTGGGAGAAAATATGTATTCAAGATAGGAAAATAATTGAGAAAAATTTTGTGGTTGATCAATGGTGGAAAAAGGTCTAAATCTAAAATTTTACTTGTTGCGCCAAAAAGGAAGGAATTAGCTTTAAGGATGTTATCATTCAACGGTGTAGGATCATAGATCGAGGGCTAAATTTTATATGATCTCATATTTGTATGAGGCCCAAGTATGGTCCAAATTTAAGTTGCAATTGATGGTGTAAAATGGGTTGATCAGAAGGTTTAGATTTAGAAAGAGTTAATAAGCCAAAAGTGGCTAACTTGGCACCTAGGGAAAAGCCTTATAAGGTGGGGTTCTTACATTTTACACTCGGTCCATATGATGGGAAATTTAAGTCGTTCATATAAAGAAAAATATCTTACTACAACTACCCACGAGATTTTCTCACTCGTTAGACACCAAAATCAATGGTTAAGGGCTGATTTGTCAATTGGGTCACTTTTACAATGATTTAAGGGATGAAATTAAAAGTATATGGTTAATTTATGATACATAGTCATGGTATAAAATTTCACATCAAATGGATCATGAGAACCATGTGAAATTGAAATTAAGGGTCTAGGTAATGACATTTTCGTAATTATGGTTGATTTGAGAGTTTTAGAAAATCTAAAGATTCTGCATTGTAATAGGACGTTTCTAAGCAATTCTTACAAAAGAACTCATATCTAATTCATTACAAATAAAGATTTATTCACCAAATAAGTTAAAATTATCATTAATTAAGGTGAGATACATATATCAAACAGCATGATGGATGGTCAGATGACGTGTCAAAAATAGGAAAGCTTGTTGGTTAGTACTCTAACCATGTATGTAGGTGGATGTACGGTTAGTTTTGTAAATGGGTGAACATAAAGTGGGTCTTTAGAGTGACTAAGAGGTAGAACATGTATACCGCTAGATTCAAGTAACTTGTTCACATATGTAAGTTTCTCTGATTGTAGTTTTGATGGTGGGTTAAGAATATTCATAGGTGGTGAATAAGATGAACGGATCAACATCTCGATTCGATACGTGTACGAGCGAATGTAGAGATCAGGTAGTTAGTTTACTATGATTAGAGCTGGGCA
This sequence comes from Magnolia officinalis, assembly GCA_021015155.1. Taxonomy (NCBI): domain Eukaryota; kingdom Viridiplantae; phylum Streptophyta; class Magnoliopsida; order Magnoliales; family Magnoliaceae; genus Magnolia; species Magnolia officinalis. Next base: position 32,504,700 of record JAJHSJ010000011.1, on the reverse strand, counting down.
GAAAGGGACCGATCCGGCTCGATCCAACCCAATCCTACCCAAACCAATCCGAACTGAAGGCCACGATCGGGTCGGATTGAGTTGGCCCAGCAAGATCCGACCGTAAATCGGATTGAGTTTGGATCAATGGTTAACCCGATCCGATCCGATTCGATCCGTACAATGTTTATTTACCACTCTTTCCTGTAATATTGTCCACTTGAGATTGGGATATACCTTTTTTTTTAATACGATAAAATGATCTAGAAAAATAGATGAATGGCATGGATGAATTAAATACATCATGGTGGGGTCCACAGAGCACCGACTTACCATCGTTGACTGGTGGCATGGGGAGTAGTCAATCCGTCTTCTCACCCATGGCTCGAGGTGCCTCGAGTAGTGCTCCCTGACGACAACAGAAGCAGAGCCTTTCACGTGAAGTTACTGTGTGGGATGCTAAGTGGGTCCCAGCATGATGTTTGTGATAAATCCACACCGTCCATCCATTTTGAGATCTCATTTTAGGACATGCGGCCAAAAATGAAGTATATCCAAAACTCAAGTGGCCCTTACGAGAGGAAACAGTGTAGATTCAAGTACCACCTTCCTCGGTTTTCCCTCTCGTTCGGCACACTTGAGCTTTGGATCCACCTATTTTTTGGTATCATGTCCTAAAATGAGCTCTCACAACTGATGGACGGTGTGGATATCTTACAAATATCACTATGGGCCCACATAACATAAAATCCTCGTCCCAAGAAAAAACCCCAGGACGCGGATTGACAAGTGTACCACGCACCAGCCCAGCTAGTTTGGCATGTTGCCGTCAGCAAGTTCTATGGGTCCGATCATGAGGTATGTGTTATATCTAAACCGTCCATCCACTCGGTGGGCTCGTCTTATGGCTTGAGCTGAAAATTAAGATAGATATAAAGATCAAGTGGACCACACTGCAAAAAGCAGTGGGGATTGAACGTCTACCATTGAAACACTTTTAGGGTCAAGAATATTCGATCTGAACCGTACTTAACCTGATCCGACTTGATTTCCCCGACCGAGTTGGACATGGTTCGGGTCAGGCCAGCAGTACAACCGATCGGATCGAGTCAGAGGACCCGGACTCTGTCCCGAATCAGATCGAGTTCGGGTTAGGCATCGAAAACTTCGGACCGAGTCGAGTTGGGCCCAATCCGGTCCGACTCAACTTGATGCCCACCTCTAACTATGATTGGGTCATCCAAACTCAAAGTGGACAGTCAAATATCTTTTGAAATTGCGGTAATGACCGCTTTAGTCGAAGTGGGAATACGCCAAGATGTCCTAGAGGAGGGTGAATAAGACTTTTTAATATTTTAAGATGATTTAAAACCTATCAACCCTATCCTGAACTAATTTGCAGATAGCAGGATTGCTTCAATGTAACTCTAATGGCTTCCAAGCCAAATAGAGGATCCAATCATAAGATTATTCAAAATATAAACAAGATATATAACATAGTTCATGATGGATGTGACTATGTGTGAGATGTGATTTTAATTAATTCTATGTAATCATGTAAACATTCATTATGAGAACATTCAGAGAATCCACACAAGCAGTAAAGTAAATAGCAATCCCAAACACACTCATTTTTATAGTGGTTCGAATACATGTCTACTCTACTTCCGACGGACGCACTTAACCCTTGAGTGTACCGGATCTCGCTAACGAAGGTTTCAAATCAGGTTCACCTTAAACCAGTACAACCTACACAAGGCTGACTCTAGGACCTACACAAGTACCTAACATGTCTCCACGAGACACAAGTTTATGCCCCACACAGGAGCAAGAGTCAACACACAACACCCAGATTTTAGGCCACACAGGCCAAGGATCCACACAAGGAACCTAATAGTTTATGCCCTACACGAGAGCAAAGGTCAACACACAACACCTAGGTTTTAGACCACATAGGTCAAGGACCTACAAAAAGGACCTAAGTTTATGCTCTTCACAGAGCAAGGGTCAACACACAACACCCCCACGTACTCTCCGTCGGAGGCCTCCCATGAGGACTTGAAAGGGGTGAGAATCACCTGTGACCTAATCCTACACAAAAGAATGATCAGCAGCGTCTTTGGACTTTAATGAGTTACAGATAAGCAAATGAGCCCCATTTAACACGTTGATGAAGATCTCCTCCTTTGATGATGAAGAATCTTCAGCTCCCTTGAATTGCAACACAAATGATGCTCCAATGTATAGCGACGAGTTGGGTCAAGATTATGTTGGAATCCTACTCTATTAAATGTTTTCTTATTTTATAAACAGAGTAATTCCAATCATCTATGCATTCAAGGTATCACAGCTTAATGATTTGCCATTAAGGTGGTAGCTGGAGGATCCTTGAATGTGGAAGTTCATTCCCCAATCCACTATTGAATATCAATGATGAGGGTGGATTGGAGGATGAACTCCTAAGAGAGAAAAAAGGCTTAGGGTATATGATCTGGATTAAACACTCAAAAGCTCTATCTATTTTATCTACAAACAACCTCAAGCAAGCTCTCATTAAATAGGCAAAAAGTTCCAACGGAAATAAAATAGTCATATTTTTGACAGAGTTTGATATCATCAAGCAGGCTTCGATATCATCTAGCGTATACTCTCGATAGCATCGAATTGCCGCTCGATGACATGAACTCAATTTGTCAAACGCTTTTGAACATTTTTACCAACTGGTCGAGGAAATCGAACATTCTTCAATGTCATCGGATTTCAAACTCTGATGTCATCGACGCATGGTTCGATTACTCGACATTTGAAAAATGTGAGAGAAAACTTGCCTTTGACAGTTAATAGGCTTTGATATGATCGAGAATCCCTCGATATTATCTGAATTTGAATGTCGATGATATCGATACCAGTATCGATTCATCGATATTTTTCAAGGAATTTTCCTATAAGCTTGCTAGACAGTTTATGTCCTATATCGATGACATTGACCAGGTCTCGATATGATCGATATTTGAATATCGATATCCTCGAGGTCTCCTCGATACTTAAATGAATTTACCTGAAATCTTACTGGTCAGATTTGTGTCCAAATTCGATATCATCGAAGGTCAGTCGATATCATCGAGGTTTGAATTTCGATGAGATTGAGGATCTCTTCGAGATATCGAAAATCACATGATTTTCCTTAACTGCTTTCTGGACACAACTGACCAGATGTCGATTTTATCGAGTCGTCTCAATGAACTCGAGATTCAAAATTCGATGATATCGAACATGTCATTGATTCATCGATAATTCAGTCCAGGATTCATTGTGGTTGCTGGACTTCTGAAGTCCTCATTTCGATAATATTGAGTGAGTTTTGAGGACATCGATAACAGAGTCTGATTTCATCGAACGACTTATCGATAAATCGACAAAGGCAGAAAACTTAGAGATTTTCCTGATTTTGCAAAATAGTTTTCTCACCTTAAACACTAAGTTGTTCTATCCATTTTTAAGGGTTTTATATACATGGTGTTTTGGGACATGGGATGTGAGGCTAAGTTTACCTTTTACGATTTCGGGCACACATACTATTGAGCCAGACGCTTGAATGATCTTTCTATGGAGCTCACTTGTCTTGCTGACTCAACACTCACGCTAATTGACAAACCAGGGCACTTTCAATCTCCCCTTTTGTCAATTACGTGACAAAACACCTGAAGTCCTAGAACAACATCTAGATCGACACCCTAAATTGTGTGTACATGAACTTTACACAATTTTACAATACTATTGAGTTCACACACACGACTGTATCATTCAGCAGTAGCTGCTACTCCCCCTATCTTCTTGTAACATCATTCAGTAGTAGCTGCTCCCCTTAACACCTGTGCCACCATTAACAAATAGATACACACAATTGTCTCGGTAGTGGGGTTGTTCTCCCCCTTTTTGTCAGTCATTGACAAAGGTCAGAAGATACTAATTTGAAGCATTTGACTGAAGTGGTACCTGAAATGACTGGGAGAAACAAGAGAGATCCAAACATTCCAATTCATAATAGATAATGACATGCCTATACTTATGGAAACGTTTATGCATAATAGGGCAAAGGAAAGAGATGTGATTTTAGCAGATAATAGTAGTATAACTTTAAATGACATAAATCACAAACCAATTCTCAATTGATAAGGAATATGCAGGAGAAGATAATCAGAAATCATACCAGCATTTCACAGAATTTAACACATAATTGAGAGTAGAAAGTTATGGCAGTAAAGATATATAAATGAATAGCCATAAAAAATATCCAAAATAAAAACTGCCCAAGTTTGGAAGTATTTCATCATCCATCCCAAACCATCAAAACCAAGCATCTAGCCCAACCATGGGCTAACAAAAAAAAATACAAGTTTTTCCTTATACAGAGGATATCCATAAACCACAAAAAAAAAAAAAAAAAAAAAAAAAAAAAAAAAAACGTTAGACTTTTCATGTTAGCTGGTCATCACATACACTCATAAGATCGCAGGACATACAAAAAGATATCCATGCCCAAACGCCAAAATGAGTATCTAGTGTATGTGACGGCACGAAGACTATCGATACTATGGTGGAGGAGCTGATGAAGATGGTGTTGTATCGTCTCGTCGGCATGTTATCAGATCAACCAGTTGCTGCACCGACTGCTGTACGCTAGACACCATTTTCTCCAATGCGGATAACTGCGCATCATGCCTCTCCAGGTTATCCTCTATTCGAGCCAATCCACGCTGCGTCGCCCCGACCCTATCTTGGTGAAACTTGAAGCATTGGGTCTGAGTCGAACCACTCAGAGCTGGAACTTGTTGTGGCTATACAGGATCTCCACCAGGTGGTGCTGCGCCTTCACCCGTCTCACCACTTTCATGAATAGCTTCCTCAGATTGTTCTTCTGGATAGGCATGAAATTTAAGGTCCAGTTTTCAAATATTGACCTTGTTAAAATGCTTGAGAGGACGCTCAGGATCGTCTATTCGAGGAATACCGATTGTATCGCATATCACATAAATGATGTGAGGAAAGGGCAAATGAACTTGTCTGAACTGGTGGATGACACTAGCCATTTGGTGAAGGATCAGGGTAGGTAGACACAGTTTGACTCCAGTGGCAACACAATACATAACCATGGCCATGAACCCGGTAAGATCAGCGCGATTGGGTCCATGAGGGTAACCATTTGAGCAGAATATCCCGTGCAAAACTCGGTATCAAGGATGCATATATTTTTCCTTCAAAGCATTCCCTTGGTACCAAGGGATATCTCGATCCCGACATAAGAATTTTGTAATTGTAGACCGAGTGATTGGATTCTCAAGATCAAGGTCAGACAACCCAACTGGAGACAAAGTTAGAACGAAAATGCTAGCAATGGATTCTGCAGTAATGTCAACACTATCATCCCCGACTGTGACAACAATGGATGGTGGATCTAGTGTTGGAGAATGACAGTATGCAAGAAAGCAGTAGGTCCGCTCATCATGACATGGACCCCTGAAATCAAGAAGAGGCAACCAATCGATTGCCTCTAACAGGGTTTCCACATTGTAGGGTTTTATGCATTCCCTGTCAATCCTAAGCTCATACACCAAGAGCCTCCCTGAGTACTTTTTAAGAATGTGTGGAGGAGGACCCACAATAGTATGTGGCGGTGCAGATGCCGCAGCCTGAGCTGGAGCTTCTCTACTAGACGATTGTCGAGTAGAGGATCTCCTTGGGCGTGCAGGGGATCATTGAGACTGAGCCCTTCCTCTTTCTCTTGAGGCCACAGATTTCTTTCTGGTGGACCTGGATGACTCACCGATGATAGGAGACTTTCCTTTCTCCTTACTCATTTGAATAACTCAGAATGAAATGTCAAAGAAAAGGAATCTGAAGATTATGAGGGCAAACTCGAAATTTCCAACTGAAGGTTGTCAATCAATCTAGAGAGGCCCAAGCATAATGAAGTATATGTTGAGAATCAAGAGTATGTGCAAGAGATTACCTGATTCAAGTCATCCTAGATGGAATATGGTTAACAAAAGATGAGAAAACACGGAAGAAACTCCCAAAAAAAATCGAGTAGTGAGAAAGGGAAGCAAAAATAAAATTTTCCTGCTCCCCAGCTATTTATCGGGCGGTGACCTTCGATATCATCAAAGTTTTCTTCGATGAAATTGATATACCCCATTCGATGTTATCGAAGAGGTCCTCGATAACATTCTAGAACATGTGACGCTTCTGATTCTGAAGGGGTGTCGATGATATCGATATTTTTTCGATCTAATCGAGGATTCATACGATTCATCGACAGACTTATCGAAGAGAAGGTGTATAGCATTCATTTCAGTATTTCGATGTTCTTTCATATATGTATAACTTAGTATATTTTCATATCAGTCTGTATACACATCAAAATTTGTACAAATAACGTTGTACCATCCAAAATTATAAACATCAGTAATGTTTATGTACAAAAAAAAGTTCCTAAGGTATAGAAACCTCGAATATATCATGATAATCATAAAAAATGCATCGTTTTCATGTATTTATCCAAACTTAGATGCGATAGCCTGGACATGTTTTCCATGCTCAATTGTTACTAAGCATATGGATCAAACTTTCCACTGTCGTTGATGACATAACAGTGGTCATTGGTGCGAAGGCCCTCCATAATCAATTTTCCTGATGGGTCCAGGATCTTGCATTTTAGTTTGTCAAAGGTGACCATTTGTTTGTTGTCACATATTTATGAGATGCTTAAAAGATTGTGAGTCAGTTCTTTTATGCAAAAAGCATTCTCATTTTTTAGCATCTCCATTCCTTCTATGGTTCCACATCCTACTACCTCAGCAGTGCTTCCAGCACCATAAGTGACTATCCTGTTATCAAGATTTGAGTAATTTGAGAGAAGGGATTTATCACCCGTGACATGCCTTGAGCACCCGCTGTCTAGGTACCATTCAGTACAATTGCTTGTTGTATGATTTGAGTGAATAACAAGACAATTTTTCTTTTCTTTCACTACCCATTTTGTGACTGGATTTCTTATTGTGGTAGTTTTTGCTTCATTGATCATGCTGGGTAACTGAATCATGTTTCCTTGTTTCATAAATTTATTTGTTTTCTGATTTAGTTCAGCCACCTGATTTAATAGCTCCTTCAGTTTCTTGGTCATTTTGGGTGGAGATGGATGTGTTCCTTTTGCCATATTGTTTAGTGGACTCTTAGTATTCTGTATTGATTTTCTGGTTTGTTTGTACTTACCAGTATGATTCAGACTAGAATTAGATTGAGTCCACCATGGAGCAATTCATTCAAATTTGAAATGGCCAGAGTCTCCACATGAATGATAGATAGAAGTAGCTTTTGTTTTACTTCCTGATGCAGCTGATTTCTCAAACATTGGTGTTGCATTTTTGGATTTTGATTTGAATTTGTCATATCCTAATTCACTCTTGTCTTTCTCAGGTCTTCCTATCCCTAAGAGTTTTTCTAATTTTTCACTTCTCTGGGAAAATTTATAATTTAGTTCAATAGATTTTCTGGATTTCTCTACATCAAACATGAGTGTGTGATTTTCATTCTGAAGATGCATGTTTTTATCTTTCAATAGTTCAATCTGTTTGTTCAATTTTTCAGATTCAGATTTGAGAAAAATATTAATTCTTTCGAGCTTATCATTTTCTAAGTGGTATTGCTGTAAATCATTAATCAAGTGTGTATTGATTTCCAATGTTTTGTTTAGATATTTGCAGTAATTTATTTTTATTTTCATTTATCCCAAGTCTTTTAAGGATATTGATGTTATGGATATAAAGTTGATTGTAGGCATCCTGTAGTTTATCCTTTTCTTATTCTTTCTCTATTTTCTTATCATTAGATGGAAATGATTCAGTGGCTTGAGGTTCTTTGGTTTTCTCAGTTTCTATTGGAATGTTGGAGGCTGTAGAGACCATAAGAATTTTCAGGGATTTTTGGTCTCCATCACTCTCTGAGTCACTACATTCTAAATTTTACTCTTCAGTGTCATCTCATGTGCCTGTCATTGCCTTTCCTTTGGTTTTCCTATTTGGGCATTCAGTGGATAGATGTCCAAACTTTCGACAAGTGTAGCATTGTGGTTCTTTGGACTTTTTACCAGATTTACCTGTAAAATGTTTGTTGTCCAACTGTCTTCCTTTAAATGGTTGGCCACGATTTTTATGGAAGAATTTTCGAAACTGTTGAGACAAAAGAGCCACTTCATCATCTTCATTCTCCCTTTCAATTTCATCTTCCTCATTTGTAGTGTTCTTTGAAGTTTTAAGTACAATATTTTTGGGTTTAGGAGTTTGCTTGAAGTGTAGTTCAAATGTTTGTAAGGAACCTACGAGTTCTTCTACTTTCATCACATCCATGTTTCTACATTCTTCAATAGTTGTAACTTTCCAGTTGAACCATTCGGGTAAGGATCTCAGAATTTTCCTATAGATTTTTGGAACTTAGACCTTTTCTCCTAATCCACCCATAGATTGTGTAAGACCCGTGTCCTAGTCTGTACCGTTCCGTAGGCTTTTGCGGTCCTCCCTGTCAAATTTCGGCAACTCTCGACCCATATCCGACGTTTGCACGCGAGTCTAAACCGGGTCCTGCATACTGAAGTTGGCTTGACCCGAAACTTGTACCTTAGCGACCGTGCTATCGCCGTGGTTCTAACACCGTGACTCGCGCACCGAACCGATACCTAGGCAAGGAGATGTGGGTCTACGTTTATTCCGAAGAAACACCGCGCGTTGCGAATTTCGAGGGAATCTCTACGATATGTCCCATCAATCAATCAATCATCCAAGTCAAGTACACACCATGCCCCAATTACAACAACTCATCCCTCCTTTTCAAAAGTCAACCCTCTCTCTCCCCTCACCACTCCTCTTTTTACAAAAAAATCAAATAACACCTTACTTCCCATCCCCTTTTCCTTACAACCACCACATCACCCATCCCTTTAATATTCTTTTTCTCTTTCTCTCATTATATCTCTACTCTCCCAAGCTCCATATGTCCAAGCCTTCCCAAGCAAGCAACAAGTGTGGCCCACTTTCTCCACTCTCTCATCTCTCATCTCCACCATCAAAACCCCATAAACCACCATTAAAAGTGAAGGCAAAGAGTTTACAAGCCTAAGGGAGCAAGAAAGAGGCCAATAAGGTGGGTGATCTACCGTTATTTCTCATTTTTTTGGGCCACAAGTGGTGGGACCCGTTTGAAGTATGTAATGTAAGAAATGGAGGGCCCATAGTGGCGGGGTCCCTCCTCTCTATCTCACCGTCTCTCTCTCTCTCTCTCTCTCTCTCTCTCTCTCTCTCTCTATCCTCCCCTTGAAATGAAGTGGGCCCCACCGATATGTTAAATCTGCTCCATCCATTAGATTGTGTGGCCCACCACATTTCAGGTGAGATCCACTGTTGGGATAGTGGGAAGTCCCACATGATGGGTTGGGTTAAATGGCATATTATATATTATATTGATATAATAATATATATATACATGCATGGTGGGCCATGACCATGTGGGACCCACCACGATGCTTGTGTTGTATCCACACTATCCAGCGTCCCTGGATGCTGGACGTGGTCCGTGGAGTGTGAACAGAGTGCTATAGCAACACAAAAAAAAGGTGTAAGCTTTGGTTTATACTTTTTGAGTGGACTGCTTATGCAGGCCCCACCATGATGTATTGATTTAATCCACGCCGTCCATTCCATTTCTAAGCCCATTTTAGGCGTTGAGACAAAATTTGAGACCAATCCGATTCTCGGGCGGGCCATACCATAGGAAATAAAGGTGTTACCGTTAAAACCCACCTTAATTCTTCTATTCGCCAAAAACACGTTACATATTGGTCTCATTTGGTCGATCAGGGGCCATAGAATCCAATGGCCGGGTTGGATTTTTCAGATGTGGGTCCTATATATGAAAAACCGTGAAAATTCCCCAAAAAAAAAAACACAACATGCAGCAACACCGCTGATGCTGCTGCTGCTGGCGTCACTGTGGACGGGCAAGCAGGACAGGGGTCCCATACGTGGGCCCCACCGTGATGTGTGTCGAGCATCCACGCCGTGCATTGGTGGGCCCCCTTCCCAAAATCATCCATATACATGACTCAGATGGCCCACATCATAGGAAATAGTGGTGATTGAATGGCTGCCTTTGAAACCCTTTTGGGTCAGAGAAGTTTTGAGTTAAAATGATATTTGTTTTTCCCCTCATACGGGTCTATGTGACCTTATCAACAGGTTGGGTGGAAAATAAGCATTAAGGTGGGCCCCACGTGGGACCCACTGATGTATGTATTGAATTCCATACCGTCCTAGGGTGGGACGGCTGGTGTACTTCCCTCCAGCTATACAGCTGTTGCAGTGGCGTCACCGAGCTATGTGGCCCCACTAGGTTCATCCACACTCTTCATTCATGGGACCCACCATGATGCATGTGTTGCATCCGAGCCGTTCAACCATTTTGAAAGCTCGTCTCACGGCTTGAGACTAAAAATGAGGCAGATCTTGGTATCATGTGGACCACACTACAGTAAAGTGGGGATTAAAAGTCTACTATTGAAACCCCTTCCGAGTTAAATAAGTTTTGAATCAATATGAAATTTGTTCCTCCTCACTATTCAGGTCATTGTGACCTTATGAATAGTCTGGATGGGAAATAAATTCCATGGTGGGCCCTCTAAATTTTTAACAGTGTGAATCATTGTCACCACCGCCATTTGTGGTATGGCCCAGTTGATCCTTTGGATTTGGTTCATTTTTTTTATATAAGTCTTTTAATGAATTATAACAATGGGTGAATGATTTTGAATCAGCCCATTTGAGGTATTTGGGGCCCACTTGATGAGGCCGATTTGATGTATTTTGGGCTCACTTGATGAAGCCCGATTCAATGTATTTGGGGGCCCATTTGACTCGGCCCATTTGTAACGGCCCACTTTGATAAATATAAGGCCCATGTGATTAGGCCCATCTTGATGTGTTTGTGGACCGTTGTTGAGGCCCACTTTGATATATATATATATATATATATATATATATATATATATATATATATATATATATATATATATATAAGGCCCATATGATGGGGCCCACCTGTTTGAATCTAAGGCCCATTGTGACATGTATTAGGCCCATGACGCGTGGCCCTTTTAATGTATTTGAGGCCCATGGGTAAGGCCCGATGTGATGCATTTGAGGCCTTGTGCGAGGCCCGTTTGGGTGGCCCGGGTGTTTGTTGTAATGACTACCCCCCTTGGGAGAAATGTTGGTTAAATGTCCACATCGATGGGCAATGATGGTTAGATGTCCACATTGTGACCTTCCCTTAGGCCTTGATAGGATTCTCACCGATTGTCGAATATCGATCGAGGCCGACTACCAATTCTGATTTGTCGTGGCCGATTGCCGAATATTGATCGAGGCCAATTTCCGATTCTAATTTGTCGTGGCCGATTGCTGATTATTGATCGAGGCCGATTTCTGATTCTGATTTGTCGTGGCTGATTGCCGATTAACGATCGAGGTCGATTTTCGATTTTGATTTGTCATGGCTGATTGCCGATTATCGATCGAGGCCGATTACCGATTCTGATTTGTCGTGGCCGATTGCTGATTTCGATTGTCGGGGCTCAATGTGATGTATATGTGACCCGTATTTGAGACCCGACGTGATGTGTATTCAGCCCGTGTCCAAGGCCTAATGAGATGTGTATTGAGGCCTAGGTGATGGGGCCCATTATGATGTATTTGAGGCCCATGGGTAAGGCCCATTGTGATGTATTCATGGCCCATGGGCAAGGCCCATTGTGATGTATTCTTAGCATATGGGCAAGGCCCATTGTGATATTATTACGCCCATGATGCATGGCCCATTTGATGTATTTGAGACCCATGTGCAGGGCCCACATGTCATGTATTTGAGGCCCATGAGCAGGGCCCACCTATTGTGTATATGTGGCCCTTGTGTAAGGCCCATTGTGTTGTATATTAGGCCTTTGTGTGAGGCTGTGGGCCCATTATATGTTTGGCTCTATGCAGACCATACCTCGGGGGCAATGTTAGTTAAATGTCCACATTGTCGAGGCCGATTGTTGATGTCGGTTATTGATATCGATTATGGGTATGTGACAGCATAGCATCATGATACATGCCGATACACATCATCTGTATGTTTGTTATGAGATGTGGTTGGCCATTGCATATGTCATTGGGCAGGTTGTTATGAGACTCCTTGATGGGAGGAGATTGTCTCACATGAACGCACGGTATGCGCAGGATCGATGCATGACTGGATTGTATGAATCGTGCATCTTGCATTGTATGATTGTGATTATTGTACGCCCTATCGACATCAGGGCTATGACCTCCACAGACTTGTTGTGGATGGCTAGATGGGACACGGGAAATGTTTGGTTCGAGCATCTGGGCACTTTGAATGTCCGTGGGTGAAAGTCCCTACACCTCCGAGGCCAGGAGACTCCCCAACGTCGAGACCGAGTGGATACATGAGTGCCCGAGTACCGAATACCAGGAGGCCGCGTCTCTCACTGTGTCGTGGTCGGTTGGGAGGGGGTGTGGCTTTACCCGCCCGAGAGAAGGTGACAATACTAGGCTGAGTTTGACCAGCTCGTGAATGGGTCCGCTATCGACGTGCCGGATAGGTATTGACAGACTATTGGCCAGGCGGATAGTGAGGTTTCTTATGCTCACTTGGACTGTGCGGCTGGCAGAGTGGCAGTGCCATTTGGAGTGTACTAAACCCCGGTGATGATCTCAGAGATGAACTGTACTGATATGTGGACTTATTGAGCAGGAGTTGCATACTCATTCATTCATTCATTCACTATCCACTCGGGCTGGTGGTGCACAACTATTTGTTACATGTACCTTCACAATGGCCAGGATTTTGGTTGGGACGCACGACTAACCTGAGATTAGGAGTTTACCATATTGAGTCTGACTATCTAAATTAGGTATGGGACTAGTTTGGATAGAAGTCCATTGTGATGGACCCAATAGCTTGCGATACTACGTACTACCATCCCGACTTCACACTCCAGCACGGTCATCCATTCGCACCGCATTTTGCATTACATCCGCAACATATGGTACGGCTGACGCCAACTGTGTTACTCATAAAAAATGTATATTGCATTACATCCTCTGCATCTAATATTTGGCTCTTTATAACTCTTTATTTGCAATTTTTGATTTGTATTGCATATCTTAATATTGTATGACTCATGGACTTGTCAGTATTCTCGCTTACTTTGTTATCGTATGAATTCTGATCTTATCAGTATTTCTAATTACTCTGATAATTCATGATCTTGTCAGTATTTCTGCTTATTCCGACATTGTACGATTTATGGATTACTAGTATGTGCGGTATTGTATGACTATGACATTGTATTGAATACTTGGTACTTACCTTGTACATACACTTACACCACCCTCTAAGCTTTCTATAAGTTTATGCACGATAGATGCGTGCAAGTGATGTAGTAGTGTTGAGCTTGGAGAGTACAGTGGTCTTCTGGAGCATGATTTTCGATTTATGTATTTCCTTTTCAGCATTGTACTCAAATGATTATATTAGTGGATATATGATGATGATGTTGCCTTTGTGAATTGGGTAATTTTGTGGTTATGCTTATTATAAGTTAAATGTACAAAAAAAAAAAATCCTCCTTATAGGATCCCAGGATTCGGAAATCTGGCATATGAACGCTGGGAGCCAAGAATGGGATACTACGGAGCCTGTCAGCACCGGATTTGGAGATCGGGATTCTTGTGAATTCGATTTTCGGGTTTGGGGCGTGACATATAGCAGATGATGTTCAGTTTTGTGAAGAACTCTATGAAGGTCTCATGTTCTTCCATTCTAAGACTTTCAAACTATGATGTTAGGAGTTGTAGCTTGGATCTTTTTACTGTGTTGGTTCCCTCATGAGTTGTTTCCAACAAGTCACATGCTTCTTTAGCTGTACCACACATACTGATTTGATTAAAGATTTCTTTGGACATAGCACAGTAGATATCATTCATTGCTTTAGCTTCGGACGTTTGTTTTTCTTTATCGAATGTTGTCCACATTTAATTAGTTTTTGGTTTGGTGATAGTAGTGCCATTTTTAAGTACTATTTGTTCGATTGGTGGCACATATCCTTTTTCAACAATGTCCCAAACATCATGATCCAAAGATCTCAAAAAGTAGTGCATCTTAGCCTTCCAGTAAGCATAATTTGATCCATCAAATACAGGAGGTCTAGTTACATATGAACCCTCTCCTTTGGCCATATTAACAACTTCAGTCAAGATCACTCGCTAGGCGATGAAACCCTTAAGAGAGACCCGCTCTGATACCAATTGAAATTACAGTAATGACCGCTTTAGTTGAAGTGAGAATATGCCAAGATGTCCTACGGGGGTGTATATGACTTTTCAATATTTTAAGATGATTTAAAACCTATCAACCCTATCCTGAACTAATATGCAAATAGCAGGATTGCTTCAATGTAACTCTAATGGCTTCCAAGCCAAATAGAGGATCCAATCATAAGACTATTCAAAATATAAACAAGATGTATAACATAGTTCATGATGGATGTGACTGTGTGTGAGATGTGATTCTAATTAATTCTAGGTAATCATGTAAACATGCATTATGAGAACATTCAGAGAATCCACACAAGCAGTAAAGTAAATAGCAATCCCAAACACAGTCATTTTTATAGTGGTTCGACTACGTGTTTACTCCACTTCTGGCGGACCCACACAACCCTTGAGTGTACTGGATCTCACTAACGGAGGTTTCAAATCAGGATCACCTCAAACTAGTACAACCTACACAAGGCTGACTCTAGGACCTACACAAGGTAACTAACATGTCTCCACGAGACACAAGTTTATGTCTCACACAGGAGCAAGGGTCAACACACATCATCCAGATTTTAGGCTACACAGGCCAAGGATCCACACAGGGAACCTAACAGTTTATGCCCTACACAAGAGCAAAGGTCAACACATAACACCTAGGTTTTAGATCACACAGGTCAAGGACCTACGTTTATGCTCTCCACAAAGCAAAGGTCAACACACAGGACCCCCACGTAGTCTGCCATCAGAGGCCTCCTTTGAGGACTTGAAAGGGTTGAGTATCACCTGTGACCTAATCCTACACAAAGGAATGATCAATAGGGTCTCTGGATTGTAATGAGTTACAAAAAAGCCGATGAGCCCCATTTAGAACGTTGACGAAGATCTCCTCCTTTGATGATGAAGAATCTTCAGCTCCCTTGAACCGCAACACAAATGATGCTCCAATGTATAGCAACGGGTTGGGTCAAGGTTATGTTGGAATCCTACTCTATTAAATGTTTTCCTATTTTAGAAACAGAGTGATTTCAATCATTTATGCATTCAAGGTATCCTAGCTTAATGATTTGCCATTAAGGTGGTAGCTGGAGGATCCTTGAATGCGAAAGTTCATTTCCCAATCCACTCTATTGAATATCAATGATGAGGGTGGATTGGAGGATGAACTCCCAAGAGAGAAGAAAGGCTTAGGGAATATGATCTGGATTAAACACTCAAAAGCTCTATCTATTTTATCTATAAACAACCTCAGGCAAGCTCTCATTAAATAGGCAAAAAGTTCCAATGGAAATAAAACAGTCATATTTTTAACAGAGTACAATATCATTGAGCAGGCATCGATATTATCAAGTGTATACTCTCGATAGCATCGAATTGCCGCTCGATGACACGTACTCAATCTGTCAAATGCTGTTGAACCTTTTTACCAACTGGTCGAGGAAATCGAACATTCTTCGATGTCATTGGATTTCGAACTTCGATGTTGTCGACGCATAGTTCGATTGCTCGACATTTGAAAAATATGAGAGCAAACTTGCCTTTAACAGTTAATAGGTTTTGATATGATCGAGAATCCCTCGATATCATCTGAATTTGAATGTCGATGATATCGATACCAGTGTCAATTCATCGATATTTTTCAAGGAATTTTTCTATAAGCTTGCTGGACAGTTTGTGTCCTATGTCGATGACATCGACCAGGTCTCGATATGATCGATATTTGAATATTGATATCCTCGAGGTCTCCTCGATACTTAAATGAATTTACCTGAAAGTTTGCTGGTTAGATTTGTGTCCAAATTCGATATCATCGAAGGTCAGTCGATATCATCGAGGTTTGAATTTCGATGAGATTGAGGATCTCTTCGAGATATCAAAAATCACATGATTTTCCTTAACTTCTTTCTGGACACAACTGACTAGATGTCGATTTTATCGAGGTGTCTTGATGAACTCAAGATTCAAAATTCGATGATATTCATCGATTCATCGATAATTCAGTCCAGGATTCATTATGGTTACTGGGCATCTGAGGTCCTCATTTCGATAATATCGAGGACATTGATAACAGAGTTCGATTTCATCGAACCACTTATCAATAAATCGACAAAGGCAGAAAACTTAGAGATTTTCCTGAATTTGTAAAATAGTTTTCTCACCTTAAACCCTAAGTTGTTCTATCCATTTTTAAGGGTTTTATATACTTGGTGTTTTGAGACATGGGATGTGAGGCTAAGTTTATCTTTTATGAGTTCAGGCACACATCCTATTGAGGCAGACGCTTGAATGATCTTTCTATGTAGCTCACTTGCTTGCTGACTCAACACTCACGTTAATTGACAAACCATGACACTTTCATCTTTACTTAGTGGTGAATACTTAACTGAACGGTTGATTATGATGGACAATTGAGAATACTTGGATATATGATGATCCTTTATTAAAATCAACGGTTGGATAACTTGATCTATGGATGAAGATTATTCCTCGGTCAGATTCAGGTTAAAGAATAGATGTAAGGTTAGGATAGTTCTCGAGTGTTAGGATAATTTAAGCGAGAGTGTGAGAGGGAAGGAGATTTTCCCTCTCCCAATCCTCCTTTGCTTGATCCGGGTTGTGCAACCTTTCCTACCTCAATCTCAAGCTAGTTTCACATCCCTTGTATAGGTAAGAGATCTTTAACCTTGTTTGGTGGATTTTTCTGAATTTCCTAGTGTTTTAAAGCTATTAAGGTTAGAAATTCTATGCAATCTTTCATTTCTTGAAATTATAAATTTAGGATTTACTCATGTTAGGGTTTGGGGCCATGATAGTCGATTCGTAGTGGTCCCTTCTCTCTTGGGAGCCATATTTGGATGCGGCTTCATTTATGTTGGTTGTGCCAATTTTGATCCTCGATTCATGGAATCGAGTTGGGTGTTGTCCAAATGAAGGTAACTTGTAAGGCCCGTATCTTAGATCGTACCATTCTGTAGGATTTTGCAGTCCTCCCGATCGAATTCCGACAACCCTCGACTTGTAACCGGCATTCGCGCGCGACCCTGAGTTGCCTGAGTTGACTCAACCCGAGACTTATACCATAGCGACCGAGTCGTCGCCGCGGTTCCGATGCCGCGTTTCGCGTGCCAAGGAAATACCTAGGCTAGGAGATGTGGGCCCGCGTTCAGTTAGAGGAAAACGACGCTCATTTGCAATTCTTAGAGAATCTCTACCTAAAATGTCACATCAATCAATCAATCAATCAATCCCATCAAGGGTCAAGTACAAGTCAAGTACTACATCACTCAACCCATCACTCAACCCATCACAACCCATACCTCTCTTACACAAGCTACCCCAAAAGTCAACAATTTCTTACACAACCCATCCCTCTCTCCCATCCATCACTCCATCACCCATCTCTCTCTCTCTCCTTACAACCCTCTCTCTCTCATTTCTCAAACCGTTTATAAGCAACCCAAAATATCCCACGTCCAAGCTTCCCAAGCTCTCATGGAGAAGCTTTAGTGTGGCCCACTTCCTACCCTCTCATCTCCCATCTCAACCCTCCATTTTTCATCATCTTCCATCAAGATCGAAGCCAAGGAGTTCGGTGTTCCATCGGGCCAAGAAGAAGTGGACGGTGTGTGATCTTGGACCCACATTTTCTTTTTTAGTCTTTTTGTGATTTAAGGGCCCACATATGGTGGGACCCACCTTGACGTATACTTTTTATCAAGAGGGGCCCATAGTGGCAGGGGGCCTCCATCATCGCCGATATCTCTTCTCTCTCTCTCTCTCTCTTTCTCTCTCTTCATGTGATGGCTGGCGGCCCACCTTGATGCATGATCTGATTCACATCGTCCATGGTGATGTGGACTGCACCATGATGTATTCGTTTCATCCACACCGTCCAGATGATCTGGATAGTGCTAGGTTGTTTGGACGGCGTTGTACCGCCCTAACCATGAGGTTGGTTTACATCCACCCCGTCCATAGCACGGTGCACCTCACCATGATGCACGTGTGGATCCTCACCGTCTATGGCTTGGAAGGTGGGCCACCTCTCTGTATGTATTTCATCTAGCGTTCATCTATCTGGATGCTGGTTGCTGCTCAAGCAAAAATAATAATATATATATATATATATATATAATACTATATGGTGGTTCCACGTGGGGATCCACTTGCTGTGATATTATATATATATATATATATATATATATATATATATATATATATATATATATATATATATATATATATATATATATATATATATATATATAATGCTGTGGTCCCCATATCTTCTCCGTCCATCCATTTAGGACCACCGTGATGTAGGAGTCTTAGCTACACCGTCCAGATAGCTGGACGGTGGGACCTACACATCAATGTATGTGTTACACTTGAACCGTTCATTCATTTGGTGAGCGTGTCTCAAGGCTGGAGACTAAAAATAAGACAGATCCAGTTATCAGGTCGATCACACTATAGAAAATAGTGGAGTTGAACGTCTACCATTGAAACCCCTTTGGGTTACAGAAGTTTTGAATCAATATAATATTTGCTTTTCCTCCTTGTTTAGGTCCTTGTGACCTTATGAACAGACTAAAGGGGAAATGAATACTATGTTGGGGCCCACTGGAATTTAACAGTAGAAATCATCATCACCACTGTTAGGTGTGGTATGGTCCAAATGATCCTTTGAACATGATTCATTTTTTTGTAATAATGCTCTAAAAAGATCTTTAACAATAGATGAATGGTGTGTTGGTTTGGGCCCATCTAATTTGGCCCATCTGATACAGCCCATTTGAAATGACCCATTTGATTCGGCCCATCTAAAACGGCCCATTTGATTCGGCCCATCTGATTTGGCCCATTTAAAACAGCCCGTTTGATTCAGCCTATTTGATACGCCCCGATGTAATGTACTTGGGGCCCATTTGATAAGGCCCGATGTGATATATGAGGCCCAGCTTGTTGTATTTGCGGCCCATTCGTTAAGGCCCAATATAATTATTCAAGGCCCATGAACGAGGCCCATTGCAACATATGTGAGGCCCATGAGGGAGGCCTAATGTAATGTATGTGTGGCCGTTATGTTATTTATGAATCCCTTGTGTGGGCCACTCCTTGGGAGCAATGCTGGTTAAATGACCACGTTGATGGGCAATGATGGTTGAAAGTCCTCATTGTGACCTTCCCTTAGGCCTTGTTAGGCCCATTCTCATCATTCTCTTAGTGGGTTAACCCAAATAAGTGGGCCCCATTCGCCATAGATGGATGGCTCTGTACTAACGGATTTGATATAACCACGGCCGAGGGCCGATCTTTATATTATGGTTTGATCGGCCGTTCATATAAGGACCCCACCTTATATGTAGACCAATCATCAATGTCGATTATCGTGCTAACTTTTGGTGCTGATTATCGAGGCCGATGCCGATTATTGATGCCGATTATGAGTATATGACAACATAGTATTATGATACATGCTCATATGCTTCACCTGCATGCTTGTGATGAGATGAGTGATTGATCATATCACATGCCATTGGGCAAATTGTTATGGGACTCCCTGGTAAGGGGATTTGCCCACGAGAGCGCGAATATACTTATGATTATTGTATAACTGGATTGCATGATTCATGCATCTCGCATCGTGTGGCATGTATACTATACGCCCTAGCGACATTAGAGACTTAGCCTCCACAAGCATACCGTGGTTGGCAGGATTGAACACCCGAAATCTTGTTCTACATGGGGTGCTATAAATATCCCTGGGTAAAATTTCCTAAACCCTTATGGTACCAAGAGGTTGCTCCAATGTCTAGACCGATTGGGTGCATGAGCACCGAGTGCCGATTACCAGAAGGTCGCACTTTCCACTATGTCGTGGTTGGTTGGAATGGGGTGCTGCCTTACCCGCCTGAGAGGAGGGGGCAAAGCTAGGCTGAGTTTGACCAGCTCGAGGAATCAGCCCGCTATCGATGACCCAAGCCCGATATTGACAGGAGGATAGTGAGGTCTCTTTAACTCACCTTGTTACGCGCGATGGGGCGGCAATTGGTTTGGAGTGCACTAGACCTCGGTGATATTCTAGAGTTGAGCTGTATTGGTATGTGGACTCAGATGAGGATTGGTATGCTTGAGTTGTATCTCGGATCGCATGGCCTTGGTATGGCCGATATCATTCATGCCTTGCATCTCCAGGCCTTGGTATGGCCAACATCATTCATGCCTTTCATCGCATGGCCTTGGTATAGCCAACATCATTCATGCCTTGCATCACATGGCCTTGGTATGGCCCATAGTATTCATGTATTCATAAGCATATTCCACATTACCCTGATATTGCATAATTGTATTACTACATTGCGCACATACTTTCACCACCCTCTAAGCTTTCCGTATGCTTATGCATGACTATTGCGTGCAGGTGACGTTGGATCGCAGTAGCGCTGAGGCAGGAGCACGTAGCAGATCATCTTGGAGTTTTTTGTCTATCATCATTGTATTTCCCTTTATGCGCACTGTACTGATAAGTTTTTTATCATAGTGGAAATGTGATGGAGTTTTTGGTTGTTGTTTGTGGGTTATGCCCTTGGTTATGCTTATTACGAATCAAATTCATGTTAAAAATCCTCCTTGTAGTATCCCAGGATCGGAACCTAGTAAATGAGTGCCGGGAGCCTAGAATGGGGTTCTATGGAGTTTGTCGGCAAAATTTTATGAGCCCGGTTTTCGAGTTTGGGGAGTGACAGAAGTTGGTATCAGAGCATAACTTGGGAATAACTGAGAACAACATCACATGTCTGCTATGAATTTAAAATGATTAAGTCCCAAGTTCAGAATGCTTAGCGATCTTCTACTACAGACCCTTAGCGTGCATGTCTTCGAGAGTTTTCAAGGTTGATAGGAACTTTTGCTTTTTCCTGTAGGACATGCCGCCCAGGAGAGTGACCCGAGCGACTTCCGCTTCACACCTGAGACTCCCGCTCTACTACCTACGATCCCCACTCCACCATCAGAGATTCCTACTACCCGGCCTGAGGATGTCACTCCTCTACCAGAGATCAGTACGGATCCGACCGTACCCGTGAGTGTCTCTCAGTTACAGCAGATGTTTTAGGCTGTGACGGCCACCCTTCAGGGGTAGGGCAGACACCCCTTTGTTTCCCTAGCCCAAGTAAAGCAGGAGCGCGCGAGCGCCCTTCTTCGAGAGTTTTGACAGCTCGATCCCCCGCATTTTCAGGGTGAGCCAGACCCGACAGCAACTGAGAGATGGCGCTCTGATGTGGAGAAGATTTTTTATACGATGGGATGTACGACCCAGCGGCGGGTCTGGTTAGCTGTATTTCTTCTTTAGGGAGATGCTGAGCATTGGTGGGCATCAGTCTCCGAGCAGCAAGTGCCGATTTTGAGTGGACCTGGAAGGATTTTGTGGATCGATTTGACCGTCGATATTTTCCTAATCACATCCGATGACAGCGAGTGTTGGAATTTGAGGCCCTAGTGCAAGGAGATATGACGGTGGCTCAGTATGCTGCACATTTTGTAGTGTTGTCCAGATTTACGCCATACTTGGTAGATGATGAGGAGCGGAGAGCCTGCCGCTTCGAGGACGGCTTGCGTTACGGTCTACGAGGCCGTGTTATTGGGCATGAGCTCCCGACTTTTGAGATGGTGGTATGAAAGGCCCAAATTTTTGAGGCTGAGTAGGCCAGTTCTCAAAGTGATCGCGGTCATAGGAGTGACCGAAAGAGGTAGGCTCCTTCTGGTGACTCCCAGTAGCGTCGACCACAACAGAGGCGTACAGGTCGCCCAGCCTTCCGAGCGTCAGCAGCACCTTCAGCACCACCTCCAAGGCAGTTCACCGACACTTATTTTAGGTGCGATGTGACGGGGCACCGTATCTGGGAGTGTCCCTGCCCCCAGCAGCAGCAGCAGCAGAGACCCCCACAGCAACCCCCACCACCGAGGCTCCCTCAACAGTAGCATCAACACCAGCCTCCGAGGCCGTAGCAGCAGTTTCGACCCCCTCAGCGATAGCAGCAGCACACTAAGGGGGGACAGGGATCTCCCCAGCTTGCTCTGCTAGGTTCTATGTGGTTCAGTAGGATCCGCAGTCATCTGGAGGGGTCGTCGAGGGTATACTTTTAGTCTCTGCATGCATTGCACGTGTGTTGTTTGATTCTGGTGCATCACATTCCTTTGTAGGCAAGAGTTTCTGCTAATCAACTGGTTTACCGTTGGAGTTTGCTCATGAGGGCTTATCAATATAGACTCCCTTGGGGAAGACTGCAGTGTTGGGCCGATTTTTCTTGTCTTACCCCATTTTGGTTGGGAATATCTTTTTGCCTGCCGATCTGTTTGCATTGCCGATGTTCGAGTTTGATGTTATCCTAGGGATGGATTGGCTTGCAGAGTACCACACCATATTGGACTGCTCCGTGATGACAGTCACATTCTGTATACCCGGCTTGTTGTAGTTCTAGTTCATTGCTGAGCCCAGAGGAGAGCCGTTGTCTTATATGATGTCGTATGCTATACAGGAGCCCATAGCAGTGAGCATCGACCAATTAGTTGTGGTTTGTGATTTTCCTGATGTGTTCCAGGAGATTCCTGGATTATCGCCTCGCCGACACACCGAGTTTCAGATTGATCTCGTGCCCGGTACCATGCCTATTTCGAAGGCCCCGTATCGTATGACATAGTTAGAGTTGCGGGAACTGTAGAAGCAGTTGGACGAGTTGCGTGAGTTAGGCTTTATCCGTCCGATCAGTTCACCGTGGGGAGCGCTAGTACTCTTCGTGAAGAAGAAGGATGGCTCATTGAGGCTCTGCGTAGATTACCACGAGCTCAATAAAGTCACGATCAAGAACATGTATCTGCTCCTGAGGATTGATGATTTATTTGATCAGCTGCAAGGTGTACAGTTCTTTTCGAAGATTGACTTGCGTTCCAGTTATCATCAGATTCGGCTCCGAGAGGAGGACATCCTGAAGACGGCTTTCAGGATGCATTATGGTCATTTTGAGTTTTAGGTCATGTACTTCGGACTGACCAATGCACCCGCGGCCTTCATGCAGTTGATGAACGAGGTCTTCCATCCGTATCTCGATCAGTTTGTTATAGCCTTCATCGACGACATTCTGATCTATTCGAAGACCCGTGAGGAGCACAAGCAACATCTGAAGATTGCATTGTAGACCCTCCGTGCCCACCAGCTGTATGCGAGGTTGGAGAAGTGCGAGTTTTGGCATGAGGAGGTGAAGTTCCTTGGTTAAGTGGTGACGAGGGAGGGTGTCGCAGTGGACCCCTTGAAGGTTGAGGCAGTGCGTCAGTGGGACCAGCACACGATCGTGTCCGAGATCCACATTTTTTTAGTTTGGCGGGCTACTACCGGCGTTTCATTAAGGACTTCTCCCATATTGCAGCTCCGTTGACCAGGTTGAATCGGAAGGGTGCAGAGTTTATTATGTAACGACGCATGTGAGCAGGCATTCACAGATTTGAAGGACCGTCTGACATCCGCACCTGTCCTCACTCTTCCCTTTGGGAGTGATGGATTTGTAGTTTTTACCGGTGCCTCACATATTGGTTTGGGTGCTGTCCTGATGCAGCATGGGAGGCCGGAGGCCTTCACGTCTCGCCAGCTCAAGGTCTATGACCAGAATTGCCCCACGCATGATTTGGAGCTGGTAGCAGTTGTCTTCATACTGAAGGTGTGGAGGCACTATCTCTATGGGATTAGGTTTGAGATCTTCTCTGACCACAGGAGCTTGAAGTACCTCTTCTTGTAGTCTG
Organism: Magnolia officinalis; assembly: GCA_021015155.1. Taxonomy (NCBI): domain Eukaryota; kingdom Viridiplantae; phylum Streptophyta; class Magnoliopsida; order Magnoliales; family Magnoliaceae; genus Magnolia; species Magnolia officinalis. The sequence goes on along the minus strand of JAJHSJ010000011.1, from coordinate 32,480,497 downwards.
AGTTGAACATGAGGCAGTGACACTGAATGGACCTCCTGAAGGACTATGATTTCTATCATCAATACCACCCAAGAAAGACGAATGTGGTGGCGGACGCCCTCAGCCATCAGCCACGAGGCCTGGTGGCACATATGGTGGCACATATGATGATTCAGGAGTGGAGGATGCTCGAGGGTATAGTAGAGTATGATTTTGAGTTCAGTCTACAGTCTTCTATCATGTAGTTATCTAGCTTATCGATTTAACCCTCTCTTGTCGCAAGGGTGATCGAGGCTCAGCCGATTGATGAGCACTACCAAAAAAATGACCAAAGGATACGGACTATAGAGGTTTACAGCTACGGATTTAGTCCGTAGCTAATTAGCTACGGATATAATCCGTAGCTAAAACTTACTTACTCTGTAGCTAACGCATACCTCCCAATAAGGCTTTATTAGAGAATGATGATGCTTAGGGGGCTCCATGGGGCCCATTGCAATATATTTTTTTTATCTAATCCGTCCATAAATTTTGAAATATTATTTAAGTGCATGAGCCAAATAATTAGAAAGATCAAAAGTTTAGGTGGACCACACCATGAGAAAGAAGGAAAACATAAATTTATATCGTTAATATGTGGTGTGGTCCACCTAAATCTTTGATCTAACTCATTTTTTGGATTTATCCTAAAAAGGAGCCGTTAAAGTGAATGGACGGAGTGGATAATTAACATACACAATGGTGGGCCCCACAAGTCCTAAAATAATTTCTTCCTAAAATCCCGTCCGCCCGCGCCCTCTCCCGCGCACCCCATTTCACAAAAGGAATCCCATCTCTCTCTCTCTCGCCCGCCGCGACTCCCCCCCCTCCTCGCATCTCTCTCTCTCTCTCCCTCGCACTCAGCCATTGCCCTAAAACACAACCATTTGCTACAAAAGCCCACTCCTTTGCAACAGTTCTCTCTCTCTCTCTCTCTCTCTCTCTCTCTCTAGGAAATAGGAAGATGGAAAAGCTCTTCCTTTTCATCTACATTAGCTGAGAGTTATAGGAGAGATTGATAGCTTCTGGTTATCTTTCAATGGCTCCAAGCTATGACTGTGTAGGATCAAGCCTCCTCTGTCCAGAGGACAACAACAGCATCCTGGGTTTTGATGATGATGGGGAGGTTGACGTTGATGGGGGTGAGGATGGACATGGATATCATCAAAAGCAAGGTTTTTTTGGGGATTTCTTGACGGGATTTCCATTGCAGACTGATGAGTGCTTGGGCTTGATGGTGGAGAGAGAATGCCAGCATCTTCCCAGGGACGATTACTTGCAGAGGTTGAAGAGTGGTGTGGTGGGTTTATCACCCAGAGAGATGCTGTTGATTGGATTGGAAAGGTTGGTATTTGATTTCATGGTTTTATGAAATGGGGTTTTCATGCTGGATTGAAATGTGGGGTTTTGTAGTGGTTTTTGATGGATTTTGCTGAATCTTGAAGTGGGTTTATGTTTGGAAGGTCGATTTGGGTTTGTAAAAGAATTGGTTTTGATTTACTCATTTTGTTAATATAGTTGTTGTTAAAATGCCTTCGATTCTGTTTGTTTGTTTTCTGGAATCGATTTTTGGTTGTTGTTCACTCTCCCTTCTTTTTCTGATTAATGATGCTGCTGTTTTTGCGATCATTTGTAGGATTTTACAGTTTTCTGCATTGGGTTTTGGGGTCTTGTGGAGTGGGGATTTGATTTCCTTAAAAAATAATAATTCATATTGCTGTTTGATGTTAATATGGATTCTTGTATATGCTGAATTGGGTTTTTAGTCTTTGTTTTCTTTTACTGTGATTTTGATTGATTAAGTTGCATTGGATTTTAACAGGTTCATGCCCATTACGGTTTTGGACCCCTGAGTGCATATCTATCTATAATTACTTGGATCGGTTCCTTTCGGCATATGAACTTCCTGTAAGTTGCAGAATTGGCTCAAAGACTCTTCTTTGATCAACCCCCTAAGATTTTGACTTGCTGTTGTAAGCTTCCTTGATTAAACCATATGAATGAATGTGGTTCTTTCTTTGATTGTGGTGTTTGTAGCAGGGAAAAGCTTGGATGATGCAGTTGTTAGCTATTGCTTGCTTATCTTTAGCAGCAAAGATGGAGGAAACCGAAGTTCCTTTGTCTCTTGATTTACAGGTGAAGAAACATTGCTTAAATGGTCTAGAATATCTTACTATCTCATATGTCTTGGGATTGTTTTCAATCCTGTTTTGGAGAAGATGGTATTGTGTTTTCCTTTCTTTTCACTTACCTGATTGTCAAAACGATATGGGTTTATCAAGTTGGTGAATCAAAATTCGTATTTGAAGCTAGGACTATACAGAGAATGGAGCTTCTAGTGCTTAGTACTTTGAAGTGGAGAATGCAAGCTGTTACCCCCTTCTCATTCATAGATCACTTTCTTCAGAAGATCAATGATGATAAACCACCACCAAGATCATCAATCTGCAAATCCATTCAACTCATCTTAGGAACAATTAGAGGTCTGTTTTCTTGTGTTATATTGCATAAATTTCCCATTCCTTTTCAAAATTCTCCTCAGGCTTAATGTACTTCCCTTTTCCAAGTTGCAATATTCTAAACTGATGCATTACAATGGCCCATGTAAGGCTCAATTACATCTCCAACTTGGGTTAATTAATGGACAGTTTTCGAGTAATATTTGGAACAGCTGTGTGTTTTGTATAGCCCACTGAATTAGGTCAGCAACTAATCATAATTAGTTCCTTAAATAGTTCAGAAAATTATCTTTATGTGGACCACAAATAAAATAAACGAATATGCTCTTTAAGCCCATTAAGGCCCATATCTTTAAGCAAACTAGATCTATCTTCTGTGAATCTGATGTGAATTGCATGCTTTGCACCTCTGTGTGGATTTTTTTCTGTTTATTTTTAGTTTAAGATGATGTGGAAAGGAACTGTACTGTTTGGGGCTTGTAATTTCTCTTTTCTATTGAATTATGAAACTTAGGTTAAGAATTACTGTCAATGGCAGTGTCGCTCTCAAGCGTGTTGAGTTTGTGATACAACAGGTCTAGTTCATCCGAATTCTTCTGTTAGGATCACAAAAGAAGAAGAGATTTTGTCAGTAATCACTTGTAGCTACCCATGGATTCCCTCTATATCTATGGCAGGATCACACAGTGGCTGAAGTGCAGGCGTTTGTTTAGGATGGTCTTAGCCTGGAGAGTATGAATTCTTAGCTTGTGTCAGTAATCACTTGTAGCTACCCATGGATTCCCACTATACAACCTGGAGAGTATGAAAATAAATCATCTTTAAGCTACTATATATGCATTAGTTTGTTTATGTGGATGTGTCATGTACAAAATTCGTGGGCTTCTTGTTTGTCAAAGTTGAGATGTTTAGAGAATCGGAATGCTAATCCAGCTTGTAGATATATTGAAGAATTGTACGCATATGTACAGGAATAACATGAATAGGATGATAGTCAGTGTTTGCTAATTACATCATTTGATATAGCTAAGCAGGGGAGAGTCTCGCTGGATTTCACCCTGTTTGTTCACTGCAATATGGATTTCATCTCTTTTGCATGTTCCTTCCTGCCAAAGCCTAATTACAAGCAACTACATTTACTCTTCTTTGGCCACGAGAGATTTTTTAGGAGGATGCTTAGATTTTTTGCTCACAGGATGGCAAAATTGAAGCTGAAGTTAAACTCATGGATTCTCAGCTTAGGAGCATTGCAACCTAGGGAATCCAGAAAATATGGTACAATTATTGCTCCTATGTTATACGCACCAGTCCATCAACACTACTTTTATCGCACTAACATAGCTTAGAATATAAATCCAACCCATTGGCAAACAAAAGACAAAATGAAGACTATTTATCCTTTCAGCTTGATAATCCTTCACTACTTCTATCGCACTATTGTAATTTGATTTGAATTTTGTACATAATGCTAAAATTTTAAAATTTCTACTCAGCTACATACTTTTGGAAAGCTTAAAAGCTTTTGCATTGATAATGCTGTGGAAATATTTTGCATCTTATGTCAGGGCAGGTTACTTCTATTAGCATTTTCACTGCTTTAAGAAGTTGGTTCTTTAGGCTAATTTGGAGAACCGAAAGGCATGCACACATCAAGTTAGTGTAAAACGTTTTTGGGTGATGGGTACATGTTGGTTCAAGCAGGACCAAAACAGGTAGTGGGACCTTCACCCCACGATGTCGAATGTTATCAAAATTGTTCTTCCTCTACGGTTTAATATCATGCACGCATTACATGATGATGATGACTACATGATGATGATGACTACAACCATGGTGTTAGGAAACAAGATATGGTGGGATATCTTCTGGGATATTAGGATCTGTTTCTCAGGAATTGCACATGTTCCAGGTTTGCATAGTTTTTTGTGCATGAACACAAAATTGTGTGGTGACCAGAGATATTTGGTTTCATTTATTTCATACTTTACCTGGCTTCACATTTATCAAATATTTGATACATCAATAAAACAAAATAAATGATAATGCATCTATTTTCTATTGGACCAGTTTGTCCATTATAGAATAATGATCGTGTTCATGTTTTAGATCTTGTGTTTTTTGGTTTTCCTTTTCAATCTTGCGATTCTGCTACCTGTTCAAATTACCTTTTGGATGTACCTTTCTGGTGTATAGGATTCTATCAATCTGGTGACCATTCTCTACTGTTTATACAGGTTATGCACAAGCACCAGAAGTATTTTATGTGAGTATTGAAGGTAGTTGGATTCGGTATTAGATTGTAAAAATAATGGGTTTTTAAACATAGAGTAAAAATTCTGTCTGAAAACTTTATGTTTATGGCAATTTGTTAGAAATGTGAAATAAGCTCTGAAATCACATCTTGATTTTATCGGTGTTGTAGTGCTTCTTCAAGTCAGATGGTAAGGTAAAGCTGGTAGAACCAGAATATGGTGGAGTCATCTCTCCACAGTGCACATTGCAAGGTAATGTATCAATAAGAACCATCTCTCTTGTGGGTCATGTCACGAATGTTCTGTTTCAAAAATCACACACATTAGACATTCCTAGCCATCATTTTTCTTCACTTTCCTACACCGAATGTTGACTGCTTATTTTCTTTATAACCTTGCTTTGAAGGCCACCGAGCAGATGGGTATCCAATCTAAGTGTAGTTTGAAATCATCCAATCACCCTGCCATGTTTACTTTGGTGAGTGTCCTTTTTTCCCTTTCCACAGACAAGCACACAAATACATATATATTAATTTATATATTGTATATTGAAACCTCTGACAGTCTGTCGACGATCACAATACATGTTTAGACTATCAGTCCACAATGTATGCTTACCTAAGAATGGGTTCCTTTTCATGATCAGCAAATCTTTTGCTTTAACATGTTTAGTTTTTTTTTTTTTTTTTCTTTTTTTTTTTTCAGCAAATCTACCAGCACACATCTAATTCTTTAGTTACGGATGTATAAAGAAGCTATTCTTCTTTAGATAGGTGAACACTACGCTGCATGCTATTTGATATTTAAACACTACTGTAGATCTACCATGGTCTGAGCTCTAGACCTAGATATTTAAATATTGTTTTAGTTTCTTTAACTTGATCTTACTGACCATAAAGTATTTGTGGTTGCCTTGATTCATGTTAATCTTGTAACAAATGGCTTCTATTTTGTGAAAAACTGCTTGCATTTAAGTCTATTGTGCTTATGATATTACAGGATTCCTTATATCACAATTTGTCCGAGGAGGAACTGATGCGAGTTCATGAATATAATTTTGACCATCCTGGTAATGTCTACCTTTTCCTAAAGTTGGAGAAACAAATAGTCATGTAGAATATCTAAAATATGCATGTCATGTTGTAGTCGTATTTTGAGTCAAAATTCTGGCACCTGTTTGCTAATTATGTTGGGTATGAATCAGTGGGAGGATCCTTATAAATTTTGTTGGCAGGTCAATCCTTCAGATGTGATAATTTTGGAAGGGATACTTTTTTCATATCATTTCCAAAAATGTTGTGATCTAGTCTAGTTACTCATGTATATGAACCATGCAACAAAGTGGCAGCTGTAAAAGCCAAAAGACCATCTTTACATGCATGAAATCCACCCTCTCCATAAGGTACAATACCCCTTTTCTTGACTTGATACCAACTCTCGATCAACATATGTTTCTTACCAAAATTTCTCCTAATTTTTTAGTCAAGTCTACTTGTAATTTCCATCACATTTCTTGCAGTCCACTTTTTTCCTGGTAAGATTTTCATTTAATCTTGGGTTGCAATGGGTTGGGTTTTGGTTGAGTTGGATCAGCCTGGGTTTGACCTGTTCACTAAGCAAGCAAAGAAGTCAAACCTATGCCCAGCTCATTTACTAATGGGCCGAGATTCAAACACTACAACAAAGTAGGGCTTAGCCGACCGATGGGCTTACCCTTTGCCCGCAGGTGGGCAAAGGGTCCCTTTATATTCAAAAAAAAAAAAAAAGCCCTAGCATTTGCGCCGTATCTCCCTCTCTTTGCCTCTGCCCTCTCCACTGCCTCTCGCTCTCCTTCCTTCTCCCTCTCCCTCTCGCATGCTCTCTCTCTCTCTCCGCTCCTCTCTCTCTCTCTCTCTCTCTCTCTCTCTCTCTCTCTCTCACTCTCTCTCTCTCTCTCTCCTCTCTCCCTCTCACTCTCGTGTGCTCTCCCCTCCATCTCCCTCCCTCTCTCACTCTCTCGTGCGCTCTCCCTTTCCCGCTCCCTCTGCCTCTCCCTCTCCGCTCGCTCTCTCCTCTCACTCTTTGAAGTTTCAAGTGTTGCTAGTGGCCTTCCTCTCTCCACTATCGTTCCTTCATCTCCACAGCTGAGATCGGAGGAGTTGGTAAAAACAAAAAAAAAAAAACCCTAGCTCTCTTTCGCTCGCTTTCTGTGAGATCTTGATCTTCCTTCGATTCCATCATAAGCAGGTGATTTTCCCATCTCTGCCCTAATTTTTTCTGTTTTCTTGCACTGGATCTTCTGTAGATGCATTTTCTTGCTGTGATTTCCAACTGAGAGCATTGATTCTCAGTTTTTTGTTATCTTTTCTTAATGAGATTTGAGCTTCCATATCTCTAGATTGCGTTTTCTCCTCTCTTTTTGGGAGATTTTGCTGATTCTGATAGATCGGGACGATCTAGGGTTAGGTTTTGGTGCTTGTAGTGGTTTGATTTTGTGGTAGATCTGTTTGTATATTTCATGTTTGGATTATGCTTATCAATTTTGTTCTATTGTCTTTTTACTGAAATGGAGTAGAGGAGATGCACTGTTTGGTTCGTATGGAAGGTGATCTGTCATATCAGTAGCTTTTTTTTATCATGATATGGAAAATTATAGGTATTTTGGAATTTGGGTAAATTGTAAGAAGCTATGTTTCTGTGGTTCACATTTTAATATAAATTTTCATGATTTCATGATACCGTAACTGCTTTTCAATTAGATCAGATGCTGATCGTTTTGTATATTATGTTGCCGTGAATCTTTAAGCATATGGATCATCATGATGATTGGAATTTTAGAGTGTTTCCTGGATTGGAATAGAAAAATTCATGGATCCCATTGTTTGTCTTTCAATCCCTGTTTCCTTTTTTTTTTTTTTTTTTTTTTTTTTTTTTTTTTTTGCATATGTACTTATCTAGCTTCATCATTATTATTGGTGTTCTTATTTATCCCACAATGAAATGCATTAACCAATTAATAGAAGTACTAGCTGTCTGGCTGTATTGCTCCCTTTGGAATTAAATGTATTTTTATGCTATCTTTTTTATTTGCTTATGCGAAGATTATTTGTTGGACATTAGCTACTTATGTTACTTTAATGAGCAAGGAGATTCTAGCAAAGTTGAGAGATTTGGGCAGGTCTTGGTGTCTCTGTGTTGTGTCATTTGGATGGACTAGCGGAAGGGTTCTGATTCATTTTGTTGCCATTCCAAGTCGTGACACAGTGATGGTTGCATTGTGAGGTTTAATTTGTGGGTGAAATTTATACCTATCAGCTTGTGTTATTTTCTTTAAGAGGATCATGAATGGGATTTTCTGGTGTAACTTAAACAGGTTTCATGGGTAATGTTGTTTTGGGTGAAGTGTTTTTTCTTGTCTTGCAGAAATGTAATGAACTCGAGCATATGGATGATCTTGAAATTTTCAGCTCCTTTTAAAATCCTAAATTAGGCAGTCAATGAAGTCATCGCTGCTGAGATGCATGCACTCATAAATTGTACCTGAGACATTCTTGTAACTCTGAACTCCTTTTAAAAACAACAATCAAAACCAACAATAACAACCATCCTAACATAAATCATATGATATTTTAAGTGAATTCTGTCTCTCTTACCTACACATTAGCATTCATAAATATAAATAAATTGTTTAGAGGCAGCAGCATCTGTTGTGATATTGGGAATAGAAAGGGGCTGAGCGAGTATTGGGCTTATGCATCAGGCCAGGCCAAGTCCCATTGCCACCCTCAAATAGCTATTGAACTCATGTAGAGTAGCATCTGTGCTAAGGTGTGGAACGAGGGGGTTGGGAATCATGCATGGTAAAACTCAAAAGGGCCGCTGATCTGTTTATTTTTATCAAACCCTCTCTTTGGATTTGAATTTAATTTTGCACATCAATCAAGTTTAGATTCGAATTTATGTTTTGTGATCAGGGCAGTAGAGTATTTCTGGGATTGAATGAAGATATTGGACTTGCATTTGGCTTTCATCTTGTGTTTTAGTTTGTACTAGGAAAATAGGTTTTCTCATATTGTATAACTGCTGCTGCTAAATATTTACCTTATGCTGGATGTTAAATTGGAGTAGGGTGACTTGTCAAATCAACTGATTTAAGGGAGGTTGCTCTTTTGATGAGCTTTGAGGTAGCCCCTAAAGTGGTCACAATGGTTTTGGTTTTTACAGTTCTTTTCTTGGTGTTTGTTATGGTTGCTGTTAAAACATATGCTGGATTCTTTCTTCTTCTTCTTCTTCTTCTTCTTCTTCTTTTCTTTTTTCCACCTGTTCTATTGAGTAAATCAAAATTGCTTCTGGAAGGCAAGGAGCATTGTTTATGCCATAGCCAGCAAAACTCTGTTGCAAAGTCGGTATTTTTGGAAATTTTTATAATTTTTAAAATGTTTAAACCAGTATTTTTTTGATGATATGGCAGAAAAATGAACTCTTTTTGAGCAAATGAATCAAACACTTTTTCTTTTTCTCTTTCTTTTTTTTTTTTTTTTTCTGTTCAAAAACACTTTTGAGCAATTTAAAAGACACTAGAGCGTTGCCTACATCCGTGTGCAATAAAGCTCGTTTACATGCCAACCATGTATCTACATGGGACAAAAGGTCTTGGATCCCATCCATCCATCATAACGACACCACCACTATTGATGCCCTAGCCCAAGAATTAGGTTCATCCACCACTGGTTAGATGGGCTACAATTTGAAAAACAAATTTGCAGCTCTGAAGAACTTGTCTAAAGTTTCTAAACTGCATTCACCCATTTCTAGTATTGGTGCCACATGCTAATTGGACTAGATTTTTTTTTTGGGAAAAAGATATTCAAGATCAGACCAAACTGATGAATTGATTAGATCTGATTGCTATAATGCTGGCAAATGTGTGGCATGTACATGAGCTTTATTGCTGTGTGCGCTTAGAAAAGCTCTATTGCCTACATAAAATATATTTTAATCTGCTATGAATATTATTCTTTCATTTAATTACCTGCGTGGTTTGGTCGATCATGAAGGTACCTTTATCTCCTACAATCTTAACATTCTTCCTTGATGATTTAAAACAGGACTTGCTTCAGATGGCCCAGTAAATTGAATTGCAAAGATTTCAAAGGTACCTAGAAATCATTCATTTTATTTTGTTTGAAATAAACTGCTGTTCCCAAAGGCAGCCATCCAGAGACCCATGAGATGGCGCATTTGGGTTTGTCTTCAATGATGATCTGGTCCAGGCATCAAACCAACTCTATCCATGATCTCTACCCAGTTTTTATTTATCTGTTGAATAGGCTACCCAAGTTTCATATTCTTTTTACTGAGTTTCCTTGCAATTTATTATTTATTTTTTATTTGTAATATATTATTATAAATATTTTTCTGGAATGGTTGTCAATTTGTTTATTCTTCTTTCATCTCATGTTTCTATTGTTGGAAGAACTCATGCTGTATCATTTGTTTTTTGCAATAATTGATGGGACGAGGAATTTGAGTTTTTGATTATCGTGTGCTGCTTTGGTTTGCAACAGGAACTTACAATTATTTTACTCACACTTCTTCCAGTGGCTTGCATTAACAACGACAACAATGAGAATTCGGATTTTTCAGTGGGCTTGAAGGTACTGCATCCTTGAGAACTGATTATTAGTTCGAGTGTGGCTGTTTGTAATTGTATTTACAATTGATTCTGGTCAAGACCGTCCATGTTCTGGCATTATTTACATATTTTATGTTTTGAAGGTTTTGACTTTAATTGTTTGTAATTTTATCCTTTGTTTGGGTTGTAGTTTTCATTCCTGCTTTTGGTGCGCTTTTTTTAAAGCCTTTTTAAATGGAATCAAGCTTTGCAAGAAGAAAAAGAAAAAAATAGAAAAATATGTAAGCAACCTCTAGGTTAATATTGTTAATGGAGGATGTGTTCTATGAGATATTCTTGTAACTTCAATGTACCATGAAGGTGTCTTTTAAGTATGCAATTCTAGAAGCTTCGTTGGTAGTAATCTTTTAGATAGGCTTGAGAACATCTGTGTGATCTCTCTAGATTAGCTTGACAAGAAGTGCAGAATCTTCTCAGATAGATTTGACGGGATCATGCCTTCTCTAACAGGATCAAGCCTTTGAAAAAAGGATAAAAATGTAAGCATTCTCTAGGTTAATGTTGTTATTGAGGATGTGTACTGTGAGATATTCTTGTAAGTTGTAACTTCTATGTACTATGAAGGTATCTATTAATATGCAATTCTGGAAGCTTCGTTGGTAATTAATCTTTTTGATAGGCTTGAGAATATCTGTGTGATCTCTCTAGATTAGCTGGAGAAGAAGTGCAGAATTTTTCAGATAGATTTGATGGGATCAAGCCTTCTCTAAACAGGATCAAGCCTTGGAAAAAAGGAAAAAAAAATGTAAGCATTCTCTAGGTTAATGTTGTTAATTGATGATGTGTACTATGAGATATTCTTGTAACATCCGTGTACTATGAAGGTATTCTTTAATGATATGTAATTCTAGAAGCTTCCTTGGTAGTAAACCTTGTAGACATGCATGATAACATCTCTCCAATCTCTCTAGATATTGTTGATAAGAAGTCTAGAATCTTCTTAGATAGATTTGGGAAGTCTATCATATCACTTTTTGTGTTCCTTTTATTCAAAGCAAGTCCTCTGATCTGACTCTGTTCTTCATTTGGGTGGCCTGCTGATCTCTTCATCCCTAGTATTTCACATTCTTTTATCTCTCTTCATTTTTCACTAATTCACAAACATGTCTTTATGTTTCCATCCTACATTTAGTCAGTCAAAGCAGAAAACACGTGATCAATAACAGTGGATCTTAATTTGTGAATATCATTATAACTGTATGGAAATGTTTAGATCTAAAATTTCTTATACATAGTAGAATGGCATGCAAGAATCTTAATTTGTGAATATCATTAGCCACTGAATGCATATACTTTCACATAAACCAAATGAGAATTTCTCTAATAAAATGAAAATTTTTTTAAGGCATGGAACTCTAACAGAAATTAAACTAGAATTCTAAAAACTTAACAGAAATT